>JAJEJO010000115.1:188945-300201 GCA_020662805.1 Glaucomys volans
CAAAAGCTCAGAGAAGCCCCCACTCTGTAGGATTCCCTGGAGTACAAGTCCAGAGAATGGGCTTCTACGGGGTCAGTCAAGGTGAAACACAAGGATCAAAAGGACAAACAACTCTCATCCCTACCTAACATGCGTCAAAAAGAAGCAATAAGAGTTATAGGCACACCAATGGGGTGAGCATCCATCAGAAGGAAGGGAGGAGTTTCCTGGATCAAATGTGTCCAGCAGGCCCTGAGGACAGAAGAAGGAACTGCCACAGTGACAGCCACATGAAGGACCCAGAAGGGTAGAAACCAAAAGAGAGTGGTCCGAAAAAGCTGCTGGTCATGTGACATGTTTCAGTCAGTCTTCACCAACTGCCAGCTACTTAATCGCCCCTTTCTCTTTTTGAGTGGAAGATAATTTGACAACAATAAAACAGTCGCATTTGTTTTAAAATTAACAGACGTTATTGTATTTAGATTTCTATAAAAACAATATAGGGCAGACATCACTAAGGGTGCACTGTTTTAAAGAGGTGTGAAAATGGAATTGTCAGACTCTGAAAGACAAAGTACCTTGTGCCTGAATAACTTAGAAGAAACAACCCAATACGATGATGCATATTAAAGGATTAAATGCCAGAATGTTCTTTCCAGATTCCTCCACGATGGTAACATCTTCATGTATATTTTGAGTTATACACCTTTCAAAGAACAGGGCTGAAAACATAATGCGCAGACCAGCTAGAACAGGTATGGAAGGGAAAAAATTGAAACCAGTAAAACAAAGATCTCACCTTTTATTCCACATGACATACATTTCTTCTTATAGCCATTAGAATTACCTATAAAAATCAAGCCATAACTTGAGCTTATTTTCCTCATGATATCATAAAAATCACCAGGATTTTCATTTCCATCAAATAGAATTTATGAATCATTTACCTCTGAATCACGTTTGGCTGAGTGTTACTTCATACAAGGTACATAAGAATAGCACATCCTTTTAGAAGCTTTGAGATTAAAACAGAGTGTAGACATACACACACATGTTAAAAACATACATTTTTAGCATGCAACACATTTAATGGTAAATAAGCAAGATGGGTATATGCTGAACTAAAGTTATTTCTAGTGCTTTTAACATAATATAATGGAAAATATTTTTAAATGTCTTCGGCCATCTGCTTAGCCAAGACACCAACTCTCCCTGGAAAGGGAAAACTTAAGTTGGAGCAGGGAAGAGGATAAGCCTTCAGACTCTGCTGGTTAGGAAATTGGAACTGAGATCCCCACGTAAAGCCGAGCCTGTAGATAGTAAGAGAATTTTTATCCTTTGAGATACACAGATGAAATTACATGCTTTCTGGCATTTTCTTCAAAATAATCCGGGCTCGCAGGGATGAAACAAGATTGATGATGTGTCAATAGTTATTGAAGCTGGGCTATGACTACGTGAAGGCTTATTATACTATATCTCTACTTCTGCATGTTTGAAATTTTCTAAGATAAAAAGTTTTGTTTCAGAACCGAGGACTAAAAGAAAAACTAAAACATTGTGTAAGGTCATTGGAGACAAAACTGACAAAAGATGAGAATCCAAAATGTTTATATAACCCCTCTAAATCCATAAGGAGAAAGACAAAGATTCCAATCAAATAATGGATGAAAATCATAAATGGGCATTTTTATTTAAAAAAAAAAAGCAAGAAAAGAAATGGCCAAAGAGTGAAAGCTCTTCAGCCATATTAGCCATATTAGAAAGCAGGAAAATGCAAATTAAATACAATGAGAGCCCCGTGCAGTGGTGCACACTTGTAATCCTAGTAGCTCAGAAGGTTGAGGCAGAAGGATTGTGAGGTCAAAGCTAGCCTCAGTAACTTAGCAAGGCCCTAAGCTTAGCAAGACTCTGTCTCTAAATAAAGATATTTTTTTAAAAGGCTGAGGATGTGGCTCACTGGTTAAGTACCCCCTGGGTACCAAACAAACAACAACAACAAAAACCCCACAATGAGATATTCTACACATGGTGATATGCTTGGTTTTATCGTTGCTACCAACACTCAGGAATAATACCAACAAAATTTTACTTCTTATTCACACTACATGTCTGTTGTAGGTCATGTTGGGAAAGTCATTTATCTTCCCAGGGTCACACAAGAATTACCCCCTGAGTGTTCAATCTCTTGCCAGAGGGAAAAGAGTCATGACCATGTTTGCCTTAGCAATCAATTTCTTCAGCTTGGAAGGGGCACACATCTGTTCAAAACCCATTGTCAGTAAAAGTCACAAGAACCCACCCAACCACACAGGGCTAGGAAGTGCAATTCCTCCTACCCCAAGCCCAGGAGCAGAGACCACTGAAAGTGTTTGGGAAAAACAGTGACTACAACAGACACTAAGGTTTTTTTCATCAGATTGACAAAACCATATAATCTGACAAAACCAAATATTGATGAAGATGTAGAGCAACAGAAACCTATGCACTATTGATTGAAGAATAAATTAATATAACCACTTTAGAAACAATTTAGCATTACTTGGGAGAGTTGAATATTCACGTCAATGCCCCTGGAATACAGCTACCTTAGAGAGACTTGCATATGTGTACCAAGGACATATTCAACTATGGTCAAAGGAGCAGTATTTGTAAAAGCAAAGGCAAATAAACACAAGCAAAATCTGCAATCAACTATCATGTCTGCAAACAGTGCAACAGATTATTTTTTATGAAATACCATTTAGTGTAGACAATGAATGACTATCAGATACACATTTGTTTGAACTTCAAAAATATTACTTTGGGATAAAAAAACAAGTTAAGAATTATTATGTTTTAGCAGCTCCATGGAGCAGCTAGACCTAGCAGCATCCTGGAGCCAAGCCCTGCCCTGCCTTGATCAGCTGGACTCAAGGCAAACTGCAGATATGTGAGCAAGAAATAAATGCTACTTGCCACAGTGGTTTGTTATGCTGCTTCATTGTGAATGCAGCTAACTGATATATGAACTAATAAAGTGCTGTTCCCCAAATAGAAATGATAGACAACTGAATAAAGAATTATAAATTATAAATTATTTTCCAATCCTGATTGACATCATATTTGCTGAACCAGGAACATATTTCTCTGCCAAGAAAGTAAGTTTAAAAATTAATATTCTTAACTATCTCTGTCTCAAATAAAGCGTGACACAAAACTAAAAAAGAAAAAAGAATTATTGTGTTTTGATAAAGGTCAGTAGTAAAAATTAATATATTTCTTTAGGATTACCTAAGCCAAAATAAATTTTTAAAAAGCTAATTTAACATAAACTCAAAGTAGAGGTCACTTATGAGTGGACTGAGGAAAGGATGTGTGAGGGACATATTTAAGGGGTTGATATTGTTTTGGCCAAGTGGTTGGCAGTTTTAAAGATGAGCTCATTTGGCTACTCTTTAAATTGTGTGTAAAGTGAATTTGTGTGTGTGTATATGTATGTATTCTTATCTACACATCAGACAGGCAGAGAAATACTTATATTGTGAATAAAAAAACAATTAATAGAAACAAACCAAAATTGACACAGATGGTAGAATTATTAATTAAGGAGATTACAAGAGGTATTATAAATATATTCTATATGTCCAAGAAGGTAAAGGAAATAGAGGACAAACAAAAAATAGAGAATATCATTGAAATCAAAATCTGGTTATTGGAGGTCAGAAAGAGCAATTAGTCTTGAACCGATCAATTAAAAAAGAGAGAAGATACAAACTATCAAATTATTAACTACAGAGAAGGATTACCAATACAGGAGTTATAGACATTAAAAGAACAAAGAAATATTATGAACAACTTGTTGTCAATATATTTGACAACTTAGGTGAAATGGGCAAATCCTTCTCAAGAAATGGTCTCTGAAAGATCACCCAAGAAAACAACCTGTACGGCTCCATTGCTATTTATTGCTACTAATTGCTATTAAATATGTAGAATGCATCATTAGATACCTCTCCATAAACAAAACAAAAAACCCAAAACACTCCAAGCCAAAACAACTTCTCTGGTAAATCCTACCAAAAATTTAAGTCAGAAACCATTCCAATTTTACACAAAATCTTTGAGAAAATCAAAGATAAAACACTTAAAATCGAAGACTGAATCTCAATGTAGGAGGTTGGCATTATTACCTTGATAACAAAACCCAAGACATTAAAAGAAAACAAAATCTATAGATTGTTTCTCATGTGAACATAGTGGTAAAAGATTTGGACAAATTTTACTAAATAAAAGGTCTATCCCAAGAATGCCAGGTGGATAAACATTTGAAAATCAATTCATGTAATTCACTATATTAATACACCTGAAAAGAAAAAAAATCTTAAGATCAGCTCAACATATATATAAAAAGCACATAACAAAAATTCAATATTCACTCATAATGGAAACATTTCACAAAGTAGGAAAAGAAGGAAATTTTGCCAAATAAAAGGAATCATTAGAACCTGCAGTTAACACCACATTTGTGGGGGAAAGGCTGAATGCTTTTCATCTAAGTTTCGGAACTATACAGGGATCTCCACTCTTCTCTTCGTTACTGGGTCAGAGTTTATTATAGCAAATTTAATAATACAAGAAAAAGAATTAATACAGGCATACAGACTAGAAAGACAGGCATAAAATAGTCTCCCTTCTCAGATGACATAATTATTTATGCAGAAAATTCTAAGAAATCATACAAAAAATGTACTAGAGCTAATAAGTAGGTTTAGCAGGTTGAATCATATACAGTTTTTTTATTGTTTAGTTTCACTTCATGATCATAAACTTACATCTGCAATCCAGCTAGACTTGGAAAGGAATAAGGAAAATACAAAATGCAAAGAACTGCAGTGAGAGCACAAAGATCTTAATATACTTTGAACAGATGGAGCAGAGGCAGGGCTCTCCTGAGTTATAGAGGTGGGGTCTGGTGGTTAAAATGAAACACAAGGCCAGACATTGTGGTGCATGCCTGTAATCCCAGTGACTCCTGAGGCTGAGGCAGGAGGATCAAAGGTTCGAGGCCAACCTCAGCAACTTAGTGAGGCCCTAAGCAACTTAACGAGACCATCTCAAAATAGAAAATAAAGGGGGCTGGGGATGTGGTTTAGTGGTTGAGCACCCCTGGGTTCAGTTCCTGGTAATAAATCAATCAAGCAAGCAAGCAAGCAAGCAATCACAAGATAAATCTATTGAAGTTGTCCACAGTCAGCACTGGGGATCTTCCTGTTGGTCCTCCATCTAAAGGGCCCCATGGCTGCTACAATATTCATGCCTTCTTTCCCTTGCCCAAGACCACGTGCTTGCCATCCAACCACTCAGTCTTAAAACTGCAGTTTAAAAACCGTACGTTATTTCTGTTGGGTTCAGCACTTGCCAGGGACCAGATGGCAGAATCTGTATGCTTCTGGATAAAGTGTCCTCATTGTCAAATCTCTCTCTGTGGATAAATTTTCTGCCAGTGCCATTATGGAACTGTGCAGTCACCACCCTGGCACATAAACCCTGAAGAATTCTACAAAAGCAGCACACTTCTAACTAAGTCTCTTCTCTCATGCCTTCAAGTTTTCTGCTGTCTTTGGAACTCTGCATCTCAAAGGAGATGCTGGCCGCTGAAGAGGTGGTTGACAGGGTCGACCATGGCTGGCAACTGGTGGCTTCAACCGTGTCAGCACCTGCAAAGCCACAAAAATCAATTCTGTTTCTTCAAGTTGAGTATGGGACTAGAAATGTTTTGATTTCATATTTTTTTTTTTGAATTTTGGAATACTTGGGAAGAAATCCAAGTCTAAACACAAAATTCATTTATATATCCTATTCACCCTATGCACATAACTTGAACAGAACTTTATATAATATTTTTATTATATATTTTTTGTGCACCTGAATTTTGACTGCAACCTGTCACATGTAGTCAGGTGTGGAATTTTCCCCTAGTAGCATCATGTCAGCACTCAAAATGTTTCAGATTTTAGAATATTTTTGACTTCAGATTTTTGGGTTAGGGATGGCCAAACTGTATATAATAGTTATTAAAAAAAATCACAATAAATAAATACTTTTTAGAATAGCAGAAAATATGAACTTATGTATTACTTTGAAAAAAAGTTACGCCAATCCTTTACACTTAAACCTGTAAAACACTGTTGATGTATTTAAAAAGACCTAAATAAATGAAGAGATATACATGCTTATATATCAGAAAACTCAATATTGTTAAGATGTCCTTTCTTTCCAAATTGACCTATAGATTAAAATCAATCCTCCCAAAATGCCAGCAGGCTTATTTTTAGAAATTGGCAAACCAAATCTAAATTTTTTATGGAAATTCAAAAGACGTAGAATGGCCAAAAACAACTGAAAAGGAGGAATAAATTTGGAGAACTTACACTATATGGGTTATGTAAGATTCATTATATTTATCAAGTATCAATTCATACACTAAATTTTTCAATTTAAATCTAATAAAACTTAACAGTTGAAAAAGTAGATCCAGTCTTAAAAGTTTTCACATGATGGAATGAAGTCTCTCTCTTTTTTCAACTTTTTATTTTGAAATAGCTATAGATTTATAAGAAGTAAAAATAGTACTGAGGTCCCAGGTACCCATCAACCAATGATAATATCTTATATAATTATATATTTCATTATCAAAACAAGCTGTTGATTGAACAGTACAGTTAACTGGACCTCACTACTATTTCAGCATTATTTGTATATGTTCATTGTGTCTCTCTGTGCATAATTTTATGACATTTTATCACATGTATTGAATGGCATACGCACAATTACAATCAATGTCCAGAACTGGTCCATCAGCACAAGGGAACTCCATTCCTTCCCTTCCCTACGCCAACCCTTGGCAACCACTGACCTACTTCCATCTCTACATTTTCCTTGTTTGAAGGATGTTGTACCAATGGGATTGTGCAGTGTATAATCTTTTGAGACGGACTTTTTTTCACTCATTATACTGTTCTTAAGATCACCCAAGCTGTCTCATGTTATCAACACTGGCGTCTTTTTTATTGTTCATAGTCCATTGTGGGCATGTGTGTTCAGCAAATTAACCACAGAAAAGCATTTGGCTCTTTTCCAGTTTGGGGTTATTATACATTTTTGAACAGTTTTTCCATGTAGCTTAGTTTTCACTTCTCTAGGATAAATGTCGAGAAGTGCCATTGCTCAGTGGTATGATAAATGTATGCTTAACTTTCCAAGAAACTTCCACATTTTCTGTTATTTATTTCCATCAGCAATATCAGAGGGTCCCAGCTTCCCTGCACTTATGCCAGCATTTGGTGTTACTGTTATTTTTAGTTTCAGCCATTTGATTGGTGTATGATTCTATCTCTTAGTGATTTAATTTGCATTTCCCTACTAGCTTGTGGTCTGAACATCCTTCATGTGTTTATTTACCAACTACATATCTCTTTGGTAAAATATCTGTTCAACTCTTTTGCCCATTTTAAAATTAGATTGTTGTCTCACTGTTGGATTTAAGGACTTCTTTATAGATTCTCCATATGAATCTTTTGTCTGTGATTTACAAATATTTTCTCCCATTCAGTGGTTTGTCTTTTCATCTTAACAGGATTTTTCACAGAGCAAAAGTTTTTAAATTAAAATTGAATTAAATTTAAAACTCAGTAAAAAGACCAGCCATTCCAGGCAAAGTTCATGGACAGGTTGAACATTCCTAATCTAAAAATCAGAAATCTGTAATGATCCAAACTCTGAAATTTCTTGAATGCAACCTGACACCCAAAGTGGAAAATTCTACACCTAATTTCATGCACTGGTTCACAATCAAAATTCAGGTGCACTAAAAATATTGTATAAAATTACCTTCAGGTGATGTATTAGGTGTATGTGAAACATAAATGAGTTTTGCATTTAGACTTGGGTTGGGGAATCCTTGGGATATTACAGGAAGGCTCATCTGTAGCAACGTGCAAAATGGGCTGAAAAAGCCATCCTGTTCTCTCCTCCTTCCTCCTGTTCTCCTTTCTTTCCTGCATGTTTCCTTCACAAACCCTCAAGTGCTCAGCCTTGAGAGTCCAGTCAGGGCTTTTGTTGAAATCATTTCAGCCTTTCTGCTAACCTTGAGCAGCTTCCCCCCCTTGGTCATCATAGACAAGGTGAAAGGAGTTTAAGATAATATCTGGGAAGAAGATAGATAGTTTATAGGTGTTTCTGTACAGAAAAGTAGTTTAGAGAGTCAAAAAGGAGGGTGAGGAAATAAAGTTTAAAAACTACAAAAAACTCAATGAGAGAAGAGAGACTTGAAGTGAAGGTTGACATATTTATAAACAAAACCAATCTAGGTTTTTCACCTTAATGTAAGAATAGAAAACACTACCAGATTAACATTAATGATTAAGAGGCATTATTATTTGAATGTGATAACTATGTCAGGAGGTAGAGTGGTCTCGAGGCTGGCTTGTGAATCAACAGTGTCAGCAAGAGTGAGCCTGGGCTGCCTCGGTCCTACCTCTCTGCCATCATCGGTCCACATGTGCTGTTTTCATCATGGTTACAAAATGGCTACCACAGCACCAGACATTGCATGACACCACCAAATGAAAAATCAAGGTGTTGGGGTTGGGAGTGAGGATTATTTAACAGAGCCCCCCCTTCTCCAGTGCTGGGGGTCAAACCCAGGGCCTCATGAATACCACGCCAGCACTCTCCCATTGAGTCACACCCCTTATCCCTTCCCCAACATTTTAACAGGGAGAAAAATCTTTCCCAGGCCTCGACCAGAATTCTCATTATACTTCACTGACCAGGAACTGGGCTAAATGCCCTCCTGTAGACCAATCACTGCCAACAGATAGCAGGTTACACAAGACTCCCCTCCTGGGCATATTGTTGCCCAGATTACATTAAGATAGCCCATAGGATGCAGAAACTAGTGAATAAGCAAGTAACACTGTGTGCCACACAGAGGAACAGCACTGACAGTGAGAATGTCAGGGAACGAGAGGGTGCGCCCTCACAATAACCCCAAGAATGCCCTCTGGGGACAGTCCATCCTCGCCTTCCACACATATTTATGGAGAGCCTGTTATATGCCAGGCACTGTTTTAGGCACTTACAGTACATTGGTGGATAAAACCAACAAGGAATTCCCTGCTCTCTGAGCACTTGAATTCTAGCTCAATAATGTGCACAGTAAGCTAGCAGGCCACAAGTGCTGTGGTGATTAAATGGAGTGTGGTAATAGGGATCAGCAGTCCTGGCATGGCTGAGGGATAGGTTAAATAAGGTGGCCCGGGTGGACCTCACCACCGAGACCTTTGAGCAAGATGTCTTCCTTTTTTTTTTTTTTTAATCCTTGGAATTTTTTTTTTCATTCTACTTAGTTATACATGACAGCAGCATTTCAACTCATTGTTCACAAATGGAGCACAACTTCTCCTTTCTCTGGCTGTGCATGATGCAGAGTCACACCTGTGCAATCATACATGGACATAGGGTAATGATGTCTGCCTCTGTTTTAGAAATTGATTTAATATGTTATTTTTTTCATTTGCTCTTTTTAGATTTGACAGTAGAGTGTATTTTGACATATTATACATACATGGAGACTATCTTCTTCTAATTAGGATCCCATTCTTGTGGTTGGACATGATGTGGAGATTCACTGGTATGTCCTTCTCTTGAAGGTGGTGAAGGAAATGGTCACAAAACACTTGTGGGGGCATGTGCAGAATTAGGACCCGTTTTACTTCTCCACACAGGGAGACTGCAAATGCTGGTACACAATACATTATAAATACAGCACCTTTTGTTTTATTTTTGGTCCTGGGGATTGAACTCAGGGGCACTCAACCACTGAGCCACATCCCCAGACTATTTTGTATTTTATTTAGACACAGGGTCTCACTGAGTTGCTTAGGCCTAGCTTCTGCTAAGGCTGGCTTTGAACTTCTGATCCTCCTGCCTCAGCCTCCCAAGCTGCTGGGATTATAGGAGTGTGTCACTACACCCAGCCACAAATACAGCACTTTTTAAATGCTCTACTTTAAAAAAAAATTTAGTTTTTTCTCCCACCGCATGTCCGCCCATCGTACAGACATGGGCCCTGTGATTTCCAGAAGCTGCAGGAATTTGGAGTTCAACTTTGATTCTGTCTCTAACCAGCTGTGCATCTAGGAAGACCACCTCAGCTCTTCTGGGCTTGGTTTTCTCGTCTCAAATTGAAGGCGCTGCATGGTCCCCAAGGTCTCCAACTCTCGTCTCAATGCCCTTGCTCCCGGATGAAGAGCTCTGCTTGCTGGAGTCTGCGGATGCTTTCCCTGGCTGAAGAGGGCGGGCGCGCCGCAACCCATCAGGAAAACGAGGCTCACAAAGACTGAAGAGCCACCTAATGACTTAATGGGCTTTAAAATGGGCGGCTAGGTTTTAATTTTCTCTTTCAGCAGATTCCCTGGGGTAGAGTGTACTTTACAGTAGATAATAAGCACATAAGATTGCTGCAGGATATCTTATTTGGAAATCAGGTTTAACTCACATTCCTCTGGTAGTTTTTCCTGTCAGAATAAAATAAAAGCCCCCAAAGGAATGTTTACCCAGATTTTAAATCTGTTGAAATGTCAGAAGTATCTAAGAGTTAAGCATCTGTAAATATTTAAAACAGGATGAAGTCAAATATTACTACTAATAATCTTTTTCATGTTTGAGTAGAGCCAAAAAAGAAAAAAAAAAATCTTTGGGAATAGCTGGGTAAGTGGGTACCAGTGGCTTGTTGGCATGTGCCTTTAATGCCAGTACCCCGGAGGCTGAGGTGGGAAGGTCACAAGTTCAAGGCCAGCCTGGGCAACTTAGTGAGATCCCATTTTAAGATAAAATTTTATAACCAAACTGGGAGTGTAGCTCAGTGGTAGAAAGCCTGCCCAGTGTTCACAAGGTCAATTCTCTGTACAAAAATAAATAAATAAATAATCCCTGAGAACACTTTTATAGTCCACCGTTAACTCTACGGTCATGTCTAATGACATGAATCATAAAAGGAAGTTGGGCCAATGCAAAGATCAACTATTCAAGCGTATAATCAACTCCGCACACGTGAGGCAGATACTATCAAGAATGCTAAAGTGTCCTCTTTCTCCTCTTTCTCCTCTCTGGCAAACTTAACAAGCAAAGCTATCACCAAAGACTAGGCCACACAATAACAATCTGTTTTCCTGCCTGCATGTTTAGGATTTAGCTTCCCTAACTCCTATGCACACATATCCTGGCATTACACATTATTCTAGCTTTCTTTTATTATGGACCAGATATTACATTAGATATTTTATTCACAGCATCTTTTTTAAAATCCTTTTAATAGCCCTGAAAAGTAGCAATTATTTCATGCATTAATACAGTGATGGAAATTGAAGTCCCAAGAGGTTAGGTGTGTGTGTAAACTGATTTTTCCTCCAAATGCCAAAGAACATTAAAGAAAGACAGTCCTTGAACTCATTCATTCATTTATTCATTCAGGAACTCATTCTATTTTGAGAATACTCAACTCTAAGGGAACCTGCCTGCATTCCAGCCCACTCCTCTCTTCCTATGAAATTTCCAATGGAGATAGAAGCTCAGAGAAAGGATAAGCTCATTTGTGTCTTTGCCTCTTTATCTGATGTTCCCTCCATCTTGCCTTTATTGGGCTAAATTGTAAAATTTTCCTCTGGTTCTTTTCAGAACAGTTTTCAAAAACAAACAAACAAAAAAAACAACCAAAAAAAAAAAAAAAAGCCAAACAACTCTTTGGGAGTGGAAATAGCAAACAAGAAACAGAATTTTAGTAAGCAATAGTAAAGCAGAAAGATTACCAGAGCATTTTTGCATTAGCACATGACATTTCTAATAATCTACACAGGAAGACTTTTTTTTTTTTTTTTTTTTTTTTTTTTGTCAGCATCATCCTAAGTGCCTCTTGAAAACCTCAGTGACATCCCAGATAGCTATTGACTAATTTGTTCTGGCAGAAAAATGAATTCACTATTACTGAAAATATGTTTTCTATCACCAGATCATATTCAGGTCATTGAGTGGCTTTTCACTGGTGGAAGGAAGTAGAATTTATCTCCACTGGAAACATTATGGAGAGAGGAGAAATAACATTTTGACCTCCCTCAACATTAGCAAAATGCAAATCATAGTTAATTTTCTATAAGGGGATGTTTCAGTGGCTTGCATTTCTGTCGCTGCACAGCAATCTGAAATTTTTTTTAAGCAAGGTGAACGAAGGGTGCATGAAACTATGAATAAACAACTGTGAAAAGCTAACTTGGAACAGCTTACAGCTTAGTGACTGAGATAATGCCATTTCTCTAGAGGTGTTCTAAATATAGAGGAATAATGGACAGCAGTTTACCACAAGCTACTTAGCTCCCTAAACCTGCAGGGGTGGGCATCCAATGGGAGGGTTGCAATTTGAAGGTTAAGGTTCCGGTGGGTGTGGCCAGGAGGAAGGGTCGAACCTCATTTCTTTTGCCTCTTCCCGTGCGGAGGTGTAAGTGGCTGCTGCATAAACTGTGGATGTGGGTGATCAGGATGCTAAGTGGGAGTAAAGAATGCTCTTCATTATTCTTTTGGAAATAAGGATAAAATTCTGCCATAGCCAAGCCTTTTCATTTCCTTTCATTTCCTTTGTCAGCACAGTTAGGATGCTGGCTTTCTTTCCATAGGTGAGATTACTTCCTGCTGACCCCAAGAGAGGGTAGAGTGGAC
The DNA here is from genome assembly GCA_020662805.1 of Glaucomys volans. Classification (NCBI taxonomy): domain Eukaryota; kingdom Metazoa; phylum Chordata; class Mammalia; order Rodentia; family Sciuridae; genus Glaucomys; species Glaucomys volans. The sequence continues at coordinate 201,678 of JAJEJO010000115.1, forward strand.
AAATGTGTGAAAATGAAAATTAAGTTCGAAGGGTAGCTTTTGTTTTGACGTTTGCTAGACATCCTTTCTTGTGTTAAAATTAGCTGTCTGGGCTACTGGCAGCCACAGAATCTGAACACTGAAAAGGCTGAACAGCATTCCCTAGACAAACTGGCAGATGCATAAAACAATTGTCAATTTTGATCAAGAACAATAACTTCTTGGACTTTATCTGTAGTGAGAACAGAAAAGTCTGATAATGTAGCATAACACTTTGTATAAGCCATGTCAAAGACTAACAGTCACTTCCACAGTAATGAAAAGCTCTCTGGTCAAAATCATACCAATAAATGCATATTCAATTAGTCCATAGACATCTACAGGGAGGAAAAAAAAAAAGATGAGCTTTACAGAGATGCTTTATCTTACTTACCCTTGGGGCAAAATTTCAACCCAAAAGAAATAAGATGAGATATGACTGGTTATCTAACAAGCTCAATGGAATTTAACTCCTCCCACCTTCAAGGTTAGAGCTTTTAAGAGATTTTTGGATTTGGGAGGTGGCTTGATGATACCATGGGTTAAATTTATAATTCCTCATTAAACTGTATCCTTCTATAATCCTTCATATAAATTTTAGAAAAGTAACAATCTGTAGCACTTAATCATTAATTTGTTTTGCCGGTTTTAGAATATGGTGCTGCGGCCTTCTGGGAAACCGAGGCAGTGTGAAGGCCCCCTTTCCAACCCTGATTCTTGCCAACAGGATAGAAAGATTTCAGACATAAGAGTAAAAGTTTATTGAAGGGATGGGAAAGGGGAAAAGGGAAAAGGGGACACTCCTAAGGAGAGAGTGAAAGGGACATGTATGTATCTCCTGCCCTCCAGTTTTATTGGGGATCACAGGGCAGTTCCCAGAAAGTCCCACTCAGGTTCACCTCTTTCTCGACTTTTGACTGACAGCAGCATGACATCAGACCTTCAAATTCCCACTGCTCTGACAACTCTAGGTCACTTTGGCTCATGATGGTTGGTTCTAATTGGAATCTGTTCTTACAGATTTTATGGTTAGGGGGACTCATCCTAGTCTCCCTGAGTCCTGGGATCTGGTCTGGGTAAGGGTGACAAGATTCCCCACCTTCAGGATAACTTATGTCCTTACTGGCATTTCAGGGCCTGCATTTCTCCTCCAGAGAACAGGTGGTTTGCTAAGGAATGTAACATAACCTGTGGACTTAAGCCAGGTAAAGCTGCAGGTATATTGCTTTTTAAAAGTGAAGGCATGTGGGGGTCAGCACTGTGGGCCCATTTTATAGAATCATTCCCTTCATCTCATGTTCCCACTGCTCACATCTCTCTGTTCCCTGTCAGAACCTTGTCTTGAGATTTGATTGCCACAGTTTTGTAAGGAAGATGAAATGCCATGGGGATGTTTTTACACAGAGAGAAGAATGGACTTGTGTGGTGGGGGAACAGAATATAGAATAAATCTTGATGCTAAACAACTGCAGGTAAATACATGATTTTCCAGTTGCCCCTCTCTGTGGCCTAACCTTGCACACAGGATCTAAGCTTTCCCCTGTCTCAGGATGCTTTGCTCTTCTACCCCTTCGGGGCAAAAACAAGAGACTGTGGGAGTAAGTTTTCTAGTTAACAGTCAAAGGGTGAGGGCACGTGGGCTCTGTAGGAGCACATGACCTGTCTCCCAGCTCTCAGACCTGGACAAAATGCTCCAGTTTGTCTACAAGGACAGAGGGTATTTAAAAGTGTCCCCTCCAACTGGTCTGCTGCCCTCACCTCCCCACTGAAGGTGAAGAAACTCCCCCCACCCCCTGAAGAGGAGATTTGTCAACTGATCTTCTCCAACCAACCTATACTCTTACAGAGAAGGAAGGACTGGACCAGGTTGGTCTTCCTAAAGGGACAGGATTGAAAACCAGGGAAGCAAAACAATGAGACGCATCTGAAAGGTTTTTAAGTTTCCAAGTGGAGGCTGCTAGACAAAGATGTGAGAAAAATAGGGTCTGGATACCAGGCACATTCTTTAATCTTGGACAAATTATTCAACATGGCTGTTCTTAGGTTACTTCCATTATAAAATTAAGACTCTAATACCTACGCTTTAGGGTTATGGTGAGGTCTCAAAGAGGTAACCTGACAGATATCCTAAGCATGGCTTTGTCTGTTGGAAGGACTCAATACCTTTTAGTTCCTTTCTCTTCCCTCATCCTGTCTTCTCTTGTAGCCCTGAAAAGAGATTTATTTATTGATTGATATACATATTTTTTCACTTAGGCTGTTAAAGTATATATTTTTTTTCCTCTGAAATGGTCTAAAGCAAGTTTAGATGATAATAATAATAATACTCATACATTAGTCAGATGTGAACTGTTTCATGCTTCTTGGAGTGTAAAAAATGTCATATCTTTTTTTATCTTTTAAAAATAATCCAGTTGGAGCTCACACCTGCTGAGTTTGGCAAGGAGATCCAAAATCTATTGTGGGGTAGGAAGGAGGTTGGGGAAGCTCCTTCTCCAGTTTAGATCTCACACACACACACACACACACACACACACACACACCAGGGGCTTATCCATTGCATACATATTGGAAGGGGCTGATGTCCAGGTCTCGCAGCCTCTGTTGCCTTATTGCTCTTTCACTTACTGGAGCAGCTGGCTGTTGCTCCTCATCTGTCTGTGGACTTCTGACTCCAGACAGGCTACAGAGATCCCTTTCGCAAACCTCACTGTGGGCACAGGCACATCCTCAGAGGCTCCGAGACTCCTTGCTGAGTTGAGCCTCTCTTGACACCTGTACTGCCATTCCTGTACCAGATGGCAGGTATTCAGAGGCTCTGCAAACTATCAAACCCTCCGCCCTTTTTCCCCAGTGTAACAGTCAAAATTAACTAACTTGTGAGGCGGTAACAAACAGGCCTCAAGTATTATTACTAGTTTCTATTAGCAAAAGTTTATCTTCTCTCTTAGTAGGCCTAGGGCAAGAGTGCAAATGGAAGCCCTGTAACATATGTCTAAATATTTGAAACTTAAACCCCAAGGTAACAAACTGTTAGATGTGTTGTACTCTTTTACCTTAAAAAATATACCTTCATAGCCACCTGGAAAAGCAGGGGTGAGTTTAAAATTCTGAGACTTCTGGAAGGTCTGCCCTGGAGCATGGTGGTGTGGAGAAGGACAACTCCTACAGCCAGCCTTTTTCTGCACGCCCTACCCTGCCCTTCCAAGTTCTGTCAGCATGCCCCTCTGCTATCCCAGTGGAGGATTAATCTAACTGTGGCTTGCAGGTGCTGGCAGCAGGCGTGTGGACATCAGAGCAGGGAAGGTCCTTGTTCTCCAAACCATGGAGGTGAATTTGTAGATATAGAATCCATATGTTATGGTATAGATATGAGGTGCCCCCGAAATATCCTGTTGATACAGAGAAGTTTGGAGGTAAAATGGTTGGACTATGAGAGCTTTAACCTAATCAGTCCATCCTAGTTTGAAAGGACTAGGTGGTAACTATAGGCAGGTGGGATGTGGCTGGAGGAGGTGGGTCACTGGGGTTGTGCCCTGGAAGGGTTGTTCTTCCTGCAGTTCCTTCCCTCTCCCTTTCTCTCTGTTTCTTTGCTGCTATGGGGGAGTGGTTTCCCTCTACCACACCCTTCCTCCATGATGTGCTACCTCACCTTGGGCACAGAGCAATGGAGAAGGTTGTCTATGACTGAGACCTCTGGAACCAGGAGCCCCAAATGAACTTACCCTCCTCTAAATTGTTCTTGCTGAGTATTTTGGTCACAATGACCCAAAAGCTGACTAAAACACCCTGAACAATAAGGATTGACTGTGTTTTATTTGTTTACTTGTTTCCTGTCAAAAATTTCTGGGAAGAAATTAACAATAAGTTCACAGAAAGAAGAAAACTGGAGTTATTAATTCATCCAACAAACCCAGGGCAAAGGAAGCCAGAATTTAATGTTGAGTACTTCTTCTGAGAAGGAGAAGGGACCATTCCTTTTCTGGTCTTTTGGTCTTCTTGCTGACAGATCCCTGGGTGGGGTGCTAAGGAACATGCTCTACCCAGGGAGTCAACATCCTATGAGGGGTCATGGCCACACATGGCATAAAAAGCACTTGCATGGCTTTCTAGTGCATCCATGCTCCTCAGCTTAATCAGTCATCCTTTTCTACAGGAAGGTGGATGGTGAGGGTGGATGGAGTAGAACAGTTGATAGAACTTTCTTTTCCAAATGAGGAAACCAAGGCTGAGGGACAGAGAGCAGAGAAGGAAGAGACCTGGGGCTGGTCGTCTAGTGCCTCCTCTTTCCAGCTGCCAAGTAGGGCCATCTCAAAATCCAGGGAGAGTCCTTTTAATCCACAGGAGTGAGCCAGGCAGGAGGTGTGAGCAGGTAAGTCCCAGCGGCCATGAATGAAGACCAACATCTGTAGGCTTTCTGTTCATGTGTTTCATTGTTTGCTGTGAAGAAACTTTTTAATTTGATGCCATCCCATTTGTTGATTTTTAATTTTACTTCTTGTGCTTTAGAATATTATGCTAAGTGAAATAAGCCAGTCCCTAAAATCAAAGACCAAATGTTCTCTCTGATATGTGGATGCTGACACACAACAAGGAAGGATAGGGAGGAGAAGAATTGAAGAAGGGAAGGGAAGGCCTTGGGAATAGGAAAGACAGTGAAATGCATCTGACATAACTCTCCTATGTTCATGTATGAATACACGATCTCTGAAACTCCACATCATGTCCAACCACAAGAATGGGATCAAAATGGAATGGATTGGGGCTGCGGATATAGCTCAGTTGGTAGAGTGCTTGCCTTATATGCACAAGGCCCTGGGTTCAATCCCCAGCACCACACACACACACACACAAAAAGGAATGGATTGCATTTCATGTATGGATAATATGTCAAAAGACATCCTACTGTCACGTATATCTAGAAACAATAAAAAAAAAAGTCTGGTTCCATGTGATTGCTTCAGCATCCCTGCCCACAGCTTCCCTTTACCCATGGTATGTTTACTTTACTTGGTGACCTTACACAGTTCTTGGGGTTCTTCCCTGCCCTTTAGAGTTTACAGCACCAAAAAGGCAGAGACTCATGTTTCTAGATCAACTCAGCTTTGGATCATGCAACTAATCGTGGGTGGCACCATATCTTTTTAATATGCAGAGCACCTGGCCTAACCACTATTTCCATTAGAGGAAAAGAAAAGAAAACCTAAACAAAAGAAAAAGAGGAGGTACCAAATGCTATTTCATTACATAGTTTCTTTGATCTCTTTTTATAGTTTGTAAATGTCTTTTCTTCAATCAATGAAAGACCCCCTTGCTATGGGCCAGGCAAAATGTGAACAGCACTACAAGCCATTCCATTAACTCCAGAGCAGCCCTGTAGGGTTGGGGTTATCCTCCTTTCTTGCAGGAGAAGGCTGAGGCTTAGAGAGGTTAATTAACACAACAAAGGTCACACAGCTAAAGAGTGGCTGAGCTGGGATTCAAATCCCCAGCAGTCTACTCCTAAAGCCATACCCTTAATCAGATATTAGCCTGCACACAATGACATGTTCATCATAGTATCAGTATATACCTTGCAGGGCCGATATGAAAATTAAAAGAGATGAATATATGAAAAGTGTTAGGCAAACCATAAAACTCCTACGAAGTTTTGCTATGATGATTTCTTGCAGTTTTATACAGGGCCAGCTCTGCTGTCCTTATTGGCCAAGTCTATATTAATCCTATAATTCATCCTTAAACCACCCAAGCTTTGTCTCCTGGTTTGCTCCATAGCCAAAGGGAAACTGAAAATATGTCTTTTGTGAAAAGGCTTAACACCTGCTGCCAAAGGGCGCTCAACCATCTGGATCGTCAGAGGAGTATAGACTCGCTTACAAAAGACGTAGATTAATTTGGACATTGTTTCCCTACATAAACCAGGCATAAGGAGGCAAGCAACCCAGGGAAGGATAATCATGCTGAGAATGGAAGCACTTATTATAAATAATTACCATGTAATTATCCACAACTTCCCTGGCGTCTGTAGCCTGAGGCTAGTCTTAGGAGGTGCCCCTTCCTTAGGAAGTGTAAGGAGACTGAAGTGCTTAGATAAGTTGATCAGGGCATGTATGTCTTAGGGCTGCATTACTGCCACCTGGTCTACCTCTCCTGTGATGAAGACCTGAGTGTTTATGGCTGAGGTGCCGAACAGCTGTGCCATGGGGGCTTCTTCAGCTGGCTCTACCCCACTTCCCGCCTTTTAATAGCACTATGCCTTTTTACAAGTGTGTGGGTGTGACACATCTGACTTCTCTTAGGCAAAGTGTTTATTGAGCAAGTTAATACACAGTGCAGGCCGTGACACTTCTCTTTTTGGTGTGCTTCTAAGCTGCATTTTCAAGCCTAAGCTGCATTTTCAAGCTGTGAGGTGGCTCCATTGAAGTTAGGCAATGACACTTGAAAGGAGCAATGGCAGAAGTCTTGACAAGTGTAGGGAGAGACACAGACATTTCCAAGAGGGGCATGATTGCCTGCAGGGTTAATCAAGTCCCCTTGTTTTCATTCCAGCACCACATTTATCTTGGTGACAGCAGCTACAAATGTAAAATCCAACCTCTAAGCCCCGGCAATTGGAATTGTATTTACCTGCTCAAGACGTGTAAACAAGCTGTTCTCTGCGGCTTCTTAATTGGAATAGGAGTACTTCAAAGCACTGGCTGTAGGTCAGGGAGGTGCCTGCTTTGCAGTTGGTATCCCGATACAATTCAGTATATTGGATTGACACAACTGAGAGCATTGCAGTCACAGGCCTGGACTCTGAGAGATTGTCATGCTCATGATTACTGTTAGAGCTACCATTTACTGAGCCCTGCATATAGAAGCATCTTCTATTATACTCCTGTATGTTATCTTCTTAATGGCACTGAAATGTAGCTAATATTATTTTTACCATGCTTGGACGATAAACTGAGATTAAGTAACTTCACTGAGGTCACCACGTGGCAGGTTCTAGATTCAAACCTGGGTCTGATCCACACCTGATTCACCAAGGCAAACAAAACCAGAATCTCCTTGGAATATTCAGGTGCAGAGAACACAAGAATTTGGGAGACCCTAAAATCTTCAACTGGACCGACCAACCTAATAATTTTAAACTTTTGTTTTTAGAAAAGGCAATCAGAGAAGAAAACTTAACCACTCTCTTTTACTAATCCACCCTTTGCCCATCTTTGAGTATTCTCAATATAAGAAAGGGGTATAGTTAGTATTTACAGCAATTCTATTATTAAGTTGATTATAGTTATGGACACTTGGGGACAAATTTTTTGGAAGTATCTCTCTAAACCATTAGAAATATTTGCCAACTGTATCAAAAAATGCTGGCAGGCAAGAGAAGGAATTCATTTGTGTCCAGGGAAAGACCTGCACCCAAACCATCTATCTCCCAGGCTCCTGCCCATCTTATCTGCACAGCCAGCTGGAAGCATAGGTGATCTCCTAGGTTGCAGTATGGCTTCCAGGCAGGATTTCTTATAGGGTTCACCAGATGTGTGTCTTTAGAAGTCACAGTTCATTGGAGCATGAATCTTAAAAAAGACAGGGCAAGTATGACTTAATGGAAATAAAGACTCATTCCTCTCTTCTAGCACCATGTTTAGCTACTCCCAATTCTTTCAATGCATCCAAATATCTAAATTTGTGTTATCCTTTTCATAAGGACTATAGTGTGTTAAAGAGGGTCATTCCAAAATTCATTTTTACCCAAAACCTCAGAAGGTCATTTTATGTAGAAACAGTGCCTCTGCAGATAGAGTCAGCTAAGACCAAGATCAATACTGGAGTAGATGAGACCTAAATCCAAAGGCTGGTATCCTTGTAGGAAAAGGAGAAGACATGGAGCCACATATCTGGAGAACAGAAACAGAGATCATAGTGACACAGCTGAGAGGCAAGGTGTGCTGATGATTCTGGGAACTGAAGGAAAGCAGCAAGGGAGGCTTCTCCCCCAGAGCCTCCAGAGGGAATGTCCTGCCGGCACTTTGACCTCAGCTTTCACAACTGTGTTTGTGCTGTTTCAAGCTGCCTGGTTTGCAGTGATTCATTATGGCAGCCCGAGGACACTAACATAGAACTGCCCCACACTAGCTTCAAGCCCACATTATCTTTTCATCTTTGGCAGGGATTATTATTATTATTATTGGTCCCAGTGATTGAATTTAGGGGCGCTTAACCATTGAACCACATCCCCAGCCCCAGCTTTTTTCCCATATTTTATTTAGAGACAGGGTCTCAGTGAGCTGCTTAAGGCTTCACTAAGTTGCTGAGGTTGACTTTGAACTTGAGATCCTCCTGCCTCAGCTTCCCGAGCTGCTGGGATTATAGGTGTGTGCCATTGCGTCCGGCCAGCAAGGATTATTTTAACTACACTCTCCCCTCAGTGCTCCCAACCCCTGCACTGTGCTTTAATTTGCCAACACAGTTTTCTTCTTTAAACCAGGATGACCTTCCAAAGACCCTCTGACTCAACAATTCTGATTTCTAGATTTTTTTTTCCAAGAAATAATCAGACACACATAAAATTTTTATATGAGAATGTTCGCAGTGAATTAATAATAAGGAAACACTGGAAGCAATCCAAATGACCAACTGTTGGAAACAGCTGAATAAATTATCATGTATTTATAGAAGTGAACATTACACAGCTGTTAAAATTATGTTTTTGAATTAACAACTTGAGAAAATAATTGAGATATAATGTTGCTGCTTTTAAGCAGCATAAGCAACTCCAGATAACACAATTTCAATTTTGAATAGATGTTTATATAGATAAAAGATTAGACAGAAATGTATAATTTTGGTTATCTCTGAGGAGCGGCAATGGGATTTTCATCTGATGTTTTGAAATAGCCTCACATTTCTATAATAATTATATATTATGTTCATAATAAGAAAAACAAGCATTATAGCTTATTCAGCAAACTCAAAAGTGCTCCAGTACAGTGACTTTTAAGCTATTTTTAACCATACCTCAAAGTAAGAGATATAGTTTGCATTATGACTGAAATAGGGTGAAGAATGCTCCCCCAAAAGAGCTGTGCAGGTCCTGATCCCTGGAATCTGTGAATATGCCACTTTACGTACCAAATGGAGCTTTGCAGAAGGGACTAAGTCAAGGAACTTGAGATGGGGAGATAATACAGAATTATCCAGGTCATCACAAGGTCCTCATGTCATGCCTCCCCAGCCACCATGTAGCCTGTCCACTGGTCCCTGCTGAGAAGCAGCAGCACAGCAGCTAAGTATTGAAGTGAAAAAGCAGGCTGAACGATGGCCTGGGAAGGCTAGAGCACACGGGGGTCCAGCTGCATTATGGACTACCTGCTGTTGACCTTATCCAAGCAAAGGTGGATGTCCTGTGCACACCTGTAATTCCAGCAACTAAGGAGGCCGAGGCATGAGGATCACAAGTTCAAAGCCAGCCTCAGCAACTCAGTGAGGTCCTAAGCACCTTAGTGAGAACTTGTCTCAAAAAAGGGGGAGAGGGGTGCTGGGGATGTGGTTCAGTTGTAAACCACCTCTGGTTTCAATCCCTGGTAACAAAAGAGAAAAGAGCAGGTTTCCTGAGTGCTATGCATCCACATGGGCTGCAGCTGGCAGATCCCACTATGTCTGCACAGGCACTGGCAAGGGCTGAGGCAAGCCAGTGCACATCCTCCTGTCGACCTGCCCTGGCCAACCAGGCGCTGACACACAGTCCATGAAGCACTGCAGCTCCAGACTCCTGAGCATGCACGATGTGCTGATAGCAACCTCCTGGGAAGCCGGGGTTACAGATGAGTGGCCAGAAAATGGAAATGGGGCTGACCTGAATGGAAGTTTGGACTCAGGAGTTAACCAATGGCAAACCCTTATTAGCATTGGTACATTTTTCAAACACTGATTAGCATCAATTTGGACCAGTAGCCATTGACCCAAGTCTATATAAACCCCTACGGTAGCATACTCGGAGGGCAACCCATATTGAGACCCCTCTTGTTGAGCATCCCTCTCACTCTCACTCTGGGAAAGTTCTGTTTCTGTTTCCTTCAATACAACCTATTCCCTTCACTGTTGCTTTCTGTTGTCTGTGGGTTCCATTCTTCGGATTCAGCTCAGTGGTGAGCTGCTGGGGTCTGCTGCAACACTGGAGGACATCACCCTCCATTAAGAGCTGAAACACTATTTCTCAGCTACAGAGCCTGCAACCCACACGTTCCAGCAGAAGCAGAGAAATTCGTTTCCCTCCTATGAGGAATACAGGAATATCATGAGTAGGAAGAGGTGTGAGTATGAAAGTGAGAGATACTAGAGTGATGCAGGAAGGGGCCAAGAACCAAGAAATGTGGGCAACTTCTGGAAAGGGAGAAAGGCCAGGAATCAGATTCTCCCTGGAAGCTTCCAGAAGAACACAGCCCACTGCCACCTTGATTTTAGGTTTCTGATTCAGAACTCCAAAGGAATAAATTTGTGTTGTTTTAAACTAATAAGTTTGTGGTAATTTGTTATAGCAGCCATTGGAAATGAATACAATGACCAACACATGCGCGCGTGCGCGCGCGCATACACACACACACACACACACACAAGCACAATGAAACAAAGTTCTGCAAAATATTATGTACTCTGGTATTTTCTTTCCTACTGCCATGGTTCAACTATGTCCCACAAAAATATATACTGAAGTCCTGTTCTCCTGTATCTTAGAATGTGGGAGTTAAGATAAGGTCATTATATGATTAGCACATTTATAAAAAGCCATAATGGACACAGAGACAGGAACACATAGAGGACAGACACTCTGGAGAGACACAGGGAGAAGCCTTGTCAAGATGAGAGAAAGCAATGCTGTCAAAGCCAAGGGACACTTGGGGCTACTAGATGTGGAAAAAGGCAGGGAAGAGTTTTCCTACCAGTTTCCAAGGGAAGATGGCCCTGCTGGCATCCTAATTTCAGACTTGTATCCTCAGAACTGGAAGACAATAAATTTCTATTGTTTAGAGCCACCCAGTTTTCAGTACTTGGTTATAGTACACCTGGGACATTAACACTTATTTTATTACTCGGTTCTGTTCTGTTCTATTTCATTAAGAAACCACATTTCCCAATCTATTAGTTGTGAATGATCAGTTTTGAATGTGCCTCCACAGCTCAGCATCGAAGCCCTTTCCAAGGTCACATCAGTCTGAGTTCCTAACTTCAGTGGTAGTAGAGCTCTAGCACATCCCATTCGGGCAAGTCCAGCAATGACTGTCCATCCTTCCCGGAACAGAGCATCAGCTGGAGGACCCAGGACACACCCTTGGCTTGAGCTACTACCATGCCCCTCAATGGCATTTTATTTTTCAATGCCGGCTTCATGTTACCTCCTCTAGTGACCTGCCCCTGGCTCTTTAGGCAGGCACTGTTCCCTGTTCCCTGAATCCAAGGCACTTTATGGGCCCCAAATACAGCACTTACATTGTACTGTGGGATCAATTTAAATTCCTCCCTTGCCCCTTGCCCCCTCCCCAGACAAACTGCGAAGTTCTTAAAGAAGATTGTTTGTTAAAGTTTGTTAAAGTTTGTGTAAAATTTGTTAAAGTTTGTTTCCTTACGTGTGTGTGTGTGTGTGTGTGTGTGTGTGTGTTTGTAGCACAGACCTAACACCTAACATACAATAAACTCAAATACAGGGTCTCCCAAACATGCAAGTGCAGTTTTAAGTTTTATTAACTACAGAACCCTAAATGCTACAAACTTACATAACTGTTGAAGTTTACTTCTTCTGATTCTACATCATGGGTCATTTAATGACAGAGGCACCTTCTGAGAAATCGTCTTTAGGCTCCTTTGCCATGGTGCAAACATCCTAGAGAGTACTTACACAAACCTAGATGGAATCGCCCACCACACTTAGGCTCTAAGGCATACAGCACACGGCTCCCAGGCTGTTCACGTGGAGCATGTTACTGTACTGGGTGCAGTAGGGGCAATATTAAATTTCACAGTCAAGCATTTGTAAATCTAAATACATCCAAATTGAAAAGGCACAGTAAATATGGAAGTATGAAGGATAAAAAGGGGGTATGCCTATATAGGCAGTTTATCATAAATGGAGCTTGCAGAACTGGAAGCTGCTCTGGGTGAGTCAGTGAGTGGCAAGTGAACCGGGAGGCCTTGCACTTCACTGTAAACTACTGCAGACTTTATAAACACTGCACACTTAGGCTACGCTAAATTTATAAAAAATTTTCTTCATTAATAAATTAATCTTAGCTTACTATAATGTTTTTATAAACTTTTAAGTTTTAAGAACTTTTCAACTCTTGGAGTAACACTTTGCTTAACACATTGGGCAGTATCTTTGTTTATATCCTTCCTCTATATTTTTCCCATTTTAAAATCTCTTTTATTCTTTTACTTTTAAAGTTTGTTTTGTTACAAATTAAGACATAAACCGACATTAGCCCAGGCCTGCATAGGGTCAGGGTCATCAACGTCACCATCTTCCACCTCCACATCTTGTCCCACTGAAAGCCCTCAAGGGCAGCAACTTGCACACAGTGGTCATCTCCTATGGTCTTAATGCCTTCTTCTAGGAACCCTTCCAAGGGGCCTGTCTGAGGCTCTTCTTGAGTTATTATTCTTTTCAAAAACATGTTTAGGGGGATTTGCTTGGATTGTTTCTCTTTTCCATTGCAGATTTGCTTGTAAGCAGATAATGCACGAGGAACATTCCTCTCTATTCACGAAAACCTTTCAGGGTTGGGGGTTCATGTTTTCACACTCTTTAAGGAGTTTGCTGTGGCCCACAAAGCTTTTGCTATGCCCTTCACTGTGAATTTTCTTGGGGCTTGTTCTATTTCTTCTCCTGAAATTTCCTTTTCTCTTGCCTCTTCTTCAGCTATGTGTTCAGCTCCTGTTCCTCACTAATCAGTTCCTCAGGAACCACTTCCAGGAGCTCCTTGGGGGTACCCTCACCCACATGCAAGGTAAAGGTGTTTCTTATCTCACCCTCAGCCTGTTGAATTGTGCAACCCCCTCCTCCTCCCCCTTATCCCCAGGGACAAATGTCTTAAAAGGATCTTCTTCCAGATACTATTCAGACACTCCTTGGTGACATCACCCCAAGCCCAAGCAAAGCTCTTGATGCAGTCACAGACATATGATCCTCTCAGAACTGCAGCAGTGTCTTCCCAGCGTCCTCCTCAGGTGCAGCAGCAACCTGAGCAGAGGTCCTCACAGGTGGCAAGCCTTTAAAGCTGCTGTCACGGCTTCATCCACTGGTTGGATTGAAGAAGTGAAGCATTGAGGGGAAAACACCACGTTGATACTGGGATGAAGATCCAATAAGAGGAGGATGCAGACAGTTATCAACCATGAACACACTCTGGAGAGGTGTGCTGTTCTCCAACAGAACTTCTCCACTTGGCCAGCACAGCAGTTCAGGAAGACGTCTCGGAAGTGGAGCTGGTCATGCAGGACTTCTTACTGTGGGCTCTCACTGTGCCAGATCACAAAGGGCCTGCAACACTGCCCCCAAACAAGACTCTTATCCTGTCCTTAAAAGCCCTGAAACCTGGCACTGACTTGGTCTCCTTATGGATGAAAATTCTTCCAAGCATCTTTTTCCAGAATAGGGAGCTTTATCCATATGGAAGATCTGTTCTGGCAAGTCATTTCCTCCACAAACAGCTTATTTAGAGTTTCCCAGAATTATTGAGCGCCCTTCACATCAGCACCTGCAGACTCACCACTCACTCTCACTTTCACATTATGTAATGAATAATAATTCTTGGTTTTTGTTTCTTGGTTTTTTGTTTGTTTGTTTTGTTTTGTTTTGTTTTGTTTTTGGTGCCTGGGACTGAACCCAGGGCTGCTGTAACCATTTTTTTTTTTTTTTTTTTTTTGAGACAGGATCTTGTTAATTTGCTGAGGGCCTCGCTAAGTTGCTGAGGTTGACTCCAAACTTGCAATCCTCCTACATTAGCCACCCTGGTTGCTGGGATTACAGGTGTGCAACACCACACCCAGTTCTGAATAATGATTCTTGAATCCTTTATGCCAACAAGACCTAGCAGTAGTTTCCACCTCACAGTTGGGTCCAGTCTTTTCTTTTTTTCCCACAGTGCAAATGAGTTTTTGGCCTTGGCCATGGTGGCTGTGGTGCTGCAAAGGATTTCCTTCTGTGTCTGATCCTCAGTCCAGATTATTAGAAGTTAATTTGATACAGGCTCTTTTTGAATTTTGTTAGTTTGTTGTTTCAATGATGCAGATCTTTAAGTAGATGCTGTCATTTTATTCTTCAGGATCATAGCTATGACAGAGTGGGAGATGCCTGACTGGTGAGCAATGACCATCACTGAATTTGTATCTTTGTAGGAATCACTATTGTTTGTTTGTTTGTTTGGTTTTTGGAACCAGGGATTGAACTCTGAGTCACTCGGCCACTGAGCCACATCCCCAGCCCTATTTTGTATTTTATTTTGAGACAGAGTCTCACTGAATTGCTTAGCGCCTTGCTGGTACTGAGACTGATTTTGAACCCATGATCCTCCAGCCTCAGCCTCCTGAGCCCCCTGGGATTACAGGCATGTGCCACCATGCCCAGCTTTAGGAATCACTTTTAATTTTGTTTCTATGTCATTCAGGACATTACCTCTTCTTGACAGCCTTAGCAGTGGGTTTTGTATGCTTAGGAGCTATGATGAACAAAATAATGAGACTAAATCAAGTGCAAGGGAAAATGAGGCAATCAGGAGACTCATGATGAGATTCACAAAGTTGCTGCCAGTGTAACAAGGCAAACTGTTTTACAGTGAAGTTTTTTTGTTAAAAATGGAAGGAGTTCACTCTAAAATAATGACAAAAATATAATATTAGTAAACCATTAACATAAACCCATAGCATAGTTGTTTATTATCACTATCAAGTATGATGTACTGTACATAATTATTTGCACTATACTTTTATACCAGTGGCAGTACAGTAGTTTTATTTACACAGCATTGTCACAAACGACATGAGTAATGTGTTTTTCTATGACCTTACGATGTCACTAGCTATCAGCATTTTTCAGCTCCATTATAATTTTATGGGTACTGCCATCATATATGTGGTCCATTGTTGACACTGTTATGCATTGTGTGGCTGTATTTTAACAAATACAATTGCATTTTTTTTTTTTTTTAGTGAATGTGTCATTTTTCACCCAGGGGAAACAAAAGAAAAATTAAAATGAAAACAGGTAAGATGCAACATTCACAAAACTAAGTGATTGTGAAATCAATTTAAACTTCCAATTGATGTTTTTGTAAGCTTCAACATCTATCCTTCTGAAGTTATTAAAACTGCAGTAAGATTTTTGGTATCCTCTGTCTTTAAATAGCAATGCCAAAAGAATGGTTCATTCTGTATTTACTATAACATCCAATTTGGTTTTAATTGGCTTCATTTTGGGCACAAGCATTCATTGGCTAGTAACTGTCCTGGTACTTAGACCCAAGGGGCCCTTGTCCAGAATTCATCCGTTACAAGTCTCTTCTCTCTGGATCTTGACTGGTTGTCCTCCTCCCAATAGGGTGAGGAGTTCAAGGGAATTTGTTAATTGTATTCCCTTATCCCCAAGTTTATACATCCCCAAATATTGTTCTGACTTACCCAGGATCACCAAATTCCCTCTTCAAATGGTACAAGCAGGAGAGTTTTCTCTCCATGACTACACTCATGTGAGCAGATAATATTCCTTTTAGCCTTCATACTCCTAGGTCCCCCCAAAATGGCAGGAGGCAGGGAGACTACTTCTGGGGAGCTGTACTGAGCTTCTACCAACCGCTGGAGTCCTGTGGGAAGGGAAGAGGTGGCACAGACCAGGAGCTGGAAAGCATCTCTCTGTATTCCCACATGTAAGTGCAGAGCATCCAGGAGTTTGAGCCTGGCCTTTCACATCATTAGGAAGGTATTATCCATCAAGGTTGGAAGGTAGAACCTGTGGTGCCTAATAGTTTGTTAACTTAGTTGGTAACTTCTATATATTTTGGCAATTGGTTTATGCAACTTTATTTGTATTATTGCTCTGGTTCCTGAAAATATTAAATTTGACAGATCTTGGCCTTAAAGGAAAATTCTTTACCCATCGATAAATTATTTTTCCATGAAAGGATCAGTGGGTAAAAGTACTTCCAAGCATTATTTATGAAGGTGAATTTTGGAAAATGATGGCTGCACTCACTGATTATGTTCTTTACATGAAGTTTTTCCTTCAGTCTTCATAACAACCCAATAGCATAGGTACTTAGGAGAAAACTAAGATCCAGTGACATTTATCCATTTGTTTCAGGCCACAAAGCTAGTGCTTCAGTAAGCCTTAGTTGCATAACAAACTACCCTAAGTTGAGAATGAGTTGAAACAATTATTTTTTTTTCCTGTTTGGTGGGTTGGCTGGGCTGCTGTATTGCTGGTTTCCTCTGGGCTCACTCCTGCAGCCACACTTACAGGGAGGAAGGGCTAGGGTAGAAGGTCTCCAGTATTCTATCCTGTCTTCCAGTTTGTATTGCTGGTGCTGGGAACGAGACCTTCCCTGACTTCCTCTTATCTGCTTACCATTGCACTTTTACCATTAGTGCATTGCACTGCTTACCATTGCTTTTTAAAGTTCTAATTCCGGCTGTTGTCAGGCTTAGTGCCCAGCACCTAGCAGTGGTTAATAATACACACTCAGGTCACTCACAAGCAATGTGACTCTAAATGCATTACTTAACAGAAGTCTCAGTTCCCCACTTGCAAAATCAGTATGAGTGTAGTACAGAACACATCAGGTTGCTTTAAGGTTCCTATGCAATCATGCAGGAGGAGCACTTGGAGCAAGGTCCTCACTTTCTCAACATTAATGTGATTGAAATGTGGTTGATCACTGAATACGTGCTGATTTTTTAAATAATAGGAACTATTATGGTTTGGATGTGAGGTGTCTCCCAAAAGCTCACATGTGAGACATTGCAACAGGGTTCAGAGGGAAAATGATTGGGTTGTGACAGGGTTAACCAAATCAGTGAATTAATAACTGATGGGATTAATTGAGTGGTAACCGAAAGCAGGTGGGGCAATGGGGATATGGTTTTGGGGTATATATTTTGTATCTGGAGTGGGGAGTGTCTCTCCCCCCACCTTTCTGATCACCACATAAGCTGCTTCCCAGTGCCACACTCTTCCACCGTGATGTCCTGCCTCACCTCCAGCCCTGAGGAATGGAGTCGCCTGTCTATGGATTGAAGTCCCTGAGCCCCCAAATAAACTTTTTCTCCTCTACAGTTGTTCTCATGGGATCCTTTGGTCACAGCAGCGAAAAGCTGACTAAAATAGGAACAAACACCACTTAGTTTGTAGACAAACATGGCCCTTGCAAGCACCCAAGTGGGGAAATAATTTCAAAAAACAGGGGTGAAATTCTCAGCAGCTTTCAAAAAGCAGAAGAGAAAATCAAAACAAAACAAAGAAAGGAACAAAACAAACTGCATTGCACTGCAGCCAAGCTTTCTCTGTTATTTTCAAGATTTCAGCCTGGGGCTGCTTGGTTCTTCCAATATGGAAAGTGCTGACTCAGTGCAGATAGGGACCTGAAGGTGGGGACACACCTTTGGCTTATAAGTCTAGGTCACGTGAGCTTAGGGGATCCAGTAAGAGTTGGCTTTGTGCAGGGTATGCATGACTGGAGGGGTTGGCTCGCTCCTACCTGCCCTGGGACCCACCAGCTGGAGCCTGTGCATCCCAGGGTGAGAGCTGTCAGCCTTGCATATGTCCTGTGGGCACTGAGGGATGGGCCTAGCTTTGGTGCCTCCAACACAGGGAGTGCAGAGGTCTCATGAGCCCTCAGTGAAAAAAGGGGAGAAAGAATGGGAAGGTCTTGGTCCACTTGGATTTTTCAGTTAGACGAGGTTAAGAATGCTCTCTGTGCGCTCAGCCAGGGAATACTCTGGAAGGTTCCGGTCACAATCCCAGGCAGTCATAGCTCTGGTTCTTCCAGGCCAGGATGCAACTTTGAATGAACTAGGGAATGCCAAGTTGTGGAGGCCTCTATCCTCCAGTGTGGCGCAGGCAGGGGTGGGCAGTGCAGAGTGGATAGGGCACATTCCTCTCTCTCCCTTAATGCGTCTCCGTGGGCAGTTTGATTTCTCTTTTGCTAGGGAAGAGGGGAAGTGGAAAGCACTTTTGGTTTCAACACACCCCAAACAAGGAGGCTTCGCGTAAGGGTAGAAGAGAGAGCACACCAGGAAATGTAGGATTGGGAGAAAACCCAAGCTTTGGGGAGACAAGAAGGAGCAGCTCCCTGCCAAGTGGATTTGGTCATTGGGATCCTGCGGTTCAGCTTGGTATCATAGGAAGAAAAAGCAGGCATGGGCTTGAATGTGGATTTGAACCCAGCTCTGGACTTTGCTAGTTGTTGATCTTCGGCATTTATTTAGCCTAGCAAGCCTCAGTCTGCTGATCTGAAAGACTAAGGCCACCACCACTTTTTGAATACAGAATTGTTATATTAGAAATAACATTCAAAAAAAGAAAGTTATTTCTAATATAAGAAATAGAAAAGTGCCTACTTAGCCCAGTGCTTGGCTTTTCAGTGAAAGGTAGCTTTCCCTATGCATTATGACTAATGATGAAGGCTGAGGTGAAGACAGAACAATGTTCCAAACTCTGGCCACGTAAAGACAGTGGTTGCTCAAGACTCTCCAGCAGTCACCTCTCCATCCTCTACTTTCCTTCCAGCCCCAGTGGGCCTACTGGGATGTGCTTGGGTCTTGGAGATCGTCAAGGCTATGCTGGAATTCTGGTTCCAGTATCCACCACTTGGGTGACATGGGGGACATTATTTCTGCCCCAGGCTCGATTATCTCATCAGTGAATGAGGAAGGAGGCACTCTTCTTTGCTTTTCCTCTTCCCCTTCAACATTTGACTAAGTTTTAATTTGTTTAGTGTAGAATGAGTAAGCATAAAGAAATAAGAACTTAAAAAAAATCAATGTGAATGCAATTTATTAATGTGAAAAGGAACTTATAAGAAAGTTGTTCAAAATGAGAACTGGAACACTTTGGAAAAGTGCAGTGTACTGGCTTTCGTTAGCATACAAAAGTCTCTACAGTTGTTAAGATCTTTCAGCTGAGTGGACTTGCTAAACATGTGTTGTAGGGTTAGGGACGCAGCTCAATGGTAGAGGTAGAGGCTTTGCCTAGCATGCACCAGGCCTTGAGTTCAATCCCCAGCATCGAAAAAAAATTTGATTTATAAGCAGGACTCACATATATTATAGAGCCAATTATGCCCCTCCCAAATAGCCAATGCCTATAAAAGATGAGTAAAACAGTTTTTTTACTGAGAACAGACATTATGTTGTGAAGAATTTCCACTATATCGCCACTAGCCTGGGAAACATGCATATGATGCATATGATTTTTTTTTGTTTTGGTGCTGGGGATTGAACCCAGAGCCTTGTGCATACAAGACAAGCACTCTATCAACTGAGCTATGTCCCCAAGCATGATGCATATATTTGTTAGAGAAAAATCTGCTACCCCAGTGCACACAGGACAAACACAGTGAGAGAGGAAGAGCTTAGGTACTGCCTCAGATAGTTCCAGATACCCCCCTATTAGAATGCAAATAAATAACTAATGGCTCATTCTTAATAAGAGGTATAGTTCATTTTAAGGCACAATCATGATTATTATTCCCAATGGTTTTATAATGTGTGATTTTTATAAACTGAACTAAGAACATTGAAAAGAACTTACCTGGGAAAGTTTCTCAAAAAAGTGCCTCTAGAAAAACAAGTCACTAGTATCTGCATATACATAAAAAAAGGTTTGCCTGTATCTGCAAGGCCCTGAGTTGGATCCACTAGCAGTGCAAACAAACAAAAATTTGTATTGACTTGGGAGAGTGGTTAAGTTGGGCAGAAAGTAAGAATTGTACCTTACAGGTCAAAACCATGAACTTTTTGAAGTTTTATGCTGTATTTGCTAGTTTGAAGTTTGAAGTAATAATTAACTGACTTTACTGGACAGAGATCAGGCCCTTTCTTCATGAAATTAGGCTCCTAAACATAACTTAACTAAAACAAGGGTACCAAGTTTTCTCTTCCCTGGGAGGTATTGGCAGGTATAGCCTTGATGGCCAAACCACATTCTTTGCTTTTATTGCTTTAACTCAAAGCCTGGAGACAAGACAGGGTAGTAGTGAAGTGTGTGTGTGTTGGGGATGTGGGTGTGGGGGGGTGGGTAACAACTGTGTTCTTAGAATAAATACTAAGAAGAGGAAAATTCTTAGCATCTTTTCTTTTTTATACAGTTGGTGCTTATCCCTGAACCTTTTCTCTGTAGTCTCATTCTAGATAGTGTTTGTTTTTAACTTGCCCAGGTTTGATTACTGGCCAAAATAATTTTTTTAGGCATTTTGGGGCTAGCCCTTTTTCTTTCCTTTTATGAGACTTCATGTCCCATAAGGCATCTTTCAACAAGACTTCTTGGCATAATTTTGTGCCTGTATGGTTCTTTGGGGAGGAGGTAACCTTATCTCTCGTGAGATTCATTCTCTCACCCATTTATTCATTTAACTAATATTTCCCCCAATGTTTGATAATGAAAATGTTCAAACATTCAGAAAAGGTGAAAGATGTTTACAGTGTATATCTCTCCCCACCCCACCCCACCTAGATTGTATTATCTTTCACTTGTTACTGATTAGTTTCTCTTACTGGTCTGAAACTGTGCTTAATAAAGCTGTAAAAACATAAAAGGCAGAGTAAAGTCAGGGAAGGAGGAAGGTTTTGACTTGGCCTGAAGCATAGTTTGTGAAGAGGTGATGTGACTTTGTTCTGGAAAATTATGTTGGAGTCTCACCATGGAAGACACTGAATTTAATGACAGGAAGTTTTTGTGTTCTCTGGGTATTAGGAGCCATTGAAGGCATTCAAGAAAGAGGACATCTTGTGTTTTAGAAAGCTCATTCCAGCATCAGCATTAGAAGGACCCGCAGTCTGAGAAATGTGTTAGGAGGCTTTGCAAAAGCAAGGGTGGTGTTGTGAGCAGAGTGTATTGCAGAGAGAGGGTAAAGGAACACAGGTGGGACTTCAGGACCAACTTGTGGTGTGGACTATTGGTGTTAGAACTTGGACCTGTGCAGTAATAGTGGTATCTCTACAGTGTGATCACTATATCAGGAAGTCAGAAAAGGAGGAAGTTTGAAGGGGGCCATGATGTCTTGGTTATAGACCTTATGGGATTTCAGGGACTGGTTGGTGGAAGTGTCAGCTGAGAGTAAGGATATTGTCCTGAAATGCCAAACAGCAGTTTAGACTGAACAAACATATGAGTAATTAGTTCTCAGGGGATAGTTGAATGAGAAACGTGTGGAAGGAGAGAAAAAAGGACAAGAACTTGAGGGAAATCTGACCATATAGAGTACTTGGAACAGAAAGAGTGTAGGTGTTTAGTTATCATTATTTTAATGACTCTTCTGTCTTCAGTGTTAGAATTCTCCTTAATAACTTAACAACAGTCCCTAACTAAAAACCATCTCCATGCAAGTAGAGTGGAATAAGTCTTTCTTCTCCTTAGCAGGAGGTACAGAGAAAAGTTGAGGGAGGGGAAGGAAGGAAGTTAATTTTTTTTTACATAGGACTTTTAGAGTATATAGTGTTTTATTTATGTAAACCACTTCCAAATAGGAAGTCAGGTAATTTAACAAATTTGTCTACCTTATCACAAGACAATACCCCTCTATCTGGAGTCATAGCAGCCTAACTGATGGCGGCCATATTGTCCAAACCAAACCTCAGGTGTCAGTGACCCTTATTCTAGATGCAAGTCACCAAGACTTTATCCAAATATGAATCAACCAAAACTCCTCCTTCCTTTCCACTTTAATACTCTAATCCGTGCAGTGTGGTTAAAAAAAAATATCCAGCTCTATAAACTCATCTTATAAAATTACCACTTGCAAGAGGAGTGAGGTTGGATTTATTTAGAATCTGCTTTGCTGCCAGGGACTGTTCCAAGATCTCAAGTACCTGGTGAGGGTAGGGACTGTTTTTTGTGCTATGTTAAAGAAAAAAAAAATACATGTATAATCTCACATATCCCTCCCTATCACAATGAAAGGAGTGTGCTTCCACTCAGAATGCAAGTAATTCCCCTAAAGGTACAGGATTTTAAGTAGCAGAAACCACATTTGAAGCAGTGGATGCACACTCTAAATCCTTCTTACTGTCCCCCTTGGTTGGCATTGTCTTTTCAAATGCTTCTCAACTTTCTGCCGGTTACCATATTAGGCGTTTGCACATGTGGTTTCCTTGCTGTGGCTACCCTGGCTTGGAAAGTGGTTCAACAAGGAAGCCCGAAACAAAATTACAGAATTAGTTATTATTGGTGGGGTGTCTGCCCTCTTATCCTGTCTTATTTGCACCCAACTTCTTAAACTCTGCCCAAAGGACTAATCTCGCTCAGAAATGCTGACCCCCTGAAAGCAATATGGTCATGAAACCTTCCTGCTTTGCTCAGTTTAATAATCACTTCATTAATTTTCCTTAAGCTCATGTTGTTTTAAGGGTGAAATGGGGAAAAATTATTTTCTGTCACTTGCTTTTCCTTGCCAATCTTGTGCCCTTCCCCCATCATCCTAAGTGTGTGCATATCTAAGGTCACTTCTTTTTATTTTCCTTTTACATAAGGATTTGGAAGGACAGTGGGACAGGATGTGGGGCCCACAGCAATTTCACCCGAATGGCTGTTGGTAGTCATAAGAACTGTGCTCTGCATCTTCAAATCTTGTTTGCTTAAGTTTCAGGTTGCCAGTTGTGTAGTGGGGTTTGCATTCAAAATAAGATCATGATACGATGAGGACTTAAAAAAAGCAGGGTTTGTTGGAAGTGAGTTACAGAGTAGAGCCTTTGCGCTTATCACAGCACTTACCCAATCTGCCTGGAGTGACTGGGTTTTGTGCATATGTCTGTCTTCTTTTCTAGAATGAGGGCTCCTGGAAGGTAGGTCCTCTCTCTTTTCATCTGTGACACCCCATGAGTTTTGGCAAGGTGTCTCACCCTGTCACATATGCCCAGAAAATCTCTAATGAATTGAGGAGACAAAGCTATTTTCATGGGGAAAAGTGTGGAAGGGCCTGTACATTTGAATGAACCAAGAAATGCTTTTGTTCAGTGCTGAGGGAGGATAGGAAGTTTGCAGGGAAAGACCTGACTGGGCAAAAGCCCCTTAGTTCCTAAGTCAGGCAGCAAGAAATGCAGAAAGTCAAAGACAAAGCTGTTCTGAGGCACGTCTGGATCCTAGGATAGGAGTTTTGTATTTGACATGGGGAAAATGGCAGCCACGCCGGTTCTGAAAATGAAGACCTTTCCTGATTGAGTGTCTTGATGAAGAATATTCTCAAGCAGCTAATCAACTGGAAATAATTTGTTTCACATTATATTGTTTTCTTCCCTTCTCAATGTTGGGGTATTTATGGAATTGGCTTGGCTTGGAGAACAGTGACCGGCTCGTGCCATGGTGACACAGAGGCTTCCTGCACTGGGATGGCAATGCTTGCCATGACACCAAGACTTCTTCCCCAGTTTACCATACACATGTACCTAAGTGTCAGGGTCTGGTGAATCTAGACTTTATCTCAAAAGAAACTGGCTGGAAGCCACTGATTGAGAATTCGTTGATAGGGTTTGTTTTTTTATAAATCTGTGCTCCAAAGATATGTAATTGAAGTTCTGTGGCATAGACCCCACAATAGTGTTTCTTAGGTAGCTGCTTTTACAGTAAACACTGACCCACACGTGTAGGTTCAAGGCCCCAGAGTGAGCTTGGGAGCTCTCTCTCATCAGGGTGGCCTGCATGAATCACCACTGTGACTCACACCCTGCAGCAGTTTTATCTGATCTTCTTGGCTGCTGTTTGAATTCTAGACATTCCAAGCAGGGAGAGGATGTTGAAAATTATGCTGCCCATCTAACCTCCTTACAAATTCAGGAACTGAAGTCCAGAGGGAGAAACAAATTGACTTACCCAAGGATACACCTGTTGACACAGTCATGGCTGGGACTTGAACCCATGTACAGGCAGAAATTGTGGCAGAGGGCTTTCTTGTGTGTCTCAGAACAATATGGAGGGCCTCAGTTCCCTTCTATTGTCTGGCTTTTTTTTCTCTTCTCTCTATACTGCATGGTCTCCTTAACATTTTGGTTTTTTTCAGTGTACTTTTCAAGTGGGATATTAAAGTCCACTGACCAAAGACCACTGGGAATATACTTGCAATAACACAAAGGTAGTTTTCTTAGTTTACTTGCAGCCAGACCCAGGGGCTGGGGAGCTAGGAGGAGGCCTCCTCCAGGTCTGGCCTTGCACTCTGGGAATCAAGGGAGGGATTCATAGGATTGCCTGATGAGAAGTTGCCTGGGCAGTTGGGCAACTAACTAACTTTCTCGGCAGTCTCTGTTAGGATGTGGGAGGGACCGTCCAAACAGGATCCTTGGTAAGAAAACAGCAGTAAACTCAAAAGAAAGGATTGCCAGTCACTCTGCAAATGCAGTATGGCCTTGAGTGTGTAGAAATACTGCATTGTTCTGCTAGGAGTGTCTCAGGCAGTGATCAGTAGCAAGTGATCAGTGATCAGTAGCAAGGCCGATTTGTGCTTTCTTGGGGATCTTATTCTCTTTGCCTCTATCTCCGTCTGTCTCTCTCTCTCACACACACATACTCACATACACATACTCACACACACATACTCACACACATCCCACAGATGCTAGTTAAACATGGCACGATCTAGTAGCTGGAGATCTTGGTACCACCATGCAACCACCCAAGTCTAAGTCAGATGGAAGTTATGCAGGTTCTTTGTTCTACTTCAGCTGCCCCTTTTCATCACTCACAGGGCTCTGTCTGTTCTTCCTTCTTGTTATTCCCAACCTGCCCTGACCACCCTGTGGTATTCCCTTTTCCCCACCCTCATTCAAGCCCCCATCATCTTTGTTCTGGATTACAGTGAAGCCTGCTAACTTTCCAGCTTAAGCCTGTCTTGCACTATGGTCAAGTATTCTTTTCAAAATGCCAAACCCTTCAACGGTTCCTAGTCACTAAGGAGAAAGATAAATTTCTTAGCACATCTTACAAGTCTCTCCACGACCAGCCCTCCACTGACTCCTCTAGGTTCCATTCTGCTCCTTTTCTCCATTTCCTCCATAAGCTTGTGTCCTGCCTCTGGATTGGTTATCTGTTGCTGCATAACACCTTTTTAACTGGCATAAATCCCATCCCTCCACCTCTGCAAATTGGAGCAACAACACCAAATAATGGGGGGAATGGGGAGATTCGCTTAGCTAGGAGTTGAGAACAAGGTGGAAACATGCTTGGAGATTTACAGTAGTCCAGCCAGAGCAGACAAGGGCTGGATTTGGCTGAGGATGTGGGGATAGAGAAGAGGGTTGGGTTTGAAAAACTTGTAGGAAATTCGGTGGGTGATTGCTTCGAGAAGATAGCAAAGGGTAAACAGATAAGTCAGGAGTAAATCTGAGATTCTACCTTCAGGACTTGACAGCATAGGGCTATTCCAACCAAGACAGAAAATAGAGAAGGAAGGACAAGTTCAGGAAAAAAGATTAATACACTTAGTTTTTGAGTTCATAATCACTTTTGGGGGGAGGGTACCGGGATCGAACTCAGGGGCACTCTACCACCAAGTCATGTCCCCAGACTATTTTGTATTTTATTTAGAGATAGTATCTCACTGATTGCTTAGGGCCTTGTATAGTAAAGGCTGGCTTTGAATTCACCATCCTCTTGCCTCAGCCTCCTGAGCAACTGGGATTACAGGCATGCACCACCGTGCCCAACTTCTTAATTACTTTTAATCTTTGTCAATACAATACATATACATAGGTGAAAATCCAAGGAATAGTATAGTTCTCATAATAAACCCATCCTTCCTTTATCTCTGAGACTTTCTCCTATACTTTTACCTGCATTTATCTCCAATATCGTTTTCATTCTCTTTTGTACCAGTGTTTGAACGCAGGGGCACTTGACCACTGAGTCATATCCCCAGCCCTTTTTTTCTGTTTTATTAAGAGACAGACTCTCACTGAGCTCTTTAGAGCCTCACTAAATTGCTGAGGCTGGGATTACTGCACCCCTCTTATCTCCAATTTCTAAGTAATCTGCCTAGTTCTTTTTCATAGTTTGAAAATTGTATTTTTTGTTACTTTGAAGTATTTTCTGTTTACTTCTTATTCAACAGGGTGAGA
The DNA here is from genome assembly GCA_020662805.1 of Glaucomys volans. Taxonomy (NCBI): domain Eukaryota; kingdom Metazoa; phylum Chordata; class Mammalia; order Rodentia; family Sciuridae; genus Glaucomys; species Glaucomys volans. Next base: position 227,991 of record JAJEJO010000115.1, read on the forward strand.
ACTTAGCACTTTTATACCTTATCTTCCAATTAACCCTGATTATAGAGTTGTTTTTATTTTTTCTAAGTCAATATCTAATGCTTACCTTATTATGTAAATATTGCTCATGGCTGAGCCAAGTAGCTTCCTATAATTGCAATCCCTTTCTTGTACATTTTAATATACTTCATTAACAACTGCCTCTTTTTGGATTGTTCCAAATGCCTTTTTAAAAAGACATTCTGCTGTTTACTGAATGTAATGTCTTCTCTTACCTCCTTAAGGATATGTATAACTTGCCCCCACCCCCCACCATCAAGTTATTCTGCTTGGTGCGTTTCTGTTAATTCTGAGGGTTTTTTTCCTTCCATGTAGTTCTTTTTGCATTTTCTTCCAAGTTGGCAGCTTTCCTGCGGTTCCTTGCAATCTGTTTATGTAAGTGTGAGAAACTAAATTGCTGGTTGGAAGCTCCCTTGTGTTGAAGGGACCTGTCAGCAGTTAGTTGTTGGAGGGGTCCAAGGCATTTCATGGGAGGACCCCACATCTGCGTTTGTAGGTTCTTTCTCCAGGAGGATCCAGATCTTGTAGGGAGGAATCCTGCAAAGGGTGAGGATGGAGGTGTGTGGCCCTGGTTGCCAAGTTTCTTAGTGCTGAGTGTTCCAGGGCTGGGGTGTGTTGGTGTGTAGGCTTAGTTTTCTGTAGGGTACCTCTTCCTCATTATTTCTCACAGTCCCAAATCCAGACTGTTCTGGTTCCATTTTCTGAAGAATAACTTTTCTACAGAATAAGTCTCTCCCCTGCTCTGTTAGCAGGAAGGGGGGCCCTGAGGACCTGAAGTGTTGAGGGACGTCAGTCACCGCTCCCTCTGCTTCTGGTCTCAGGCTTCACTTTGCCCTCTGCAGTATCCAGTACTTTCCATTTTGAGCCTTTCTGCCATCCTGTAATGTGAATTGGCTTTTCATTTATGGTCTGATTGCATTCTCTACAAACCACTTGTTCACTTTGCATCTAACAACAAGAGTTTGATCTGCCTCATTTACTCTTGTCTCCTCTTTTCTTGGGCCATGGACTTTATAACCTTTTAAAAATGTCTTAACTCTCATTTTAGGGAGCTTTTCTGTAGGAACAGAAATAAATGTGTTTAGTTCACTGTTTTAGCAGAAGGATTGGGTTCCATTTCAATGTGTTCAGTTTAATAAACCCTCGGGACATAGGGTGAAAGTGTCCAACTGTTGATTGGATTGACGAACCTGAAACTTTTGAGAAGAGCTGTTCTGAGTGGTATCAACAGAAAGTGCTAGTGGAAATCATGACCACTCTGGAGAGTGTGTCGGGCTGAGATAAGCTGTGGACCAGGGATGGAAACCTGGCTCCATAATTAAGGGCAAGGTAGATGAAGAGGAAACTAAGAAGGAGAAAATTCTAGAGGACCCATGAAAACACAGACTACAGAAGAAAGGCAATGATAGAATTATAAAAGGGGCAATGGGAACATGTCAGAAAAGTCAATTATAGGCTGAAATTTTTGTTTTGAATTTGGATATATGGAGATCATATTAATGATCCATCATTAGACTGTAGCAAGATGATGTTATGGACAGATGTCAGAAAGCAGCAAGTAACAGTGAATATATATACATAAATATATTTGCAAATAGATAGATAGATAGATAGATAGATAGATAGATAGAAATAATTTGCTTTCAGGAACTGCTAAAACAGAGCAATACTGGAAATAGTTTCAGTGGCTCAAGAAACAGATAAACCAGTTCTTGGGCTTTCTCTCTTGTCTCCATCTTGGATAGCTGCATGTTAGATATTAAAATCCTTAGTGAGGGGATTCTGTAAGTGTGTGCCCTTTATTGTCATGTGTAGGCATTTTGGTTGGTTTGACTTCAGAGTTCCTTTCCCATGCTCAACTATTCCTCCTCATTCCCCTATGAGACTTCAGATTCTGCATACAGTAACTAAAGCTGATACTGATAAACCACGCATTTCTTCATTTATGTATAAGGTGAAAGACTCTAAGATGCTCTGTATGCTGAAACCCATTTACTTTTACTTAACCCAGAATTCCCAAACATTTTTCCTTTATCTTGTGGCACTAAGTATTCCTGAAAGAACTCCGTGGGACTTCCTGGCTTAAAACAATGCCAGGTGTATCTTACTTAAGAAATCAATTTATCTTCCTTTTTTTTCATTTTCTTGCTAACCACTCAAAAATTTCACTTAAATGCTTAATAAGAAACCTAAAGTAGAACTCTTGGGTTTTGTACCTTTGCTCTCAATCCCAACTTCATCCACAGTCTCCCCAACTTCCCATTAGTGGTTTTTCCATCCATGTATTAGTTTCCTAGAGCTGCTGTAACAAAAGACCACAATTTGGGCAACTTGAAACAATAGAAATTTATTGCCTCACAATTCTGGAGTATGGAACAGTCCATACTCACTGTGTCAGCAAGGCACACCCACTCTGAAACCCTTAGGGCGAAACTCTTCCTTGCCTCATTTACCTTTGGGTGTTTGGTAGAGATACTTGGCATTCCTTGGCTTGTAGATGTACCTCTCCAGTCTCTGCCTCTTTGGTTATCTGACTGTCTTCTTCTATGCCACTCCATCTTTGGATTTTCTGCTTGTTTTTATATGAACATGAATCATGTTGAATTGAAGGTCCATCCACTCTATATGACCTCAACACAGTTTAGCCCATAACAATGTGTATGCAGTCACCCTGGGCCAAAAAAAAAGCTAGATTTTTTTGTTCTGACTTGTCTCTTAAAAAATTCAAAGACTTAATCCCTAAATTCATGTGAATGGTTTAAGAGGTGGGGCCTTTGGAAGATAACTAGGGTTAGATGAAGACATGGTTGTGGGGCCTCCATGATGTCATTGAGGCTTTGTAAGAAGAGTAAGGGAGACCCAAGCCAGCATGTTTGCTCTGTCTCACCACGGCATGTCCTCTGCCATGTCGTGATTCAGCAAGAGAGCCCTTCCTAGATGCCAACCAGATGCTGGTGCCATGCTCTTGGACTTCCTAGCCTCCGAAGCCACCAATTAATTTCTGTTCTTTATAAATAAGCCAGTCTCAGGTATTTTGTTTGACAAAGAGAGTTGTCATCTCTGCTTTTCCCTTCAGTCATTATATCTTACCTATTAACAATAGGTAAGACATAATGAGTCTACCTTTAAAATGCGGCTGAGAGCTGGGATTTTGGCTCAGTGTTAGAGCGCTTGCCTCGCATTTGTAGGGCACTGGATTCAATCCTCAGCACCACATCAATAAATAAAATAAAGATATTGTGTCCATCTAAAACTAAAAAAAAAATTTTAAAAAATGCAACTGACCATTTCTCATCAGCACCATTGTCACTCCCTAGAGTAGCTCCACCCTCTTTCTTATCTCCTGAACCATTTCATTAGACTCCTAATTGGTGCCCTACTTCCATTCTTATTCTTCCAATGTCTTCCTCCTAGATAGCAACCAGAGTGATCATTTCATAAAGTGCCTCAGACAACATTACTCCTTGCTTATAAATTTCCAGTGGTCTCCCCATGCTAACTCTTATGTAGACAGAGAGGACTGCAAGTTTGAGTACTGTCCATCTCTCCCACCTTCCCTTGAGCATTCCCTCTTCCATTCTCTGTGGTCCCACCAGCCAGCAAGTAAGCTTGTTTGCACCTGGACCTTGGCACGTTCTTCAAAGCTGCTTCCTTCTCATTCTCAGGCTGTCTACTAAAAAATTTACCTCCTGACCATTGTTAGCCCAGATACTTTTCTGAGGGTGCACAGAGTAGGGTATGGAGTATAGATATCCCTCCAACATGTTTGTTGCAGGAATAAAAATCACAGAGTCTATGACAGAATTGTTATTAAGATTACACAAGAGAAGACTTTCCTGGTCAAATACTGTTAGTTTGTGAAATACCGGGCTTTAAGAAGAGCTTCCCAGAAACATCATAATTTAATTCTGTGGGATCATATGTAGTATTTCCCAAGTTAACTAAATAGGGAGGAGGGACCTTGGCCCCAGTAGCACATTTTGGGAAATCCTGGTCTAGGGGGTATAGTTTGGTCTTTGAAGGCTGATGAGGACTGACCATTGCAGGGAGGAGAAAGTCATACCTTTTCCTTGCCTGGCACAAGGTTCAAGCCTGAGACCCCTATAACACAAACAACAATAGATTAGTTAAGAGAAGAGCATAGCAAATTTATTTAACAAAGTTTTAAGTGACACAGAAGACTTCAGAAAATAATGACTCAGAGACCCAGGGAAAGCTGTTTGTTTGTTTGTTTGTTTGTTTAGGAACCAGGGATTGAACTCAGGGGCACTTGACCACTGAGCCACATCCCAGCCCTATTTTGTATTTTATTTAGAGACAGGGTCTCACTGAGTTGCTTAGCACCTTGCCCTTGCTGAGGCTGGCTTTGAACTCGCGATCCTCCTGCCGCAGCCTCCTGAGCTGCACCACTGGGATCGCAGGCATGCGCCACCACACCTGGCTGGAAAGCTGATTATTTTTATGGATGGTTGTGCAGAAGTGTGACTGGAGGACAGAAAGGCAGGATCTGATGGCAATAAACTGGGAGATGGGGGAGTCTGCTAGTCCTCTCCAGATCCTTTGGGCTTCTCCATGTGGCATTCTTTTGGAACCAGTCTGGAATGAAGGTCTTTGTGACCTGTTTTCAGGCAAGGTGAGTCAGAAAATTCTTTTACGATCTGCTCTCAGGAGTGAAAGGTGGGAGAAGGTCAGAGAGACCTTCCTGTATCAATTCCATCAGCTTAAATTAGTCAATGTGCCCAGGTGCCATATTTTATGGTGTCCCCTTCTGAGTCCTGAGCCTCAATTCTTTGCTCTACCACTTACTACCTGTGTGAACCTTGACAAGTAACGTACATTCTCTGAGGATCAGTTTCCCAAAAATCTATACGATGGGATGATTACAGTGCCTACCTGGTAAGGGTTAGAAATTCAACAGGGAAAGCAATCAGCACAGTTCTTTGTTCATGGAAAGTGTTCAGTAATTGGTAGTTATTACTGGTGTAATTATCGTGATGATGTCTTTGATCATGAACATGATTAGTTTTTTGGTGGGGGGTATCAACCCCTGAGCCTCATCCCCAGTCATATTGTGTATTTTATTTAGAGACAGGGTCTCACTGAGTTGCTTAGCACCTCACTTTTGCTGAGGCTGGCTTTGAACTGGCAATCCTCCTGCCTCAGCCTTCTGAGCTGCACCACTGGGATCGTAGCCATGCACCACCGTGCCAGGCCTTATGATAGTTTTGATCTTTTAAATTCAAAACTATCACTAACATTTTGAACTATCTCTGCTTTCACCTCCCATCCCTCTCCCCACTCCTGTTTCCTCTGGGTGGTGTGAGATATCAAGGCCAAGCTCCTTAACAGTAGTGCCAGGTCACATTGTTTTCTTGTTTTCCTGGTCCTTCTCATTCTCTGCCTGCCACACAACTCTGGTTTGTCTCCTGTTCCTGCCAGCCCAAGGATACTGCTACAGAGATAGTGACACTAATTCATTAGAGAGATCAGGCGCCATGGTCTCATGCCAGAGGCGTGGCCTGTGAGGCGAGAGAGGCATGTGAGTGTCAGCGCCCTCCACCTTGTATGGCATGGACATGTCCTCTCTGGGAAGAGTGCTTCAAATAGCAATTTTTAGAAATTAAAATGATGTCTTCAGGAAGATGAATAGTGGATCCCTCAAAATAAAAGTCTTCTTTTACCATTTGTTTGCATGGAAATTCTTTTCACAAAATAGCCAGAGTTGGGATTTAGGTTGGCATTTAATTCAGGGTTACACAATAGCCCTTTATTGCCGAATTCAAATGATTTGGATGCGCTTGAATAATCTTGAGAGGGGAATTACATCTTTTTTTAAATAGAAGAACCATTTTGTGTGCCTTTTATTACGGAAGGAGTGGAAGTGTCTATTACTAGTTGGTTTCTTTTTAAAAATATTTTTATCATGTTGGGATCTAAAGCAGTTAAAAATGTAAGGGAAATCAAATAACTATTTTAATTGTAGCCATAATGTTTATTGCATGAAACATCATTACTCTCTTGATTGGAATAGTCTGTAGTCTAAATTGGAGAAGAAGAGAAAGGGAGAGAACAGAAGCTGGATAAAATGTTTGCCCTTGGTTTCTTTGTCCTTGTCCTGGAGTGTCTTACTCTTTTTTCACTGAGCGAACACATAACTTTCTCAGGCTTCTTTTCTGAGGCCTTCATAGCTGGTGTTTTACCTTTGCTTCCACGCATGGAGGATAACTGGGCAGGATTTTCCCTGTGTCCTTTCTGGCCATCCCAGTTGGGATCCGAGTGTGAGCTAAAGGAAAGTAGAAAGCAGCTCATTTTACAAATAATGCACATGAGGCCAATATGTGCAGGCAGGTGTACAGCAGCTGGATCTCTGGGGGGAAAAGCCCTGACACATGGTGTTTGCTGATTTCTGTGATGTAAATACTGCCATCATGGCTGATGTTAATCTACCAACATGGCTGTTTATATGCAGTGTTGAACAAGGATGTGCGGAAGCAAACTGTAATATAAGCAAACTGTTTGTAACTGTACGCCAATCAGATACAAACACCACGACTCCGGATCATAGGTAATGCTAAAATGTACCAAGATTACCAGGAAGTGACAAGTTTTTTAAGTACTTTTTTTAAACCTATGTTTAAGAATATAACACATTCCAGGATAAGTCTTTATGTTTTAATATTCCGCAATGGTTGTGTTGAATAACTGGTTTGCAAAGTTCCTGAAACTTTAGCAGTCCCCTCTTCTGGTGTTGGCTCTAGCACACCAAGTGTGACTCAGACAAGTTGCTGTCTTGCCAGTATGCACTAATGAGTTATAATACCATGAACCTGGATTATTACAGAGTTGTTTCTGAAAATTGAACTTCTCTAGAAAAGCCTACCTATGTTTCTGTTTATTTATCTCATTGTCAAAATCTGTGAAAGGGGTTATTACAGGCTGCTATTCTCCATTAAGACAATAAGAGTCAGAATATTTGAATAACCAAGGGTGGAACACCAGAAAGTGGATTAGATTTGGAACCATGATGAATCCTGGCTTTGCATGTTGGCCCTACCATTTACCAGTGATGTAAACTTGATTAAGCCAACTGCTCCTCTGGCTTCACTTTTATAGTCTGTCATTTGAAGGAACTGGACCATGTGAAAACAGTGTCTCATGGAGGTCTGAAATAGTGTGGTTCATTACTTAGACTGATCAATTCAGCAAATATTTGTTAGGTGCCACTTATATGCATATTTGTTATGAACTCTAGGCAGAACTAAATATAAATATGCTAATAATTATTGATGTATCAACATCTCACCTTTCTGAAGAGTCTTCTCATTTAACCAAAGAAGAAACGTGATCTTGAGTTTTTGAGGTTCTGTGGGTTTAGGAGATCAGGACCATCTTAACAGAATGTTGGAGAAAGAGCAACCTGTTCTAGAAGAACAAACAGAACCTTATTCCTAGGAAACCCAAGAGGTCATAACCAGGTAGTAAAAAGGAATAAGGAACAAGCACATTTTTGCCATGTCTCTCAGTTGCTTCAATTTAAGATAAAGCAAAAAATCAGAAAAGCAGCTTTTTTTCTGGTTATAAGATTATTATAAGAATAATCTCATACTTGAAATACTTGATAATACTTGAAATATCTTAATACTTAAAAGTATTTAGTAAGGAGAAAATACCACAAATCCAACCTAGCATTATGCTTTTCTTTACCTAATACTTTATCATATTTTCTAAAACATTCTTAGTAATATTAATTGCTGTATATAATTCTATCCTTTGGATGTACAGTAACTTGCTTGTCTCATGTCTTATTGCTGAAAATTCAAATTGTTGATGGTTTTCATTTTTCTAAAGAACCTCTGGGATAAATAGCTTTGTTAAATATTTTAAAATTGCATATTGGACACTTGGTTTCCAACTAACATCTAAGGTTTAGTAAGACAATTTTAGCAAGTCACATACTTTCCAACTTATTTGATTCTGCCAGGATTGCTGGAATTCACCTAGATATTATTCTGCTTCTGAACATTTGTTAAGAGGACCATTTTGCCTGAATCCTTCAAGATGATGTACTTGAACTCGAAGTAGCCGCAATGTTTTCCTATTATTTCAAGAAGATATGATGATGTGTATGGTTTTTTAAAAATATTTTTTAGCTGTCAATGGATCTTTTTTAAATTTATTTATATGCAGTGCTAAGGATTGAACCCAGGGCCTCACACATGCTAGGCAAGCGCTCTGACACTGAGCCATGCCCCAGCCTGATGTGTATGGTTAATACATTCTTTCTTTCACCTTTTGTGGGAGATGGCCTATTGTGTACAGGGTTTGTTAGTTTAGAAATTGCTTGAGAAATGTTTAATGAAAAAGATTCGGGTTAATTAGGGTAAGTAGGAGCATTAAAGCAGGGTATTTTTTAAAAACACCACTCTACTACTCATAATAGCATTCGCTTTCATTAGGAGAGATAACAGGTATGCACAGTTGAGGGACTGTGACTGTTTTATGGAACCATGAAATGAAATATGTTGTTGCTTTAATTCACCTACATGGGAAATTATAACTCAAATAGCTCTTTGATTAAATGTTAATGAGATTACTAAATTGACCTCTTTTATGTCTTTGATATATGTCAATTAATGAAGACTGGTTTTACCTTTATCATATTTTAGCATCTTTGAGTCAACCTCTGCTTACAGGGGAAGCTCTATGACTACTGTGGTTATTTAATTATTAATAACTTCCATTACAGGGGACTAGAGGTTTACAGCCAGAAGACTGAGAATAGAGGGCAGGATTGGTTTCTTTTTTCTGCCCCCAGGAAAAATACCTCTTACTGGAAGAGCTTCTTCCATTATTTTTTAACATCACACTCACCCTGCCCATCTGAATAGGATTGTTGATTTCAGGCATTTAGTAGCTATGCTATTAAAACATCAGTGTAACAAGTTTACATCATTTAAAAAAATGTCTTAACAGTACCATAGTGGCCATTACCCTTGAGCTCCTTGCAAACTTAATTTCAATTTCTAAATTCATTTTGTTCCCTATTATAGTAAAAAATAGGCAAAAGCATTTTTTCACTCCACACCATATTGGATTGGGCTTATTTACATGAAGTGTGGGGAATTCTATTAAGTTAACCCTGAGAGACATGACAAGGGTCATATATTCAATCAAGTTATGATTATAAACTTTTGTTTTGATGGGAAATGTGACTGAAAAGCATTTTAAATTTGCAACAACCAGTATTTTCATATTATGCCAAATTGTGTTGTGTTAAGCATGTGGTTAATAGATTTTTTACACATTTTTTGTTTTTGAGACGTTCTAAATGGCTTGGCATTTTAAAGCACTGAACAATCAAAAGCAGGCATTGTATTTGCATAATTGTATATTTCATTTTCCACCCAGAAAGCTGAGTGAGTGGAGTATTTATTCATTTAAAGTACTTTACTTAGAATTTAGAGCTAAGGATTTGGATCATACTTAAATAGCAGCAGGGTAATGTGATAGTGCTGGTGTAGCTATCATAATACACCTAGCAGGGTTGGAATTAGGGTGGGGCAAGAGGGGCGCCTGGCTCTGGTGGACAGATGAGGAGTATCAGAAAAACGCAGTAATCACAGTAAATAGTATTTTACTGCAATATTTGAAAACAATCCATATGATGCCAAAGAAAACCCATAAATCAAATTCTAGATGAAGATAGGTTCTGACCCTGCTTCTCTACCTCACTTCCCTCTCCCTCCTCCTGGCCCTGACTTAGGTCAAGTCCTGGTTTCTATACTTTCATGTCCTTATGTGAGATACTCAGTTGAGTCAAGTTTTCCGTATCTAAAATTGGCAATAATAATTCTGGATTTCTGCTGGGTGTGGTGGCACACACCTGTAATCCCAGCAGCTCAGCAAGGCCCTGAGCAAATTAGTGAGACCCTGTCTCAAAAAAAAAGAAAAAAAAAAAAAAAAAGAGAGAGAGAGAGAGAAAGAAAGTAAGGGGAGCTTGGAATATTGCTTAATGGTTAAGAACTGCTGGGTTCAAGCTCTAGTACCAAATGATTCTGGATTTCCTGGTGGAGTTATTAGGAGATTCAATCAACTAAAAATAAATGGGAAAGCCCACTATAAATACAATTTATATGTATAAGTTTAAGTTTAAGGAGATACATTATGATGGTTAGCCCAGATGAGTACTCTAGGCAAATATCAAATTTGAAGAATCTTGGAAAGCTTTGTAACTAATACATTTGGGGGCCTAATTTCTTGAGTTTGCATATCAAGTAACAATAGGGGAAGAGACTTGAATTCATGTAGGGCCTGCCCTCTTGGTTCTTGGATACAAAACTTGAGGATTCATTGAGATGGAGGAGACAACCAGAAATCCATTGCTTAGTTTAGCTTCCCTCTGCAAAGGTGCCTGGACAGCTGAGGTCTGGGCTTTGCTCCGCTGTCCCATGCACTGGTGAACCTTGCTCTTTTTCCCACCTCTCTGATTCCACTCACCTTTTGTTCACGGCAATTTTGGTAAGGTGTCACCTGTGCCCCAAAGGTGCTCTCAATCCTTTGCCCTCCTGTGATGGCATGATGGTCTCTACCACTTATTTGGAGACAGTTATGGAGCCCTTGTCTTTATGTTTTAGCCAGTTTTCCCTTGATTTTATTTTCCACACCACATTTTTAAAAATGCAAATCGCCCTCCAGGCACACTGTAAATCCCTTGAAGAATTCCCCTCTAGATAGCCAGGGCAGGATAAGCACGGATTGGGACTGTCTTAGTCTTGGTGATGTCCAGGTTACTTAGCCTATGGTCTTTTTACAGGATGATTTTTTTTTAAAGTAAATAAATGAATTTCCTTGCATGTTAAAAGGCTAAGTAAATATTTACTCTCTTGATTCATTTGTGGAATATTATTGTTTTCACTCATTCTAGACCCTAGAAGTAACGGGTTGTGCTATGTGGAAGGTGATTGTTTTGCTGGCCTTGCTGACATTCAGCCCCTGTGATGGGCTGTTTCGCTCCTTGTACCAACGTACCCGAGTTTCCCAGCCTCCTAGGGGAGATACAGGACAGCCATTATTTCTTACCCCTTATATTGAAGCTGGAAAGATCATGGAAGGTGAGTTTAAATCAGCAAAGCACTGGTATACTTTCAATAGTTTGGGAGATTTTTTTCTTTCTTTTTAAGCAATTATTCCACAGGATGCAAAACACATTCCAGTATCTTCACTTGTTTTATGTTAAATATTTGTGATTTCATGCTGTATATTATCTGAATTTAGAGCTAAAATGAGAGTTAGAGCTGGATTATTTATGTGGTTGAGTGGCAGCATTTGCATTTCTAAAACTAGAGAGTGCCTGACCCCCAGTGGGCCCTTGATAAGCTGCTATTAATGTTAAAACTTACTACCTGTCAATCAAGTATTCTGCATGAACTCATGCACACATCACAGCAACCCCGGGAGGTGTACCCACTTTGTGCACATGAAAACTAAAGTAGACTTGCCAGAGTCACACAGACACCAGGTAACCTAGGTGTCACCGCCATTCCCTCCACTTCACTGTGCCCTGTCACTTGGCAGGTGTCCCACCCAGCCTAGACCTTGGTTTCCTCATTAAGAAGATGGAGATTAATACCTTTCCCAGCTTGCACAGATGTTAGGAGAATTCAATAATAAAAAGCCCATGAAAACTCTTTATCTTATAAATTGCCCTGTAAATGCTAATGTTTGTCAGTGACTTTATTTTATAGATTGTGGCTTTTTCTATTTTTATTGTTAATAAAAAGAAAGATGTCATTTGATGTTATCAGAGACTAAAATTTATGAACCACATCTGCTCTTAATTCTTCTTTGTATTTAGGTAAATCAGGGTGTAAATCAGGGTGTGGATGTATGATTTAATCTCTGTAGATTCCTGAACTATGAAGTAGCATATGGGCAGCAATATGGGCAGCTATTTTGAGGATCTCTTTGTAAAGAGAAGCAGAGAAACGGGGTGTTGGTCAGTGGGAATAAGAGTCAAGGAAGCTTCTTGAAGATGACAGGTATAACGTGTACAAATGAGGAGGGCAAGAGCTGAATGGGACGAGGGATCCCTTGTTGAAGACTTTGGTTAAGTAGGGGAGGCCGTGGTGGAGCATCTCTGTCCCAAGTCTCAGAGTCTCAGGGGCTGATGCTGATTCTGTGCCTGGGCTGGAAGATGGAATGGGAATGCATGGTGCTGGGGAGTTGAGGGAAACTGTTATTTTAAGGACTGAAAATAAATCTGAGTACTCTCTAAGGAAGTTTTAAAAGAAACAATTTTTTTTTCATTTGAAATGTTCTCAGCCAATAAGATGTCATCATTTTTGTTTTGAAATGGAAGCATTCTCGTATTTTAAGGGTTTACATTCAGCTTATATGTCCTTTTCTAAAATACACATTGGCTCCAGGTTTCGCCATCTCTTTCTGAAGGAAAAGTGAAAAACTTTGACAATGTATTCAGTGTATTTCTAGAAAGGACTCATTTTTACTTGATTTAGAAAAGCCAGGAGAAGATGGTTGTCCAGGGCTATTCCTTAGGAAGTGTGTGAGGAAGCACTGTATTATTCACCCAGACCCCAGACTGGATCACACGCCTGTGGTTCAGCTGCCTTCATTACTGGACACTGATGACTTAGGTTATATTCATTAATGATAAATCAAAGCAAACCATTTAAGTTAGAGCTGAAGAGGAGTTGGAGGCTGGGGTGGTGGCTCAGTGGTAGAGCACTTGCCTAGCACGTGTGAGTCACTGGGTTTGAACCTCAGCACCACATACAAAAATAAATAAATATAATAAAGGTATTGTGTCCATCTACAACTATATATATATAGGAGTTGGATAACCATAATAACCAATTTGGATTTCTATCAATCCTCATATGGGAAAGTTGAGACTCAAATACCTGACATGATTTGCCCAAGGGAAATACAGGTAATTGAGACGGGGTAGCAGAGACGGTACAGGGCCCAAATCTTCTGACTTTTGTTCTGTGCTTTGCCTGCTGGAGTTTATTACCATTTGTTTAAAAGCCCGAAGTTTTCTGAAGTGACTGGATGTGCACACATGAAACAATTTAGGCATTGCACACTGAAGCCTCACATCTGAATTAGGTGTGCTGGAAAATTGGAGAAGAAAGCTATTGCTTGACATAATCCAGGGAGAAAATGATAATGGTGGTCAAATGGTAGTAAAAATAATAGATAACTAAGGTTTAGTCCCAGTACTGAGAGCATGGTACTTGTATGTCATAGGCACTCAATACACATTTGCGAATTGCAATTTGAGTTCCAGCCACATGCCAGGTGTGGTTTCCACATCTATTAGCTCATTTAGTCCTTGAAGCAAACTTAATGAAGAATGCAAGCTGTGCATAGTAGTGCACGCCTGTAATCCCAGCAGCTCAGGAGGCTAAGGCAGGAGGACCACGAGTTCAAAGCCAGCCTCAGCACTAAGCAACTCAGTGAGACCCTGACTAAATAAAATACAAAATAGGACTGGGGATGTGGTTCAGTGTTTGAGTGTCCCTGAGTTCAATCCCTGGTACCCCCCCAAAAGAATGCATAATTACTGTTACCATTTTGTAGATGGGAAAAATGATTCTCAGAGAAATGGAGTATTCTATCCAGAGCTATAAAGCTTGTTAGTGGCCGCGCTAGCTTTAGAGCCTATTCCTGCTAACCCCAGAGCCCAGTGCTGGGAACCCCTGTGCTTTGTGATCAGCTCCACACTTGAGGGTGGGTGTAAAAATTTGGGTAAACAGTGAAGTGTCCGAGCCCTCTAAATGAGGGAGTTGGCTTAAACAAAGGCATTCAGTGAAAGTGACCTTGGTCTGCCTGTCTGTGACATATATCTACAGAACCAAGTGAAAACAATATCGAGTTGTCCACATCCCTCCTGTTCCTGTTTTTCTGGCCTATGAGCCCTCCACAGTTATGGGCAGGAGCAGGAGTGGAGAAAAAATCCAGGGGCTGTAGTTTGATTGTCTGTCCTTCTGCATCAGCCCTGGCAAATCTTCACCCTACTAATGACAACGTTTAAGATATAGAATCTGAATGGAATGTCACTTTCTAAAGTTATACTATGCAGTCAGAATCTTTGAGTGGAATTTCAAGTGGCTGATCCAAAAGCTGGTACATCTGGGTATTCGGATGCAGCCCTGACAACATAATTAAGGATAATTTTATTCATCCGCTTTACTGAAAGTTCAGGAAGCTCTGGACAGATGGTCAGCTCACTCCCCTAAATCCCTTTTGTTTATCGAGTTTGTCAGAACCCTAGGAACATGAGTCTTGATATCACAACTGACTATTTTTGAGATAAATAGTAGTTCACAAAAAGACAGGGAAATTTTTATTTTTTTAATCCCCAATTAGCTGGCTTAGTTTTACGTAATTGTAATTGCATGTTTACTTTCTCTGCAGCTAGAATAAATCCTTATTCTCTGAAACAAGATGAATGCAGGAGCATTGTTGACAAACAGTGCATCTCACAAACTCTAAAGGCTATTTTGCTCTTGGGTCCTCTTACTACTTACGGGCTGGTCACGTCTCCTCTATGTGGTGATGAGTGTGGGTGAACAGGACTTGCTTCCCAATTAGCGGACTCCAGCTCTCCTTGGCCACACTCCGATCTTCCTTAGGTGTTAATATCACAAACACAGTGACAGCAGTAAATACCAAGGAGGAAGTAAAATCACTTCAAAGAAAACCTCTTCCTTTTTAAGAAACTGTTTTTAAACATTTGTATGGTGAGTCATGGTGCCAGAAAGATAAAAACTCCTCCATCTTGGGGGTTTGTTTTCCACATTCCATGAATAGACTCTGAAAGGATGAATGGGACCTTTGAAAATATAAAAATTCCTGTTTGTTGAAAGAACTTTTAATTGTTTTGCTACAATTTGGTGAACAGGAATTTAAGATGTGAAACAGGGCCAAACACTTCTTTATGGACTAGAGGAAAGGTCTTCTAAGTGTCTTAGGGTACCAATGAGGTTGGCCTTCCATAGAATTTATTTTTTATTTTTTTGTTCAAACCAGAAATTGAACCCAGCGGCACTTAACCACTGAGCTACATCCCCAGTGCTTTTAAAAAACTTTATTTAGCAACAGGGACTCACTGAGTTGCTTAGGGCCTCTCTAAGTTGCTGAGGCTGGCTTTGAACTCGCAATCCTCCTGCCTCAGCCTCCAGAGCTGCTGAGATTCCCCGGGTGGAAGTAAACTAATCCTAGTGCCGTGTCATGTGGCCTGGTGTAGTTCATGCATTTATTTTCTCTCATTCACTCACCCACTTATTAACTCGCATTCATTAAGAATTAGTTATTTAATGTCTTAAATGTGTGAAGCAGGATGCTAAGTCCCAGGGGCTATGAAGAGAAGTAGGATGGATTTCCTGCTTTCTGGCAGCTCAGGATGGAGGAGGGAAGGGATGAAATGGACCTAAGGACAAAGTAGCAGGAGAGGAAGTTTGGCGTTCCCAGGAGGGGAGGGAGGAGTAAGTCTCTGAACCCTCCCAGAGCAGGCCAGCGGACCCTGTGCTTTGCTGGCCTCAAGACAGATTGATTCAATCATCTCTCGCCCATATTCCATTCCCTCCAGCCCCTTTCCATTATATATTTTCTCTTTTTCTCATTATACTTTGACCTTTCTCATTTTTCTCTGTCTTCTTTCTCAAATCCCCTCCTGCCTGTTTGCCTCTCTCTGGTCCACATCTCACCCATTTCCAAATGCTCAATTTTTATTTCTTTGTTCCCTTGCTCTCTCTCTTTTTGGGGTGGGGGAGAGGTGTCTCTGTTTGATTTTGAGATTAATAGTTTTGCTAAAAATATTTCAAAAGCATTTTAAAGGCTGCCCAACCCTAGAGGGTGAACTTTCTGTGAATTAATTGAGAGTTGAAGCAGTGGAGAAGAAGACATGACAGCTGCGGGGGGGCGGGGAGAGTATAGGGTCGAGGGAGGGCCAGCAAACACCAGTTTCCAGAAACCTCTCTTTTCTTTCTCCTAAAGTTCTTCTCTCTCCAACCCCCCAACACCCCCCCCCCTTTTTTTTCACTTGTTTTTTGTTTTTTGCTTTTTTTGGTCTTTGTTTTCCATTGCTATAACTGAATACCACAGACTAAGTAATTTGCAAAGAATAAAGGTTTATTCAGCCTTGGGTTCTGAAGGCTGAGAAGTTTAAGGTGCGGAGCTCGATCTGAGGAGGTCACTCTTGTTAATGAAGATTTTTCCAGGATGGTTCACGGGATCATATGATGAGACAGTCCTAGCTCAGGTCTCTCATCCTGTTCTTCTAAAGCCAAGGTCCCATTGGATTGGGGCCTCACTTTTACAGCCTTAGTTAACCTTAATCACCTACCAGGTCCCTACCTTCAAATACATACACCCTCTTGATGCGTCACAATGGGGGGTGAAATTTCCACATGAGTTTTGGTGGGGACATTCACACCACAGCAGGAGGGGTAGGTCTCACTGGGAAGAGAACGGGAGGAGCCACAGGGTTTGGGAGAACTGGGCTAATCCAGAAAAAGCAGGTCTTCCTGACTTCTAGATGCCATTTTGGGGTGGCCCACGGGCTAGGGACAACCAGCCTCCTGTTGAACAGACCTTGGTTTTGTGTCCAGCTCCCTGCCGGGCAGGTTTGTAAGCACGTTTTTCGTCAGATGCTCACAGAAAGCTGTGGTCATGGAACGCTCACCCACATTCTGCACCAGCGGTAAGAGGCTCAGAGATGAAGCAGCTTCCTGAGGGGCCTCGCGAGGATCAGCTAGGACCAGGTGTGTCCAGCTTGGAAATCCATACTCTTGTACTGTGCCAGCCCAGCAGGACCCTCAGGCAATGCCTGCAGAGACTCCCTTGTCCCCATGACCTCTGCTCCCAGGTTCACCTGTTCCTCATCAGCAGATGCATTTCACAGGTGATGGCTGTGCCCCCTGCATTACCAGCTGCTCCCCACAGGTTTTGCACGTGGGGACGAGGGTCAGGGCCCCGATTCATAGCACCCATTCCATTGGGTGTAAATATTCTCACTAGGGCAGTGATGTGGCTGAATGGTGGGGCATTGGGGGATCTAACACAGTATTCCACAGTCTGTGGGCTCTTGTCACCACCAAAGCCACCTTTAGTTGGTGGCATGTGTGAAGAATCAAGCTTCCCTACTTCCTAACCAGCCTCTAATTTAGTCTGTGTCAGATGTAAACAGCCTTTCTTGAGGCATTGGCTTTTATTGGACTTATTCTTCGTCTTGTCTCAGACTTAAATAGCCTTTCTGGAGAGGTTAATCTTTATTGCACATCGTCGCCAAGGGACTTGCCCACTCATCATCCCCTTCTGCTTCCTCCGTCCACACCCTGATATCCACTTTCGGTTCCTTCTCCACGCCCTTCCTAATCACTACTTCCCCTCTGTTCCCTGCCACTTATACCTTCTCTCTAACTAATTGAGCAGACCTGTAGTGGGGTGGGGGAAGGAGCAAACCCTGCAGCTAAGTCTAATTCCCAGCTCTCCTTCACTGACTGTGTGACTTTAGGCAAGTTATTAACCTCTCTGTGCTTAGCTTTCTCATGTGTAAAGTGGAGATAATAATGATAACTCCCACGTAATATAAGGCAATTGGTTCAACTGCCTTGTATGTGTTAGCTCCTCCAAGTATTGTTTACTCCTGGACGTCCTCAGGTGTCTGAGCTTCATTTGCTCTTTCCCTTTTCCTGTCCTTGTCTGTTTGCTTGTTACTGAAACCCAGAACTCTGCCTTCCACAACTGCCCTGTTGTCCTACTTGACTTCTCCTGAGTAGCCATAGGTCACCTGCAGGCTCCCTGCCTGCCTCTTGCCTCCAGTTCCAGCCTCCCTTAGTCTCATAGGCCTCTATCTGCTCCCCTGAGTGGGCATGGCAGGCTTCGCCTTCGTGACAACAAGGTCTTTGGGATTAGGTGACTTTATCTTGCCCCTGTCCATGTGGCCCAGTATGAACACCTTGATTTACTCCAGATGTGATATTAGCTGGTTTCCTCCTCCTCCTCCCCACCCTCCTCCTCCTTCCCTTATACAACTCAAAATATTTTGGGATTCCATCCCCAAAAAAGGTCCAAAATTTTCACTTGTCCCTGGCTAAACTATTATGTGGACTCTGTGGGGTGGGTGGGGAGGCTGGCCTTGGCTGAGTTGGGTACCTGGCATGCCCAACCCCTTGGAACTTCTCTACTCACTTCATCCCACATCTTGCCTTGGGGTTGAAGACTCACCAAGACTGAGATGACCCACATAGTATATATTTTTCTCTAATTCTTGGAAAATTTACTTTTTCCCCACTAGGAAGAAAATTGAGTTTGGTGAAAGCTTTTCTAGGACTGAACATAATCAGTTACTCTGGCTACCTCACTGTGAATAAGACCTACAACAGCAACATCTTCTTCTGGTTCTTCCCGGCTCAGGTAGGCCTGTGTAGGTACCCAGCAGAAGGAACACTGATGCTCAGGAGCTGGCCACGCTAGCTGGGCACTGTGAGCAATTCAGGAGGCTGAAGAAGGAGGTTTGCAGGTTAGAGGCCAGCCTCAGCAATTTCAGGAGGGCCTGTCCCAAAATAAAAAATAAAAAGGGGCTGGGGATGTAGCTTGGTGATAAAACACCTCTGAGTTCGATCCACAGTACCATTAAAGGACAAAACAAACAAACAAAGGTGTGTGTGCTGCTCATTGGAGAGTAGAAATGTTAGCCTGCAGATCCATGGGGTTTATTTTTAAAAATCTTTTATACTTTTTTTTTTCTAAAAATAAATGGAAACAACTCTGCATGGCATTCCTGTTTATGGGCAGGAAACAAATGCTTGTGGAGGTGGGGGAAGTCCACTTATGAATTCCTCATAAGGAATTGGGTGAATTGCATCAGATGTCACTTAGTTGGGAAATCAGAAATGAAGTCATGAAAATATTACCTAACAGTTATAACCAATGAAAATAACTTAATGTAGCTTGGTGATAAAACAACGTTAATATTACCACCTTCTTAATATTTGGAACGTTAATATTACCACCTTCTTCTGCCACAGTCTTCTTTATGTCTTTTTGTTAAGTTTTTAATAAAAATATTTGGATAGAGATGGTCATTAGAGATCCCAAGGAAGATAAGGAATGGGAAAGGACCAAAATTAATAGAAAAATGCATGTCTACGCATATGTAAATTTAGTCTACCATGGCTGCCCGTCTCTGGGCTGGTTGGGTTACTCACCTGCTCAAGTCCTATAGACACCGGTGGAAATATCTGTGTCCTTCATCATGTAACTCAATTCCAGTTCACAATATTCTTCTGTATGAACAAGACACTTTAGCTTGGGGTGCCATTGGAAGTATTGTTACAGGTACTGAAATGCATGAACAAACTTTTGCCCAACACAGAGTAATTTTCTACTTTTATTTTCCAAAGTGGATTTACTTTAGAAGCTAGAGAAATAAAAGAGAAAGTTATTCCTGTGGAGGGCAGTGTTCATATTTGCATATGATCTGCATATAGCAATGTTGTATATATATATATATACACACACATATATAACATATAATAACATATATACAATATATGTATATATGTATATAATAACATATATACAATGTTGTATATATATAAAACAGTTATTTTATTTATTTATATATATTTATATATATATAAATTTGTATATATATATATTTATATATATATAAAATAACAGTGTAAATTGCTTAATCCAGAGTCCTTTTAAGTTATTTTCATTGGTTATAACTGTTAGGTAATATTTTCATGACTTCATTTCTGATTTCCCAACTAAGTGACATCTGATGCAATTCACCCAAACTAGTCTATTGTGGGGTGGGGTGGGAACAGGTAATGTGAAAAATGGAGAATTCTAGATACTTTTCATTTGGGCTCACAGCAGTCATCAAATTGCCACCTTCTCTGGAAGACTTTCCTGGATCCTTGATAGAATTTCTTATTTCTTACTAGGTGTTACTGTGGAGTGAGGCAAGGGAGGTGCTTAGAGCATAAAACTGAAGGATACCCTTTCAGGGTGGAATCAGAGCAAGGTCACCCCCTAGCGGGAGGTTCTTCCAGTCTCCTGCAGGTGCTGCTCCCTGGTGGAACCCAGTTGCTGCCAAGAGGGCAGGGCAGTTGGTGCCATCCACAGACCTGTACCAGGCACAGAGCCTCAGGGAGAAGGGTGGGTAGTAGACCTTCAGAAGCCAACATGGAAACAACCAGTGCAACTGTCCTAAGAGGCTTGATAGAAATCAAGTCTAGAAATAGGACCTCATTCTAACAGGTGGGAATTTTTCCTGTTTGTTTGTTTTTTTAAAATTTTGATTATGTTTCAGACCTCAGATTTATACTAAGATTTAAATCCAAAGCTGACTTGAAGATATCTGAGAGTTTCTAGCAAGTTTTTGTTTTCAGAATCATCTTTGTTTTTGCCTTCAGCATTTATATGTATTTCTTCTTTTCATACCTTGTTAACTCATCTCTTTATTTATGCACCAAATCTGTAAGTCACACTTACTTATCTGGGGAAAAAAATATACATTTTTTTCTTTTATTTATTTAAAAATTTTTAATTGACACATAAATAGTGGACATACTTATGGGGTACCATGTGATGCTTCAATACATGAATACATATACAGTACATTATTGCTATGTATAGTCACACTACTGTGTAATAACTGATCAGAACTTACTAACTGTAGCTTAGTACCAAATCTGCCTGCCCTCTACTCTCTCCATCTTCTGGTAACTATTCTACTATCAACTTCTATAAGTACATGTTTTTTATAGTTCACAAATGACTGACATCATATAGTATTTGTCTTTCTGTGCCTGATTTATTTGTATTTCATCGGTACTATCTAACTCAATTCCAGTTCATAATATTCTTCTGCATGAACAAGACATTTTAAGCTTAGGGTGCCATTGGAAGTGTTGTTACAAGTACTGAAATGCATAAACAAATTTTAGTCCAACACAGAGTAATTTTCTATCTTTATTTTCCAAATTTCATTTGCTTTAGAAGCCAGAGACATCAAAGAAAAAGCTATTCCTGTGGAGAGTGGTGTTCATATTTGCATATGATTTTCATATAACCATGTTGCATAAATATAATAACAATGTAATTATATAATGTTCCCCAGTTCCACCTATGTTGTCACAGATGATCGAATTTCGTCCCTTTTTATGGCCAAATAATATTCATACATATGTATTTAATATATACACTTTCTTTATTCATTCATCAGTTGGTAGACACTTAGGTGGATTCCACTTCTGTTAGTGAGAATATAAATTAGTACAGCCACTGTGAAAAACAGTGAGGAAGTTCCTCAAAAACTTAAACATAGAACTATAACATGATCCAGCAATCCTACTACTGGGTATGTATATATCCAAAGGAAAGGAAATCAGTATATTGAATAGATAATTGCATTTACATATTTATTGCAGCACTATTGTATTAGTTTTCTGTCATCATAACAAAATACCTGAGATTATCAACTTATTAGAAAGAAAGGTTTATTTTGGCTAATAGTTTCAGGGGTTTTAGTCCATAGTTACTTGGCCCTATTGTTTTGGGCCTGTGGCAGCACAGAATATCACAGTGAGAGTGTCTGGTGGAGGACGTATGTTCACCTCCTGGTGACCAAGAAGTGAAAAGGGTGGGGGGGACAGAGGAATAGACTGGTGTCCCAATATTCCCTTCAAGAACATGCACCCAATGACCTGACATCCTTCCACTAGGCCCCACCTCTGGAATGTTCCACCACCTCCCAATAATGCCATGGGCTGGAGACCAAGCCTTCAACACAGTGGACCTTTGGGAACATTCAAGATCCAAACTATAACAACTGCTCACATTAGCCAAGATGTGGAATCAGCCTGTGCCTGGGGTCTTTGAAGTCTCTTAAACCTCATGCATTTCAGAAATAATTCTCTACATGCTCATTTTTTATATCACATCTATCAATGTCTTTGAATGTAATTATTTACCATTAACCTCTTTGTATTGGTATTCTACTGCTGCTATAACAAATTGCCACAAAAGGAGTCTTAAAATGACATAGACTTTATGATCTCACAGTTCAGCAGGTCATGGGTCTGAAGCAGGTCTCAGGGAACTAAGATGAAGGTGTTGACAGGGCTGTGGTCCTCACGTCTGGCGATTTCTAAAGGCTGCTCTGTTCCTTGGCTCACAGCCCCTTCCTCCATCCTCCAAGCCTCTAATGGCAGGTTGACTCCCTCTTCCATTGCATTGCTCTGGTGTTCTCTGTCACTATTTGGTCTTCTGTGATGTGTCTTCTGCCTCCTGCTACTTTTAAAGACTCCTGTGTTTAAAATTGCATTTTAAGTCCAGTTCAATGGCAACCTTAATTCCCTTTGCCTTGTGTAGTCACAGGGTCTGGTGATCAGGACAGGGACATCTTTAGGGAGCCATTATTTTGTTCATAATGAATACTTGACAAACTTGTTAGAGTGCTGATTCTTAATATGTTGTTTCTTGGTGGTTCTTACATTTTATTGTATATAAGAATTACCTCAGGGCTGGGGTGGTGGCTCAGTGGTAGAGAGCTTGCCTAGCATGTGTGAGGCACTGGCTTTGATCCTCAGTACCACATAAAAATAAATAAATAAAATAAAGGCATTGTGTCCATCTACAACTAAAACACATTAAAAAACAATAATAATTACCTCAGAATTTCCACAGAAATTCTGTCTTGTAAATTAAGAGAGACCTGCAAGTTTCAGAATTACCTGATGGACCATACTTTGTGACACCAGTGCTCCAGCCTACTGACCACTGCCCTATGTCCATAGCTCCTGGCCCCAAAGTGGCCCACACTTCTACCAGAAGGAAATGTCTAGAGTGGCCAAGTCCAGATGGAGGGATGTGCTGGTCCCTGCCCCGTGTGGAGTGTGGGTTAGAATAGGGGTCTGGAGAGTCAAGTACAACCTTTGGGGATCAGCTTTCCTAATCCTGCTTGGTATTTCACCAAGAGCAGCTGGCCCTTAGTCTCCTCCACCCCCAGCCTAGCTGAAGAAACCTGATTCTTTGCTTTCTTTTCTGCTTTGCTACCTGTTTTTGTACCAGTAAGTTCTTCACTGATTTCTGAATGTGAAGTCTTCTTTAGTAAGAATTCAGATTTGTAAAAACAGTAATTTGTGGTGAGGGATGAGATCAGACAGAAACAAAACAAAAAAAACCACACTTAAAGTAAATAAATAAATAAATAAATAAGGAGCTGGATGAGATGTTAAAAAAAAAAAAAAAAAGCAACTTTTTTTTTCTTTCTTTCATTGCCTCTGATCAGGCTTTGTCCAGCATAGCTTTCTCTAGAACATGAGGGAAGAACAGGGATCAGGAAGCTGTTCAGGGAAATGGGTTTGGGTTCTCCATGCTTTAACAATTGCAAGACTGAGGTCAAAAACTCCTTGAGTTAAACAATGATAGAGCAATTGGTTATAAGATGCTTCCCCCTTAATTAAATGGAAACCTAGCTTTGCATCCTTTTACCATATTATGTTCTTTTAGGTCCAGTTCTCCAGCCAGAAAGATGATCCTGGAAGACAGGACCCAAGGCTACTGTAATAGGAAAGAGGTCTTTAAGCATAGTGTTCTATTGAAATGATAGACAGGGCTTCAGGGACAGGGTGCGGAGATGAAAGGACAGTACACAGACAGGTTCCCCACCTGGCACTGGGTTAGATTTTTCCAAGACCTCCCTGCCAGGAAGCCTGTGTGTAGAGTCAGAAACCTGAGACTTGCAGGTAGAAGTTATGGAACAGGAACACTTTGAGTGAAGCAAATAATGCATATGAGAAGGAGAAGCAGTGGTCACCAAGACAGGGGAGAGTCCCTTTCATTTGGCAGAAATATGAGTTCCTTGCCTGTCACCGGGAAGCAGCTGACATTTTCATCAGGAAAGAAATGACCCCTTAAAAAAACCGAAGGTAGAGAAAAAATAGAGATGCAGGAAGGATGCCACACTTGTCATGTCCTCTGAGTCATTTTCTCGGACGCTGTTTCTCAAATTAGTTTTGCTTTCCTGTTATTTCTCTGAGACTCTCCTGTTATTGTATACAAATCAGTGCATAATGAATTCCAGAACTTGAAATTGGTGTGCGGAGGGAATACTGCAGGAGAAATGAGTTGGGTCTTCTGCACGGGCTAAAAGTATAATGAAGCCAAGGAAAAGGCCTCAGCTAGATGGCTTTTGTTAAGTGAACACTGACTATGTGCTAAGTACCCTGCTTTACCCTATTTCATTCTCACAAGAACCCCAAGAGGAAAGAATTGTTATTCTCATTTTATAAATAAAGAGTATGATGAAGAGTAAATAATTAGCCCCAAGTTACTCAACCAGAAACTGGCAGCACTGGAATTTAAAGCTTGGTCTCTGACCTAGAAATCCTTGCTCTTGACCATCATGTATTAGATTCTGAGAAAAGTAATAATGGGAGGTTCCAGAGTACAGTGGCCAGAAGCTGCTTGGGTTAGTCAGGCATGGATAGAAATTATGGTCAACCACTTATACCACATGGGACCTCAGGCACATTTCCTAATGTCACTCAGCATTGGTTTCCTTCATTTAAAATTGAGGATCAAGGGCTGGGATGCACCTCCTCTGGTAGAGCCCTTGCCTAGCCTGCATGAGGGCCTGGGTTCAGTACCTAAAAAAAAACACTGGTTAAATAGCTACTTGGTAATGGTTTTGAGACAGAAGAATCAATGTAGCGAAGTCATTGGAGTAATGCCTGATACACAGTAAATAAAGTCCCTATTATTATTTCAACATGATTATGATAAATTTTGATGTTATTAACGAAAATATTGTGCAGAACTAAACTAGTCACAAGGTTAGGTAGGTTAAAGAAGACAGGAAATAGAGGGAAGTTCTGAATAAGAAGGATCTGATAACCCGTCAAGAATGTAGATTAATTGTTACCGGATGAGGAAATTACTAAGTGAAATTGGGACTTATATCTAAGAAGATAGGGAACATACAGATTATTATTAAAATTATCATCCTCCTTAGAAACAGATATCCTGAGAGTATTTGACTTTGTCTTACAAAAGCATGGATAATTTGGACTCATTGAAGCAAGACATGCGGATTGGTTACCTCAGATGCCTAGAGTCCATACTCAGGGCATTCAGAGTTGGCCTAGGCCCCTTTACAGAGACCCCCATCTTGCTGCTCTAGCTCAGGAATGACCAGGGTTCCTGCAATCCTGGTATGCTTGGTGCCTGCAAAGGGCTGTCACTGGGTAAAGCCTGTGAGTCACACGGGGCCACAGATCAGGAGGATGGCCCTGCTTCATCAGACCCCAGAAAGATCAAGGTGGCTCAGGATTAGGTTAACACAGCACTTTGCATCAAGAATTCAGCAAAGGAGGTAGGAAATGCTCTAATGCTGCTGGTGATGGAAGAGTATGTTCCAAACCATCACCAGGAGCTAGCAGGAAACGCTGTCCCAGGAGGGAAGGTGTGGAATCAGGACCTGCTGGGTTATATACACTCTGTTCTGGAAGTCTAAACTTCTTCAGTCAACATGGTAGAGAACAGGTATTCCCAACTCATCATCAACACTACCTTGGGAATTTTAAAGATATAATAGGTCCCCTGCTCAGTGTCCAGCACCCCCTCACGTCCCTGCTCTCAGCAGGGATTCTGGTCCTGCAGATCTAAGAGGGACCAGGGATCAGTGTATCTAACACACTCCACAGTGAGTGCAGCGCACCCTAGTTGGTGGGCTTGAATCCGGGACAAGAGAACTGGAGGTGAGGATGCAGGGATCTAATTCCAGGGCTGCAATTCCTGGCTGTACATTTTGGGATAGGGCATTTAAGATGTTCAGCCTAGCTGAAGTCTAAGGTCCTATGCCACTCTCACATTCTGTGGCTCTGTGGTTTAAGTGAGCTTGCCTGAGACACGATTAAATGTGCTACCTAAAGTATAAAGTCACCCAAGAAGTCCAAATCAGGGTGTGGCTTCAGGGAATGAGCCCTGGACTTGTGTCCTCTGTGGTGGCCAGCCTCTAATATCATCCCCGGTGGTCTTTGTCCCTTGGTACATGTACCTTTGTGTGGTCTCCTCCCATACTGAATCAAGGCTAGAATTTGTGACTACTATACCATGGTGGAAATGATGGTATGTGACTTCCAGGCTATATTACAAAGGATAGTGTTGTTTGTACCTTAGTCTCTTGCATCCCATTCGGTGGGAAGCCAGGCATCATGATGGGAGGGCACCAAAGCAGCCACATGGAAGAGCCCAGGCAAAGGACAAATGAGGCTTCCATCCTCCAGCCAGACCCAGCATTGAAGAATGTACACCCAGCCCCAGTCAAGCTTTCAGGTGATCTCAGCCCAAGCTGATATATTGATTGCACCTGCGTCAGAGACCCTGCACCAGAACCACCCAGCCAGACATCCCCAAATTCCTGACCCACAGAAAGCATAAGGGATAATACATCTTCATTGTTGTCTTAAGACATTGAGGTTTAGAGAGATGTTGCGCAACATTGGATAACTAATACAGCCTCTTATCTTGAACTGTGACTGTATCTTGTGGCAGCCAGCCTGAACTCCCTAGCCCAATGGAATGGGAGCCTGGGGAGTGGTGACTACTATGCCAGTTTTGTTTGTGTTGTTGTTATTGTTGTTGTTTTGCCTCTTGGCTCCAATCTCCCTCTTACCAACTCCAGGAGAGCAGAGCTTCAAGCATTTTTTCCTATTCACTGAATATGATGTTAAGCTTTGTCAGTAGAGGGCACTGGAGGGACACTGCAGGAGGAAGTTGGCTTCCCTCCCTCCTCATCCTGTGTTTTGCTTGTTTTTGGCCCTGCTGCCCAGTCTGCAGCAGTGTGTGGGGGAACATCCAGCAGTATTCTGCCGAAGCTGTGCATTCAGACCACCAAGATCCTCAGCAAAGGGATAGCTCAGGCTCTGTTTAGGTGACTCTCTGGCTGTAGTCTTCCAACATGGACACATGCTCCCCAGGCCCTGCCAGCCAAGCAGGTTCCTAACAGCCCTGCTCTCTCTGCAGCCCTCTCATGGAGCCTGAACAATTCTGGACTAGATGACCCTGTGAACTGAGCTACTCAGTAGGCTGCAATTGTGCCTCCTCCAATGAGGTCTGGACCACAGCCTTAGGAAGAACCTGGTCCCTTCCTTATGGGCATGGCCATCCATGAGCACTCTCTCCTTAGTCCAGGGTATTCTTAGAGATCTCTTTACATTCCCATGGATAATTTCCTATTGTAGGCATACTTCTTTTTAGTAAAATTCTTCTGTTCTACAGTGAACTGTTCCATGCTGGTCTTGGGCCATCACTAAGCTGGTTCATAGGAGAGCAGGGTTGCTGGCATTTCCTCCTCGCTCTTACCTCAGGGTTTCTGGGGTACTCCTGCTGAGTGAGGCCAGAGCAAACACTGGAACTTGCAGCAGAATTAAAGGCCAGTATTTCCAGCTAAAAAAATGAATACTTAATTACAACATGAAAAAACTGTGTGGTTTCTATCTTCTGATTGGACCCTAAGTGAGAGACCCATTTATTCTTTCTCTTCTGCTCAGAGGCACCAAGGGCAGGAGTGGGCTGGCCTGAGGAGCCTGGAAATAGAAAGTTCCCAAGAACCAGAGCAGCCAGTCTTTCTATCTCAGTCCTGTTTATCTACAGCCACAGGATCACTCATCTGAGCTCCATTCTTCTCTTGGCTAGTCAACTTCTTTGCTTCTCCAGGCACTTGGCTGAATTGGCCAAACTACAGTTTCCAGGTTTACCTGTGTTTGGATCAATCAACAGGGATTAACTAGCGCTTCTCCTAGAGGCACAGTGTGATTGGCCCTGTTTGGAACAATCAGCTAAGGCTGAGGTTGCCGTGTCATGTGATATAAATATGACTAATGGACCTTCTCTTTGATGGAGAGTCAGTTCTTAGAAGATGGAATGTAGCTCAGACAGATTTCTTAAAATATGTCTATTACAGGTGGCTGCAAATCCTTTGGCAATGAAGTAAATCATTGGAGATCATGGTAATTGTGTTCTTCAAACTTTCCCTATTTATCTTCTCTTTGTGTGTCCCTATAGCATCAGGGATCTAGAAGAACAGAGGGTATATGAGTCAAAACAGAAAGTAACTACAGATGATATTATAGGTCACTCCATTCATAGGTACATTTGAACTCTGCAGACATCATTGTGTGTCTGATTCCTTTTTGGGGAAAGAAAATTAAACATGGGAAAGAAGTAAATAACCTCTTCAACCATTTTCTTCCTGTGCATCAGGAAGCAAAGATAAGACCTCTTCTCCAACCACCTCATCCCATTCCCTTTAAGACACAGCTTTCTGGTGGGAGGCACAGAGAACCTGTACCTGCCTCATGAAGGAATGATTCAGGTAGGAGAACGAGGAAGGAGGATGGGAGAGAGGATTCCTGCAGGCTGGAACCTGGTTCAAACTGAAGAGACAGGTCAAAGCTTGATGAGAATCTGGGTGCTTGGGAATGACCTAAGGAGACTTTGAGCTGGAAAAAAAAAATGAGAAAGTTTATTTTCCATATGATGATATAGTAGCAATGATCACAGAGAAGGAAGACAATGTCAATGCCCAAACACTACAAGTAAGTTTCCTTTGAAAAACAGATGTCTTAAGCAGGTTGTTCGTATATGCCAGGAGTATGTGTGTAGAATTAAAATGACATTGCATACCTATTTAACAATTCTAGTCACAAAACTAATTGCTTTAAATAAACGCTTTGCCTTGATTAACACCATTAGAGTGGCAGCCGAAGTATCAGCGGAACTGGGATCTGAATGGCAAAGTGGGAGTCCATTCTAGCATACTTGGGGGAATTTAAAGACATTTACTTGGGGTACTAATGACTTCAATTAAGATGGAACACGTTACTTAAACCAAGCAAATGATCAGCCTCTGCATGTAGAAGTGTAAAGAAGGCCCTCATTAATTTACTAATTGCCCTTTGCATCTTAAGCAGTACCTTTGATTTGGATCTCTTAGTGGCTTAGTTGCTGTTGCTTCTCACCAGGTGTCTGTCCTTATAGGCACACCCAGCCCTGGGGACTGATAGATGCCCATCTGCTTTGAGGGACTTCCTGGTCCAAATCATTGCCCTAACATGTGGTGAGGCATCTAAAATTCCCTAGAGTCACCCCATCAAGTCCTCTGTTGACATATTACTGTGTACACCATGTTACTTGAAAGTACTGAGATCGTCAAGTCCTTAGCCCTCATCGCAATGCATTAACTCACTGTTTCTGTGACATGTGTACAGTCTGGGTAGAAGGTTATCTCTACTCTCTGTCGCTGTCTTTGCCTCGCCTTCAGTCTCTCTGCAAAGGGGAGCCTGGGGTCTGTCTGGATGAGGTGAGGCCTCCTTAGCCAAGGGGGACATATTCACACAAGAGGAAAGGGGCAGACTAGTGCTACTTCAGATTCATTGAGTGTCGCTTTCTTAGAGTGGCAGTCCATAAAGACACAGGGTGGATTTTTCTTTGGAACGTGCTAATGTGGAGACAGTGAAATTCCCTTCTGCATGAGTTCTAACGGACCCAATCGTTTGCCTCCTTCTGGGCTGTTCATTCTAGAACAAACCCTGAGGCAGGAGTGTCCAGGTTCATGAATTGACCACCAGAGGTCGCCAGGAGAATTGGAAGGACTTTTGAGGCAAAGCCAGTGCTGTTTCTTTTTCCTGAAGGAAGGGTCCAGTTTTGCCCCACCAACTGGCCCACTCTCTTATGTTGCTAGAAAGTCGTTCCACCTAAAGATCTAGGGTCCCTTTGTCCCTTCTTTAAGACTCATAATTTCTTTGTTCCTTCTTTTTGATCATAAGTTCTTGCCATAGTACTCTGACCCATAGTCATTAATAGAGATAGGATTTTCTTCTTAATTAATATAAACTGTTTACCAGTAGGGGTGCACTTGTCTTTCAAGTCTTAGCTCAAATGTTACCTCATCTTCAGAGACCCTCTTTGAGTACTCAGTCTTCTGTACTTCCTACTCTTCCATATCACCTATCTATCCATCTAGTTACTTCTTTATTACTTGTCCTCCTACCCCACCAGAAAAACAGTCACAGCTAACACATAAAAGATGTACTCAGTATTGTTCTTAGTGCTATGCATACATCTATTGTTTAAATCTGCATAACAATCTTAGGAGAGAGACATTATCATTATCCATATTTGTAAGCAGAGGACACTGAGACACAGAGAAGTTAAGTAACTTGTCCAAGGACACATAACTGTAAAATAGCTTAGTTGGAATTCCAACCCTGGCAGTCTGGCTCCAGAATCTATGTTCTTAACCATCAAGTATTCTAACTGTCCATGAGTAGGAATTGGTCTGCACTCACAGCCCTGGACAATGTCCTGTGAGTTGTTGGCGTTAAATGTTAAATGAATTAGTGCATTGTGGTAAATTCATTAAGTGTGATACTGGTCAGCCAACTGACAATATGTGCTGCCATGAAGGGATGTCCACAGCATGTTGTTAAGTGAATACAGCGAATGTTCCAGTTTAGGTATAGCCTGATCCTCTTTCTGAAAACGAAGAATTCTGTATGTTGCATATATAAGATCTACAAGATACATATATGTGTGCACGTGGAGCTCAGAGGAACACCCAGGAGAGTAAACCTCTCCATGATCACCCCTAGGGAGAAAGATTGGTGGGGGAGGGAGATTAAAAACCCCTAATTGAAAAAAAACTTTAGTTAAGACTAAGTACTCTTGCCAGACATGGTGGCACATGCCTATGATCCCAGTCACTCAGGAGGCTGAGGCAGGAAGATGGAAAGTTCAAAGACAGCCTTAGCAACTTAGCAAGACCCTGTCTCAAATAACAGAAAAATAAAAAAAGTTTAAAAGGGCTAGGGATGTGCTTAGTGGTTAAGCACCCCTCGGTTCAATTCCAGGTACCAAAACAAAGCACAAAACCAAACAAAACAAAAGAATAAGTACTCTTTTTTTTTCTTCTTTGCAAGATGGAAAGTTTTAAGGAAAACTTTTAAAGCTTTTGAAAACAATAAATGCACCAATTCTTTTGTTTCATGTACTCTGAACCATAGCTTCAGTATAATGAATATTTTTAAAGTTCTGAATTTGTATCACTATAAATAAATTAAAGTAGTTATTTCTTACTTCATTTGATCCCAAACTTCTGTAATGTGGTTTTGTTCTTCATTTACTTTTATTCTTGCCTGAGTGAGGGTTAGGGCGTGGGAGATGGGCTGTAGTCTTGTGACTGAGAGCAGAATTTATCTCTTTAAAGACTACCTCATGATAATTATATGCCATCATTGTGGACATAACATTATGTATCATGATGTTATGATGCCACAAGATATCACAAAACTCAGCACAAATTGACTCACTCTTGGGTGTTTAGCATTAAATGTGTACACCTTTATTTTCAGGCCTCTGACTTGTGCATTCCATTCCCGACCAGGGCAATATTCGTACGTGGGCTGGTTGGTTCATCTAAGTACAAAGATGTATGTGTGGGGTTTTCTTTAAAAACAGGCTTCTTCAAGGGTTGTTGAGCTTTAGTCACCTCCTTCAGGAAAGTACAGGAGGAGCCAGGTCAGCTGAGGTAGGAATTGTGTGCAGATCTCTTAGTATTGAAGCATTTCAAGAATGCAGTGTCCTAGGCTTCACTGTTGCATAAGAAAGATGTTTGGCACTGAGGTGTTTGACTTGACTTTGTAGTGTGGCCTCTCAGGGTCAGGTTATTTTTTCTGAGAGTCCAGAGGTCCCTTTCATTGTGCCAGGTCCCAGGAAGGGTCACAGGAGGTCAGGGAAGAACAGGGTAGAGGATAGGAGAGGACCAGTGGAGACCAGAGGTTTTGAGCATGCACCCACCTGATCTGCCTGAGAACCATGCGGGAGCTTCTGGAAAGACTGAGGCTGACCACCCCACTCCTGGCCAAGGGAATTTCAATCTCTGGTATTTGAGCCTAGGAAGAAGTATTTTTTTAATATCTTTCCCAGTTATTTTAATGTGAGGCCCAGCTTACTGGGGCCTTTGGGAGTTCCCATGGATATAAGGGAGGAAGTGGAGGCTGATGTGCACTGGACTCAGTGAACCTGCAGCACCTGCCATTCCTGGGAGGCTGGGAAGAGCAGGGATGGCTTCCTTCCAGGTCCTATGCTTTACCTACCTTTTAAGGTATATAATTTTCTCCCACTGAGTGAATATAAGTAGAAGGTAGTTCCAATGAGTAATAGTAAATAGCAAGACAGAGGATCTGAGAGGAGAGAAATATCACACGTTCAAACAAAACACACACCAGGTGTCCAGGTAGGTTGCGGCAGAGCTGGTTCTATTTATTTAGTGCATTAGAGTTTAGAGTATTACTGCTCATACCTCTTCTCATCAGAGTGTTCAGGCAAGCCTGTGAGGTAGGTGCTATGGCCATTTGATTGATAAGGAAACTGAGGCCTGAAGAAGCGAAGAGCCAGGATATCTTAGCTTTTGTGGCCAAGTACAGTCACAATCTGCCTGGCTCCAAATTCTAGGACTTACTTTGCTTCCCTGTAACAAATTTAAGAGGCTGTCTTTCATCTTAATTTTTCCTGCTGACCAGGAAAGATATGGGCCAAAGAAATAAGGAAAACCCACCAAACAACACACTTTCCTATTATCCCATTTATAGATGGTTTGCGTTCAAACCATCCATGAATTCCTAGTATTTATCCATCACAGCAGTAGCTAGCATTTGTAGAACACATGCCTCGTGCCACTTGCAAGTCTTAAAGAAAAGGAATTCATTCAATTCTCCCAACAACCATATATTTGTTACAGGTATTATCATTGATTCCCCATATCACAGGTAAGGAAACTGAGGTCCAGAGAGCTTAGGCAACTTGCCCAAAGTCACCTAGATCATGGGTAGTGAAGCTTAGGTTTGTATCTAATCAGTTTGGGGCAGGGACTCACACATTGACCTATTAAATAGAGCTGACTCCTGGAGCTACAGCTCTGCTGGTCAAAGGTACCAGGCTGATTCTGACTTTACTATTTCTACCTGTTTCTTTAATTATAATAATCATTTTCACTTATTGGGCTTTTGTTGTACATTAGGCATTGTCCAAGGGCTTTGATGATGTCACTTAATCCATAGTGCTTGGGAGTGGCCTCCAGGGGCTCTTCTCTAGCCTGTGGCCATTCCCACCAGCACTCTGTCCCAGCAAGGTCCTCAGAACCCCTTTCTAGAGAGCTACAGTAGCCCATGTCACACTTTTGGTGACTGGAGAAGTCCCTCTATACCCTCTGTCGTTACAGTTAGAACTCAGTCCTGTCAGCTCAAATGGAATGCCCTCCACCCCAAATTGAAACACCTACAAAAATAGATCTAGAGGCTAGTCAGCATGCTAAGTGTTTAGGAATACACAAACAAAATATCCACATTCAAGGGACTTTCTATCTATTTGCAAGAGAAGAGGACACCAGCATACATGGCGAGTACTAACTCCAGACAAGAGATGACCAGTACCTTGTTTACGTGGTCCTCAGGGTCTGGCAGGACTTGATGGGATGTAGTCAAGACACGGAAGACAGAGAGGCTTTGAGCCAGTTTACCTGGGCCTATTCTGCAGCCTTGATGAGTGTTCTGTGTGGTCACTGGCTTTTCTGTTCCTTCTAGGTACAACCAGAGACTGCTCCAGTAGTTCTGTGGCTGCAGGGTGGACCGGGAGGCTCATCCATGTTTGGACTCTTCGTGGAACATGGACCTTATGTCATCACAAATAACATGACCGGTAAGTGTTGCTTGAACTGTGTCTCCATGGAGAATCCTTCATGGGGCCTTTTATCTATTCCAAAACTAACTTAGAGTAGACATTGAGCCACTAGGAGTCACTTAACAGCTACAGATTATAAAAACACAGCTTTCTGGCAATGTCTGACCAAGGAGGAGCCACTGGGGTGAGTGTCCTGACTGGCCTACTTTCTCCCTTGAAATTTGGGTGAAAGGTTCTAAGCTATTTTCTCAGAGTCTGCTTGCTGACTCGAGCAATCTCAGCTTGCTGAAACAGTTGGTATTTATTTACTGTTTGGGAGAACACTTTTGCATGGCTTGATGGGGAGATTATTCACATGAATTGAACACCTTATGGTTCCAGTCACTTAAACGATCTGTTACCTTGAAGCAGAAAGCTCTGGTGGAGGAAGGATGGAGAAAGAGCAACATCTGTCACCCAGGCTCATCCCAGATCATTGTCTTATTTGGGGGAGTTGGTTTACTTTCCCTGGGTCAGAATTCAGAGTGTGAACCTGCTTGTGACCTAAAAGCTTATGTGCTTATTGAAATTGTTCTCTTCAGTCTTGGGTGGGCAGAAGAGAATTCAAGAGGAGTGGACTGTTAAGGATGATTTCTAGGACCAGACAGATGGGAATTATCATCAGAGAGTCCTGGGTATTTCCTCATGGCCTAGTTGTACTGGGTTCTGTGTTCAAGCCTTGTCTTAAATGTAAGAAGCATCTGGGTAGAAAAGTAATGGAGAAGAGAGGAGAGGTTCAGGGTTCTGGGACCGGCACCCCACTACTAGAGTGTGATGCAGTGTCAGAGGCATGCCCAGTGTTCCTGGGGGTGGGTGCCAAGCTCCTGACCACAGCAGGGCCTTACATGGTGTATTCTGTTAGCAACTTAGACCCCTCCTCTGTTTTAACAGTTCAGTCCAGAAACTTCCCTTGGACCACTACCTTGTCCATGCTTTATATGGATAATCCGGTGAGTACAATGCCACCCTATGAAAATGAAATGTCTGTGTCCATGAAATGTCTCTGTGCTGGCTTCCCTGGTCTTTTTTCTTTTTATTAAGTACAATCACATGCTGCATAATAGCCTTAATCAACAATGGACCACATATGTGATAGTGGTCCCCTAAGATTTTAATGGAGTTGAAAGATTCCTATCACTATAATATTTTTACCTTTTTCGTGTTTAGGTATTTTTAGATACACGGATTCTTACTATTATGTTATAATTGCCTGTCACATTCAGTACTGTAACATGCTATATAGGTTGGTAGCCTCGGAGCAAGGGCTGTAATATAAATACGTACTATATACACATTTGTGTTTATATATCTACATATGTATGTGTTTATAGTGCATAGTACACACACACACACACACACACTTATAACTTCTAGGTTTGTTTAAGTGTACTCTGGGGTGTTTCCATAACAATGAATTCACCCAAGTACATATTACTTCTCAGGGTGTACCCCCATCATTGCACAATGCATGCCTGTACAGTTGAAAATTAGAGATATTTTTTTCTTTTTAAAATAGAATCTAGGACTGGGGTTGTGGCTCAGTGGTAGAGTGCTTGCCTAGCATGTGTGAGGCACTGGGTTCAATTCTCAGCAACACATAATAAAAAGTAAATAAGATAAAGATACTGCATTCATCTGTAACTAAAAAAATTTAAAAATACAATAGAATTTAATCTATAAAATGAAAACCATTTTAAGATTTATAGCATGTTTCTTCATAATCAGAGTTGGGGGATTTTCCTTGCTCCCTTCTCTTTCCTCATTTTGAACCCCGTGAAATGTCCTGTTCACTGGTTTTTACTGTCGAGAATCAGGGTTAGTAGTTTCTTTTCTCTGATGGTATGGGATGCCCATGGTACAGGTTATTGTTTAGTATCAGAATTCTTAATCTTTCCTGTAGAGTTCTAGATACATAAAGCCCAAACTGGTCTCCCCCACCCCCCTAATCAAGAGAAGCAGCGTGATTCATTTGGGGACAAAACTGATATTCTCCTTCACAAGTTTTTGTGAAATTGGTTTCGATAAGCTATAAAATAGGAGAGTGACTCAGGATCTAGTCCTAAAGGTTCGGACATCTTTACCCATTTTCTAAAATCTCAAACTTCTCTCTCTTTTCAGAGAGTCCAGACAGAAAACAATTAGGAAGAAAAAAAAAAAAAGTCAATACTGTTGTCCCTGGTCTTTTGTCGGCCATTCTTTTCCCTAGTCTATGATTACATATTTAAACAGGAGGTGAATTAAATGTTGTGTTCTCTTGGGTGTTTTGGGGGGATAGATAAAAAATCCTTGTAGCTAGTGGGGAGTGCATTCCTACACAAATTATTGAATCAAAATCACTTATAGCTTATTCTTTTGATTTGTAGCTCAGTTGTCTATGAAATCCTAGGTATAGGCAATATTGGTTTAGATTTAGTCTTAATTATTTTAAAACTTACCTACTGAAAAGGAAATGGAGGATGGCCATATTTCTCGCAAATAAAGAAAAGAAGAAGAAAACACATCCAGTTCTCTTCTATCTCCCTCCAGAGACCTCCTTCTTGGCAGGACAGAAGGGCACACCCTTCAGGTCTCAGAGAGGAGACTGCTTTGGGTCTTCTGAGGCTCTGGCAGGACCAAGAAAGATGAAGGGCACAGTCCTACTGAAGAATCAGGACAGCCCAGCCCCCATGGGTGCACCCCAAGACATGGCTGGTGCTGATGTTGTGTTTGGGTGGGGGACAGGTGAGGCTCAGCCTGCCCTTGTGAGGACAGTGAAGTCAGAGGCTTGGCCTGCGGAGTAAGGAAGGTTGACCTCAGTGCAGGTTCCACCTGAAGACCCACAGGGTGCATGTGTCTCTGTGCTGAATTGCTGATCCATTCATTTCCCCTTCAGGTGGGCACTGGCTTCAGTTTTACCAATCACTCCAAAGGATATGCTGTCGACGAGGAAGATGTGGCCCACAATTTGTACAAGTAAGATGCATAGGCCTTCTCTGGGCCCCTTCAGACCAAACATTTTTCTGTCTCAATAGAAAAATCCTGCCAGTGCTAGAATCATTATTGATGTGTCCTTATTGTCTAATTTCCAAAAGATTGGGAGAATTTCTACATGAAGGATGCACACACTTGCACACACATGCATGCACACACTCACAGACTTTTTCTTTTTTCTGGTTCTTACCTTATCATTGATAATCGGCCAGCAGAGAAAGGAATAGGAAGAGCTCGAATCTAAGGTATAATTGTAGTTTTATCAAAAATATCCTTTAAGAGACAGAATTTTTCAACCAAAGATTGTTTTTCAAACCTTTTAACCAAATGCCTTAGAGGTTTTGTTTATTTTCCAAAGTTACCTTTAACTTTGCATTTACCAGGAGACAGAATCATCTCAGATATTTGTTTTTGTGTGTGTGTGTTTTCTTTCCGGATCTCTCCTTCATCCGCAATTTTTTTTTTTTTTTTTTTTTTACTCTCTTGCTTCTCCCTCATGATTTTTCCAGGCTGAAAATGTGTTAGCTCATTCCTCCCTTTCCCCTTCATCTTACAAAATGTTTGTTTTGCTTTAAAAAAGGGGGGAGGGGAAAATATAAAGTTGTAAGCGTGACTGAACAGTGTACATAGAGCATCTTCCTTTTTCTTATATCTATTATAGCTATTTTTAAGCACATTTTTTAAAAAAGTAAGTGACCTTTCTTATTTGGACAGATTTTTCCAGTCTATAAATTGCTCCTTGACATCAAGTTCTGAATCCTTTCAGGTCACTAGGGTAGCACTTGATGCATCAGGGTAATCTATTAAAAGAGCCCTAGTGACCTGGGGAGTTCACTAGGTACCTGCCC
The DNA here is from genome assembly GCA_020662805.1 of Glaucomys volans. NCBI lineage: Eukaryota > Metazoa > Chordata > Mammalia > Rodentia > Sciuridae > Glaucomys > Glaucomys volans. The sequence goes on from JAJEJO010000115.1 coordinate 265,670, forward strand.
ACTCCATCTCCACCGTCTGGCTGCTAATTACTTGGTGAGCAAAATTCACCAGTCCCCAAAGGGAAAGTGCCTCTAATAGGAGTCAGAGTTTTCTGATCTCTGATAAAATCTTTCCATTTTATTCTTCTTTCTCCCCAAGGCAGATGGCTAGTGGAGGGAAGAAAGAGAAACTTCCGGGCCTGATCCCCAAAGGCAATTCTCTTTTCCTCTGCTGACCCAGAAAAGAGTACATCTTCTTCACGTCCCTTTTCCACATCTTATGATTCTAACACTTCCTTGGTTTAGGTCCCCAAACCTCTGCTTCCAGATAGAGTGGATCCTGGAAACAGTAATCCATCCTAACAAATGGCCCCCTTCCCTCACCCCAGCTCCAGGACTCTCTCCTCCCTCCACAGACATGGCTGTGATAGCTGCCCTCAGAAGTTTCCTGCAGCACCCTGCCTCTAGAGCTCTCATTCTTCTGATAGGAACCTACTCCTCACTCCCGCCCCCAACTGACTCCAACCCCTTCTGGCTCAAATCCAAACAAGCTCAATTGTTTAACTAGCAAACACCCCAAGGGCTGAGGTTCTGAGGTTCTGTATTAAAGAAATGTGTCAGTCCCCTGGAAGACACAGCTTTCCAAAACCCCCTCCCTCCCCTCCCTGAAGACACTCCCAGCTTCCAGTACCCTCTGTGTGGATCTTTACTGCTGACATGTGGTACATCTCCACTTGCATGACATGTAAAGAGAACCTATTTCAAAGCATCCATTGTTTATAGCTGTTTGAGTTCTTTTTGCTTCAGGCTCTTAGAACTGGAAAATAGCTAATCAAGAGTAGTGCAGAAAACTGATTTCAGCTGTTTCCTTTATAGTTTACACTATTCGTTTCCTTTTGTGTCTACATTCTTCTGTCCAGCTCTCCAGATGGGGATTGGGAGTAAGAAGGTCGCTTTGAAACCTGTAAATGGGCTACTGTGGGTTTAGAGTAGATCTTTCTTCTTCTCTCTTTGAAAACCATCTTTCCTTCTTCTGAAAGTGCCTTTCCTTTTTCTCATTAACAGTATGTGTCTGGAAGGACTAGCCGCCCCAAAAAGCAAAATTTACCATTCACATTGAAGTTGTACGTTTTTCTGTGTGTGTTTGGAAATAAAACTTTTTCAGTAACAAAGTGTAAGGATTGCACCTCTCTCTTTCTCTTTGTTTTCCTTGTTTGGAGTGTGCTATAGAGCCCCAGTGCTTTTCTGGCTTAGAAAAAAAAATAAAATCACCAAAACGTACTACATTTGCTCACTTGGACTTGGATGGAGTGACTGGTGCTGCTGTCTTTGTGCTGCTCTTTAGGGGGGGCGGGGGAACACACACCATCTGCCAGACACTGTTGTGGGTGCTGGCGATGCAGCAGCAGCCCCTGCCCTCCTGGCATGCAGCCTAGTAGGGTACCTGGAGTCACCTTGGCAGCCAAGTGGAAGTGCTGCTGTGGTTGTGTCCTCCAGGTTGCTTTCTGATGGGAAGTGCTCTGATTGGCCACATGAAAATTCCCAGGTTCTCTATGAAGCAGGTTTCCTATGTGAAAGAAGGATACTGTGATCCATGCAGCGGGGAGAGGATCACAGCACAGCCACCCTGGGTGTAAAACCAATGAGAAGAGGTTGCTCTTTTTTTCTTCAGCACCACAGCACTGCCACAGAATTCTCCTTGCTGAGTTGGTTTCAGTCCACCGTTAGTGGCTTTCACAAGTCCTATTGGCTTTAGTTGGTATGATGTTTCTACTTAGGTTATTAGAATCTCCATCTTTCTGAATGTCATTTGTATTTAGTATACTTCTGATCCTACCAGAACTGACCAGATTCCTGCACTCTCTTTGGGTCTAGAGTGCTTGATCATTTCCATCCACCTTCTCTATCCTATATACACCAACTTTCCTTTTCAAAAACCTTATCAAAGGAGTCGTTTCCTCCTGGTCATTCTTCCTTGCAATCTCTCTTTCTCCTTATTGTCCTTTAATGTATCTTTCTGCCAGCAGATAGCCTTGAGCTAAGATTCTATTTATTAGACAAGTAAGGTTGCAAAGTGGAATTACATGGGAGATGCATGCTTTCTGTGCCACGTAATTACACCTGAATAAATGCATGGAGCACATTTGTGCACACACATACACATGTGTATTATGTATATTTTAGCAATTCTGTCTCTAAAATTTGAATGTTTATACAGACATGATTCTAAATTCTATTTTTAAGTAGACCCTCACTATGTAATAAGAATAGTTCCTGAGTAAAATTACAGTTAAATAAGAAATTGCATATGTGAATCTAGCTTTTCCATTCTTCACTACCATGTAAGAAAGACCTATCAAGGTTTCACTTTAAAAAAAAAGCAGTCAATTTAAAAACTTCTAACGGTGAAATTAAAACTCTATGATAATTTCCTCAAGTAAGTTCTTGCTTTGGAAATGTAGCTAGAGAATCCTCGTATTTTCAAACCAGAAGCAACCTGGGAGAAGAGTTCCTTCACTTGAGATTGCCAGATGAAGCACAGCATGCCCAGTTAAATTTGAAATTCAGATAAATGGTGCATAATTTTTAACGTAAATATAATCCAGGCAATATTTGAATATACTTATACTAAAATATTGTTTTTTATTGATCTGAACTTCAAATTTAATTGGACATATTGTATTTTTTACTTGCTAAATCTGGCAACCCTAACAACTCTCTAGCCAATACCACAAGGAAGCAAGCTTTCAACTCAAGCAAAAGGCTTATTTGAGATTTACTCTGTTCCATTGTCTGTTGCCATTCCAAGAATCAGGAAGAGAGAAAGGGAAGCAGTTTTTAGCCTGAGGTTTGGAGAGGGAAGGGCAGAGGATGAACTCCTGTTTTTATCCGCACTCTAAAGCCAGTTTATTGTCAGTACTAACATGGAAGCTATAAAAATTCAGCTTCCCAGATTGAGTTGCTAGAGAGGCCACTATAAATTATAAATAGAGAAATAACCCCGAAACTCTGCAGTAGTGGCTCATGCTGAATTTTTATGGAGCCTTTGAAAATTAAGTATAGCCAAGATCATAGTGGTTGTAATGACCCAATTTTGCCTCGGTAACCCTCGAACTCTCTCCCTCTCCTCCCTCCCAAGAGCCTCCTTGCCTTTCATCTTCCCAGTATGGCTCATGACTTTCAGTCCCTCAGGAAGCTGGGACAGAAGCCCTTCCCAGCATCTCAGGCAGTGCAGTTTGGGTCAGAATATTCATAAAATATCTGAGAGTCACGAGTTTTTCCCTCCTTTGGAGGAAGATTTTAGTCAATCATTCAAACATCTACCCTTTTTTTGCTTATTTTGAAAATAATTCCTTGAGTAGACTTAACTCTGTTTCATTATTGTTCATCTCTGCATCTGCTGGCACTCTTTAGGAAATGTGATTTTTCTTTTTTTGATCTCAGAGGCCACTAGACATTTATTTCAGTACCTGTGATCATTTGTTGGTTTCCATTTAAATTATGATCATTTTACAGCTTTCCTGTTCCTTGGTTATTAAAACTCGAAAATTCCATTAGAAATATTCAGGGTCTCTTACAGTGGGTGTGGGTGGGCAACTAAGATTCCCATTACCTCTCCACAAACCTGAGTTAATGGAGTCCTAAGGTTTGCATAAGAATGCTAAATAATTGGTGAAAGCCTGACATCCTTGGGTCAAGGTCCCATCAACAGTCGGTGATCCAAGGTGGTAACCGAGATTTGGAAACATTACCAAAGTGTTGATGTCTACTGTCCAAACTTCTTAGTATCACAAAGTAAGCGCACCCGTATTTTCTAATCATCCATATAGAATATAGTGTTATTAAGTACACAAGACTTTGAAAAACAGAATGGTGCATGATTTTAAATATGAAACCTATTGACAAATAGTTTTGTTGGCATCACATGAAATGATTCCGATTCCATTTTCAAATTCGTATTTGTTGTTTCTCTTTTTGCAGTGCACTCGTTCAGTTTTTCCAGTTGTTTCCTGAGTATGAACATAATGATTTTTATGCCACTGGAGAGGTGAGTCAAAGTCATGTTTTCTTGTGTGCTTTAGACATCATCAGAATTGAAATTTATTATGACCATTGTGGTATATTCATCTAAAATACATATGTATATATAAACACATGCATATATATATAGTGTGTGTATATTATAGATTGAGTCAGCCCATTCTCAAAATTCTCTAACTGTCCCCCAAATATCCTCCATAACATATTTTGAAATCCAGGGCTTAATAAAGATTCATGTGTTAGGCTGTTTGTTGGGTTGTCATCTCTCAGTCATCTGCCCTTTTGGTTGTTGTCATTAATGATGATTTTGAAGAGTTCAGACCAAGTGCTTACAGAATACTCCATATTCTGAATTTGCTGGACTCTGCCCTGAGTGCTTAGATCAGCAGGGACACACTGGCAAGCACAGTACATGTGTGATGTGGGCGCCTTCCATGGAATGCCATCAGGAGGTAGAGGATGTCAGTTTGTCCCCTGATGGCAATGCTAAACTTGATCACTTGGTCAGGGTGGTGTCTGCCAGATCTCACCATTGTAAACATGCCCGTTTCTGTTTGTAGTTAATAAATAATCCAAGACCATGTGAACATCTGTTCTCCTGAATCTGTCTCCCAATACTTTCAACATCCATTGATGATCCCTGTCTCAATCTGTTGTTAAATCCAGGGGTTAGAAAATGGTGATTTTATTTATGAAAATAAAAGCTTTTCAAATCTAACTCTTTGGCAATGGGTTTTGTATTTGAAATTTGGCACTATTCTGCTTTCCTAGTATCCCTCTCTGGTGATCTTTACACTAACCCCTTTCTATTTCTTACTTAAAGGTATTGTGGTGGACACAAGCACTATTTTTATTTGATTTGTCAAAATTTTTTGTGATCACTGTTGCTTTTGATGCTTATATTGTTCTAATTTTGTTCCCTGGGAGCCCCATCAAGATTCTCCTGTGCCTTTTTGGCAGGCCCCATTAGTCTTTGAACACTTCCTTTTTTTTTTGACTCAAATATGTTCTAGAAGCATCTCGTGCTTTCTATACTCTACCTCTCTGTTGTAGTTTGGATCTGGCTTGTCTTCCAAAGACCCATGTGTTAAAGGCCTGGTCCCTAGCCCATGGGAGGTGATGAACCCTTTAGGAGGTGGGGCCTAGCAGAAGGAGGTTAGGTGACTGGGGGATATCTTTGAAGGGGACATTGGAGCCTAACCCCTCCTCTCTCCTTTTGCTTCCTGGCCATAATGATGAATAGGCATCCTCTACCATGCACTCCCACCAAGATGTACTGAGCTGCCACAGGCCCAAACAATAGGACTAAGTGGCCTTGAACCTCTGAAACTGTGAGCCAAAATAAAAACTTCCTCTTCATAAGTTGCTCATGTCAGGTATTGTTGTCACAATAAAAGAGAACTAATACAATATTTTTCCACAGTGACAGAAAGGTGACTAATATTCCTGCAATCAGTCATTTACTCAAGGAACCCTGGTGCCTTTTAATGAGGAATGCTATTGAAGTCAGTTCTGAGCACTGGCTTAGAACTCATTGCTCAGGACTCATTGCCACCAGGATATCATTTCTTTTAGATCTTGTCTATGGGCAGAGCTAGAAAAGCAAACTTCACACTGAGACCCATAATTCTAATTTCCCTCCACAAGGTTCTATTCTCCTTTTTCCCATTACTTATTTGTATATCTCTTTCTCCAGTACCGATGACCATAGTTCCCAATGGCATTGTGTGTTCACTTCATTTTACGCAGTCCTACACTCCACCCAGCACGGCTTCAGAGTTCCTATGTCAGTATGACCAACAAGAAACCTATAAGTCTCTTTAATCAGGACTTTGCCTCTTATTCCCGCCTGATCTTTTCACTTTGCTTTGCATTTCCCTAGTTTCATTCACAGGTAATTTCTTTTCACCTGAAGTCCCTGTCCTCCTCTTCATCTTAGTACAGAGGTAGCCTGCCAACTCAACTTCCTTTCCCAATAATTCCATCCATATTCCTGAATTTCCTATGATGCATTTGGGTCCCGTGCCTATCTGAAAACCAGTAACTGGGGTTGGAAGGATGGAATATGCCAGTTGGCCAGTATGGTGTCCAAGGCTGACTCCAAATCCCTGGAAGGGGAAGGATCATGCTGGGGTCCTCACCCTCTGAAGCTTACAGCCTGAGTGGGAGGGTTGACTGAGCTCCAGTGGAAGATCAGGTAATGATACAAGAGGAAGGGCTAGAAGGATGGTGAGCAAGAACATCTGCAAATGTGCACATTAAGGGAGTGAGAGAGAGAAATGTAATTTCCTTTTTCCAGGGGAATGGCAAGTTAGTGGAACTAGAAATGTTTCCTTTTTAAGCCTGCTTTCTTCTCTTTCTAAGCTATTTGGAAAGGATATATTGACTGCTTCACATCATGCTTCATGGTTTCTATAGCCAGTTGTCCACTTGAGATTACTTAGGCCTCTACCCATAATTCCCTCTTGTTCTTTCCTGCTTAACCAGTCTCAGTGGCAGATTGGAAAGGGGGCAGGTAGTGACACTCTTGTCATCTCACAGCAACCCTGGAAAATGTCCTCTTTCTCTCTGCAACAGAAGAGTGATCTGTTTAATGTGTAATTCCTTGTCTTGCAAGTAATGTGGCAATGTTTTAAACCAGGATGTTGGATGCTCAGCAAAGCTGCCAAATCCTGGCTGAAAATTTTGACTTGTCTATTTTACTTCTGCCTGGTGGTTTCATGCATGTAATTTCCAAATGTGTATGGGAAAGGACAGTTTTCTTTTTACATTCTTTGCTGCCAGGATGAATACTCTTGAGGGACTCCGTGCCTTCCCGTAATGAAGGAAGACATGAGCAGACAGGCCAGGCCTAAGGTAGAGATTCGAGGTTGCCAGATAGCAGTGAGGTGTGTGGGGTCTATTTTGCCTGAGTGTACATCTCTTTCCAGAAGGAAGAGCACTAGATAATAACACCTTGATGGTCTATCATTGTTACAATTCCATGTTTCTCTAGTCCAGTTGGTCTCATCTGGTCTGTCATCTGTTTTAAGACCTGAGACAGAATAAAGAAGTGGAAGGAATTCTTGATCAATAATTAGGAGACCTGGGGCCTCACCAGATGATTCTGGGAAAGTTTTTTTTTAACCTCTCTGGGCTTCTGCTTTTAATCTTACAATCAGAGGGGTTGGTTTTTTAAATTACATCACTTCCAGGGATATTTTGCTTTTTAGAGGTGGAACTATGGTTACCTAGACTTAATTCTTCTAGCATCTATATATAATTGCAGTTTTAACTTAGTGCCAACCCATCCTCCTTTCTCCACTCATCTCCCCTGCCAAAAAAAAAAAAAAAGTTGTTACATATTTTTCAAGGAAGAAAATCCCTTTCTTTTTTGAACTCTTAATTTGCCAATCCCTTTCTTTTTTGAACTCTTAATTTGCCCACACTCTTAGGGAGACTGATCAAAAAATGCCACTCAATTTGTAGAATCATGCTTGAAAGATAAATGCAGAAATTGAGAAGTGATTTTCTGCCTTTCTGGGCACACACCCCTAAACCCAAACCCTTCATATTGAGTACTGTAAGGGGCACAGTGAATGTGTGAATGAGGGAAGCCAAGTTCAGAGGGTCTGGAGCAGCTGTTGAGAGCCCTGACTTGGTGTAAGGGAGTCTGGAAATAATAATAGTATCTACTGCATAGCACTGTTTTGAGCATTTAATTAGCTAATCCTCCTCAGATATTTAGCATAGTGACCAGCTATGGCAAGCACCCAACACCAATGCCTATTATTACCATTCATGTTGAAAAGCTGTGTTAATCTATTATGACCTCAAAACATATGGCCCAACTCATATGGTTGAGTATTCTGCTCTGCTCTCTCATTGTTGGGATGTGGCATTGTCTTATCTGTGTATGTGTGTGTGTGTGTGTGTGTGTGTGTGTGTGTGGTGTGGTTTTTTTTTTTGGTGTTACTGGGGTTTGAACCCAGGACCTTGTGCATTCTGTGCAGATCCTCTACCACTAAGCTACATTCCTAGCTGAAATCATTTTTAAAAGAATTAATTTGTTTCATCTAAGAGATGAAGATGGAGCTTAGAAGTTGATATTAGGGTTGGGTTTATTTATTTTTCATATGGATAGCAGCCAGATGTGTCAGGACCCATCCCAGGCTCCTCACCCCTGCAGTCCAGACCAGGCGTGGCACCCCAGGGGAGCCGGCAGGCTAGCAGTGGGCGAGAGGGAGATGGGAGAAGCCTCTTTGTCCCCTTTCCTTCTCTTCATCCCTGCCCAGAACACCAACTGGAATTAATTTTCTCTAAAGAGAGACAAATGTGTCTGTAAATCACCCTCCTCAAGGCATGAAAAAAATGTACTTCAAAAAGAAACAAGCTCCATTTAATTCCCATAATTAACTTTCTTTAAGTGTTATCCTTCCCAAGCCAGTAACTGTGAGTGAGCCTGCTCTTGTTCTTGAGGCACAGGCACACTTTAGAGTCCTCGCCAACCGCCAGAGGCCCGGTTAGACTGTAAAGCAGAACAGCCTCATGGAGGAGACAGGTGGCAAGACAAAGGGATGGCCCTTTTTCCCTGAGCATGTGGCTTCCTGAGTCACTCCCAGGGAAGAGACCATGCTCCTGGGTGGTTGTGGATGGATGGGAATGCTTCCAAAATAGCAGGGCAGATGGGTCAACCTGGGCATGGCTTCTCCAGCAGCAGAGTACCGCAGAGTCTCAATCCAAGCAGTTTTTTCAAACCTGGTTAATCTGAGACCAGTATAGACAAAAATTTAAAGCTATTTATATGTAGTTAGAGAGCTTAATTCGTTGCTTTACCTCCTCCTACACGGTGAAGGTCTGTTGGGAGCCTGATGTCTGATGACCTTCTTTGAAATCATGATGGTCTGTTGGGTTGAGGCAGGTGGCTCCTGGTGTGTGAGAACTACATTTTTAAAATGTGCTTCATGCAATACTAAGAACGCTGTTTAATGAATGATATAGAGTGGCTTCATGCAAGGCTGTCATTAAATAAAACCAAAATATTGATGCTGTTTCTCTCCAGAGTCTTTTCATCTCCCTTTCAGTGACTCTGCCCACTGTCCTACACCTGGGTCCCTCAGGACTCTCCTTCCTATGCTTATTTTCCAGACCTGTTCCATGCCCAGCCTCTCACCCTCAGTCCTGCTCACCTTGACTATATTGTACTCAGGTTTATTTCTGCAGCTTTCTCCAGCTTTGTTGTGATTATTCTTTTATCTCTTCCCACTCTGACTTACCCTACTGTCCATTAGCAAAGATTTGAAAAATGTGGCCTACTATCAACATGTCTGCATAAGGCATTTGTATAGGGACTTCACAGCACTGTCATGCACCAGAGGGGCGGAGTGGAGAACTCTACTTGCAACAGTCCAGTCACCCTGCTAGGTAGGCCTACATCATTATCCTGTTAGTACAGGTTTGGGCTCATTGAATTAGGTGGCTAAAAGAGAGCTTCAATCACGTGTTTGCACAAGAGAGCATCTCAATCACATGTTTTATTTGCAAGTCTCATTAAAATAAAGGTTGTTTATTTAGAATGGATCATACAGTGGGCATTTTGCTGAGTATGGTTTCCTGTATTACCTCATTAAATCCGCAGAACCACCTTATAATATAAATGATATTATTATTTTCTCTATTTTACAGGTGAGGTGTCTGAAGCTTATAGAGGTTAGGTATGCTTAACCAAGGTAGCCCATCTAGACAGTGGAGGGGTCAGAATTGGAGTCTGCAAGGTTGGACTCCAGAGCCCAATATTGCAATCCAGGAATTAGTTGAGGATTGCAGCCCTGCCTGGGGAGATGCTCTCTGGAGCTGGGGCCCCCTCCTTGAAACCACATTGTCTCCAGGACCTGCCTCTTTCCCGCAGAGCAGATCCTCTTTCCAATGGAAGGGAGTCAGACATCCGCTTTCATATTTCCTGCAGATCTCTAGGGTTATAACCTTATACAAACAGAAAAGAAGCTCCTTAGTCCTTTGAATGTCTCTGTCTTTCTGGCCAAGACTTACTTTTAATCATAAAGACTTGACTTTGATCATAAAGTTTTATAGAGTAAGTGGAAGTTTCAAGTGATATAAAGACCTGAAGTCCTTGGAATGCAATTATTTCTCAAGGCTTGGAACTTGCTGAATTTTATTAGATAGCATTCAAGCTGTTTTAACTCTTGAGCCCATGACAAATGTCTATTTTCAATTATGTCCATCTGCACTTGCCAATATTTTCTTTTAGAATTGAAAAAGGATTTGTGACTATTTAATGAGTTTAATATTATAAAAATTAAGGTTTAGCTGCAACCAAAGAACTGAATAAGAACATATGGAAATGTTTGCAAGTTGGGCCGCTGGCTTTGGGAGAGCAAATCAAATCGATACATATTTACTGATTCTTTAGTTGCATGGAGAAGAATATGAGTGAATCAGAAATCATGAAAAGCTTTGTCTGCAGTGAACCACCACACAAACTGAGCAGTGTAGAGACATCAGTGGCACCTGATTGGATGAGATGTCCAACTTGGGGACAGGAAATGTCAAATTACCTCTATTATGTAGCTTTAGCCTTCTGAATTCTCTCTACAGGGAGCAGACAAAGGGCTCCATTTGTTGACCGTGGCCCAGAGTGTTCATTCTCTTTATTTAAAAGCCAAATTAGCAGCCTTCTCCATTTTAAACAAAAGGGTTTATTCATCCTCTTGAATCACCTGGCTTCAAGTTGGGTTTCTCCAAATTGGCACCAAAGTCAGAGTAAGTTGGGGGACGGTGCATCTGTTCACCTATGCCTGACACTAATGGATAGTTTTGAAAAGAAGTGTCCTCTCAATACTAAAAGAGAATATATAATTCAAGAAGGCAACATGTACCTCCACTGAAGTTTATGTGACTAAAAGTTGGCTACAGATCAAAATGTTCTTGCTATGTGTCTGTGCCTGTAGATTTTGCAAGAGTCTTTTTAAGCTCATATTCAAGAGAAATAGCTGCTTTGATAAAATCATATTCTTGTTAGAGGCCTTTTTTTTAATTGCAGCAATGTGGTCTTGAAATTAGATGACGCATGGTCTAGAAATGTCTAGGAAGTTGTAGAGATTACCACAACACTGAAGTTCCAGCTTTCCTCGTTCATTAATTTTCTGAACTGGCCATTCGAAGGCCACACTTCTCTCCTCAGAAGAAATAGGGTACTGAGTGAAGTAAGAGTCTAGCTACCCCCAGGCCAGATGAAGTCAATGCTGCCCTTGCCTAATCCTTGGCTGCTACCTAGTGTTACCCCATCGCACTTAGGGCTCTCACCAGTTTTTGTGACTTTCTTTGTGTTTTCCTGTGTGTATGAAGTTCTCTTCAAAGCATTGCAATTCTCCTCTTCCCTCTGATCCACCACTGTCAGTGGGGGCAGCTGCACCATAGTCTGTGCCTGGGAAGAGTGGGATGACAAGGCAGTATGCAATTCCTTCCTGAAGGCAGCACTTCTTTATTTCCTTCAGGTGACAGGAGTTCTCACCATCCAGCTAAGAATTCTTCAGAGAGGCATCTGGGGAAGTGGGAGCAGTGCAGGGCAAGGGGCTCAGAATGATCCTCAAGACATCATTGCTGACATTGACAACACCCCCACCTCTTTCTCCCAGGGAGAGGTTAGGAGCTAAATAAAGCCTAACTCTGGATGGGGAACTTTGTGTCAGGTTAAGGTGTGCCTCACTTCCCAAAGCCATTGCTTATTATCACCTATAAAATTCTGAATATTTTCCCATGAAATGTATACCAAGATGCAAGACAGAGAATGAATCTAACCGCATCTTTTTTTTTCTACAAACCCTCAGTAAGAAATATATAGCTGGCTGAGAATAGCTTAAAGAATAGTAACTGTGAACATATGTGAAATTTCTCTAAGAGGACATTGTTTCCATTATAATATTATTCTCTCACACTGTTTTTTTTTTCCTTCTGGAGGAGTTGATTGAAACTGGATTTTAAATATGAGCTCTTTTTTCCCCTCCCTTTACAAGTAAGGGGGTTGCAGGGATGCAGTAAAGTCAGCAGTGAATATTGTTGAAACATGTACGAAGGGAGAGATTCAGAACACACAATTACAAGTTTCTTTAAGTCTAATTTCATTGTACTTTTACACATCTGGATAATTAACCAAACATTACATTCTCTCTAGACTATTTTTACAAGTACAATGTGCTTCTCACGTGATTTCCATTAAGCTGTTCCAAGCATCATTTAAGTACTCGGAAAGATTGCAGACCAAGAGTCAAAACTACAATTCAGCTATGATGTGGAGGTCTTTTTCTCATGGGGGAAATAAAAGATTGAGAACTGAATTCTGAGATCCTTCTGATGTTGTAGGAGAATTGGAAGTTTATTGCTTCTCTAAGCTCCAGCAAATAGAACTATGTACAAACACACCCTAATGTCTCTGGTCCCACTTGTTGGAGGTGCATTCAAATAGGGTCACCTTGGGAGAAATGAACCAAACAAGAGCAGTGTTAGAGTTGGCAGCTTAAAGCTCCTTTAAATATTAGAAAGGAAAAATAAGGGGAGACTAAAAAAATCCTGATGTGTTGATTACAAACCTCGTTGTAATTGTTGTGTAAGATGTATATGTTTACCTGGCTGAGTTCCTCATTTGAAGGTCACTGCCAAACTCTGAAATAATATGTATCAGACAGTTTCTGTCTGTACTTTTTCTCTTTCCTCTTACAATTGCTTTGATGTTGTTCTGAGCTTTTATGAGGCCAGGTTCTGATCTGATGCTAGTCAGTCGTGTTAATTCGCAGACTTTGGGGCCTTCACTGACCGGCTGCTGCCCATATTGCTGAACACCATGGGCAGGTCAGAGAAACCACAGGATGAGGGTTCTGGTTGCTGTTGCTGTTGTCATCAGTGCGGGCAGAACTCAGAACAAAAGAACCAAGAGTTGTTTAGAATCAGGATCACAGCAATAAACCTAAAGGCCACAGATGGCTATATCTAACCCATTAGGCAGTCACATCTAAGGCTTCTCCCCAAATCTGAGTTGCTATCTATTTAAAATATATACAGGAAGTGGAAACCTAGGCAAAACAGAACATACTTGATATATTGTTTGCTTATCTTTAGAAGTACTGGTGGTGGTCAGAGAATTGTTCAATTGAAAAACAAATGATTCAAGAATAAAATGTCTGCTTTTGCAAACAAAAAGAAATATATCTCAGCAAGGAGGGTGAAAATAATTGAAATTTCATTATAATGTTTTGGTGTCTATTTTCCATAAAATAATCCTATAATTGTCTACTGTGTGACAGCCTGAGCTGCTCAACCATTGGAATGATTAATGAAAAAGGCAATGAAGGATTTGTCACACTGTCACAAAGCAAGGAAGTGTGTGATAGTCATTAGAAGCAGAAAAAATGAGATAAACATCATCACCGTGAGGTTAGCAGATGTGGACCGAATACTGAAGGGCCTGGCTTTGGAAGTGATTATGGCACTGTCCATCCTGCTGACATATTCTTCATAAATGGTCAGCATAGCAAGCATGGAAAGGATGAAAACAAGACTGGGTCCCAGCATGGGGGCTGGAGACCCGGGCATTCCAGGATCATTAACTGAAATGGGATTTGATAGGAATGAGAGCCAGGGAGGGGCCATGCCTGGGTAGAATTCCAACTGGGAGTGTGACTGAGATCCCCAAACCCTTGTTTTCACCATTGTGAAATATAGGAAAATAATGTTTTCTGTAAATGAACTCAGATCGCAGTAGGTGAAGTAACTTGGTGTATAATAGATGCTCAAAAGCCAAATATGTGTTCCTTCTTAATTTCCTGCCTGGTTATATCCCAGATGGTCACATGTGGAAGGTGCTATAAAAATGTGGATGTTTTAGGCTTAAATTGTCATCACTATCTATACAGCAATTTAGAGTCCATGCCCTTCCAACCCAGAAAAAGTAAAAAGAGGTGTTTTATTACCAGGCTAACCATAAGACAACTTCAAAGATAACATCACTAGAACATATATTTTTAAGTGTTTGTACCAATTTCCAGTAGGGAAAAAAATATTTAGAAGTCAGCCAGACCTGTTGTTCATTTATCAAGTATGCTTTTATGTACTTCCTTTTTTTTGGGCAATATGCATATCATGGGAATAATAATTCATGAAATGGTAAGCTCTGCTCTATCACATTTGAGGCAAGGTTTCCAGAGTGTATTTTCAAAAGAAATTGTGAGTTTTACAAGGGCGAGTTTTGTGCTTGTTTGTTTTTGTGTTTGTTCAAGTATCTACACAATGACCTTGACAGCAGAGTTGGCCAACATGCCACTATGGAATAAATAGTATGTGGTGCATCTTTACCAGTAAAATGATTGCTCAAGAAAATGTGCTTTTTTGTCATCTTACAGAAATTTTATTTGATAAATGTTCACTTATTGCCACTAATGAGAATATAGCACAGTCATAAAACAAACTGAATCTCAGACACGGAAACATCTCTGTATTATCACAAGGCAGTTAAATGTACTTATGACTATGAATGAATAAATTACTATGATTCAATACTTTGCCTAAATAATTATTATTGCATAAGAAGGCTGCATGAGTAAGAAGATCGTGCATAGATTACTTAAATTACGTTCTTTTATCATAACTTGGAAGGAGTTGAGATTTTTAGAGTAGGTTGGACCAGGTATAATTCTGACTGTACCATTTAACGTCTCAGTCATGATGTCCTATCTTGAAATGAGAATAGTAATGTCTCCCTGTGATTATGTTATGGATTAAAGGAAAACCCTCAGGAGCTCCCCCTTTGAACTACGGAACTCTGGAGAGCCTTGGAGATATTTTAAAGGGCCTATTAACGTACAGGTACCACATAAGTCTTCTGATCTATTTTGAACAAACATGCATCACTCTTTTTCAAATGCAGTAAATTCACGCATTCAACAACTGTTTATTGAATCCTGCCTGACAAATGGAGCATTTTATAGTGCAAATGCTCAGTGGACACAAATAAGCAAAATAGTCCATACCCCTGTGTTCAGGGATCATATCCTCTAGTATGGGTGGGAAAACAGCAATGTACAAGTTAAAGAGGTAAAAGTTAGTTGGAAAATGATAAGGATGAAGAGGAAGAGTAAAGGAGAGAGGGGGAATTTAAAATGGAAAAGGAGGGATGTCAACTTTTAGGTAGGGTGGCCAGGGAGGGTTCCTCAGAAGGCATCTCTTAGGGAAGTGAGGGAATGAGCATGTGGCCTCTGGGGGAGGAGGCTTCCAGGTGGGGGGAACAGCTGATGTGAAGGCCCTGGCTGGCATGTGCCTGGTGTGTGCAAGGAACATTGCTGAATCCAGAGAGGCTGGAGAAGGAGAAAGAAGATAGTAGGGAGAGGGTTAGAGAAGGAAGCAATCATGCCAGCCTTTATGCTCCAGAGAAAGCCTGTTGCTTTACTCTGGGGTGGAGGAAGTCACTGAAGGATCTGAGCAAAGGACTGGCAAGATCTGATTTAGATCTCACAGGTCCACTGTCTTAAAGTCTACCAGAGCCAGGCTCGGTGGTTCACATCTGTAATCCCAGTGACTTGGGAGGCTGAGGCAGGAGGATTGAGAGTTCAAAGCCAGCCTCTGTAAAAGTGAGGTGCTAAGCAACTCAGTGAGACCCTGTCTCTAAATAAAATACAAAATAAGGTTGGAGATGTGACTCAGCAGCCAAGTTCCCCTGAGTTCAATGCTTAGTAACCCCCTCAAAAAAAAAAAAAATAAATAGAAATGGATGGAACTAAGGGCAAAAGAAAGGGACTAGTCAGGAGGTCACTGCAGTAATCCAGGCAGGAGATGATATTTTGGTGACCAGGAGCAAGGTGAGGAGTGGGGGTGTGAGAAGACACTGGGCTCCAGACACATTTTGATAGAATAGGTAAAGTTGACCAGCTTGGCCGATAGACTTATGGTGGGATGTACAAGAGAAAGAGACACAAAGAGTACCTGAAGAGTTTTGTTCTGAGGACTTGACAGAATGGCATGAACGTGAATTGAAAGGGAAGGCTTGGGGACTTGGGCTTCATTTTGAACACAGCAAGGAGGACTGCAAGTTCAAAGCCAGCTTCAGCAATTCAGTGAGGCACTAAGCAACTTAGGGAGACCTGTCTCAAAATAAGAATAAAAAAGGGCTCAGTGGTTAAGTGCCCCTGGGTTTAATCCCTGGTACTGCCCACCCCCCACAAAAGGCAATTTTTTTATGGAAAATGCACAAGAACCATTTTTAAAATATTGTTGAACCAAAGTAGCACTTTTTCAGCATACTCTAAAAGAAGAACTGTTACGTTTATTAGGTGAAAGGATGTCTACAAAATATTTTGACTTTAGAAAAAAGACCCTATGCTGAAAAAGGTTGGAAATAAAGATACATTTAAGTAAAAATTTTAGTGGCCAATAGGTATTATTTTCCTTTTCTCCTTCTCCTATTCCTTTAATGCATGTTGATTTCAAAATCTGTAAAACAGATTTTGAAGTCTTAAGTTTTGACTTGAGACTTTTTTCCTTTAATTAAAGCTTTGAATAGAACTTTCTGGTAGAAAAGCCCAACAGGTGGCAGAATCATGGTCACTGGTCCACATTATTTTATTCTGTAAGGAAATTAGAATGTCCCCTTATTACATGTTTGTTATTTATTGATTTTTGTGTGTGTGCACCTATCCTGTGACTGGCATGTGACTTGGTGCTATTTGGTATGACAAAAAAAGAGAGAGAGAGCTCCTTTCTGTTGTGGGGTTTCAATGTGAGGTGAAGAAACAGATGGTATACCTTATATGGAAATAATCACAGCTTCATTGTTATTTCTTTAGCATAGGCACACATACCTATACTAGCATCGATTTGTAATGGTCCTTTTCAATATCTGTCCTCCTCAGTCTTACGCGGGCAAGTACGTGCCTGCCATTGCCTACTACATCCATTCCCTCAACTCCACCAAGAAGGTCAAGATCCACCTGAAGGGAATCGCTCTTGGAAATGCATATTCTGATCCTGAATCAGTAAGTGTGATGATGTTTCTTTCCCTTTTGTAACTTAAAGAGATTAAATCTCTTTTAATCAGAGGGACAGGTGTACGAGCTCCTTTTACCCTAAAGACCTAACTTGATAAAAAGCAATGCCAATGGACCCTTTGATTGAAATCTATTTTTTTACCATGTTTCCACCTGTCACCTTGCTCTGTCAGCCCTCACTGACTGTCAGCGCAAGTGTATATGTATTGAACTGTGTGCTTACATTGTGTGTGTTGTGTGTATTGTGTGTGTGTGTGTTGGGTGGGTTTTGTGTGTTTGTGTTGGGTGGATTTTGTGTGTTTGTGGTGTGTGTGTGTGTGGTGTGTTTGTGTATGTGTGTGGTGTGAGTGTGTGTGTGTGTGTTTGTGTTGGGTGGGTTTTGTGTGTTTGTGGGGTATGTGTGTGTTATATGTGTGCACTTGTATATTTTTTGTGTGGGTGTGTGTGTGTGTGTGTGTATAATCATCCTATCTGGCTATTTCTAGCACCAGACTGACAATTATGGAGTGTTACTTCTCAAAGCAAATGGGCTTCCCGCCTTCTCTCCTTCTGAGTGTCTGGCACTTACGTGCGTCTCTTTTGTCCTCAGATTATAAGGGGCTATGCGGCATTCCTGTACGAAATTGGCTTGTTGGATGAGAGGCAAAAAAAGTACTTCCAGAAGCAGTGCAATAAGTGTGTAAAATACATCAAGGAGCAGAGCTGGCTGCGGGCCTTTAAAGTGAGTTCTGGGGCCCCGTGCTGCCCTCGAGCAATTAAAACCATCTGAGGAGAGGAGGGGTCAGTGGAAGCCCCATGGTGCTCGGGGGTTTTATGAGAGAAGGAATATCTGCCTGGAGAGATGAGTGGGCGCGTGGGGAAGAAACGAACTGTCTGCGTTTCTTTGAATTTACTTTGGCTGCATTAAGCCTGAGGTCATCTTGGAGTGTTTATCTAGCTGTGTCTTTCATTAACTGTTCTGATTTCTTTAAATGCTGTGTGGGACCTAAAGGCTTCTCCTATCATATGGAAATCAGAAGAAAGGCAACCTCGGAAGTAAAAGCATAAACTTCAACATGTGTGCAAAACCATTTAGAAGGCGTATGTTCACAGACAGGGTTTCAGCTGGAGAGGTGACCACATTGCTCAACAAACAGCACATGTTCCCATGTGTCAGGAACAAGAGATTATGAAGTGTAGTGATCTGAAACTTTTTCAAAGAGTTATTGGTATTTGTAGGCATTTATTATGTTGCTTCTCTGAAAGTAAACTTGAGAATCTGATAATGTGCTTATATTCTTCAGTCTTTTCTTTCTTGGGATTTAAAATGTAAGTACATACTAAAAACTAGGATATGGGAAGTTGGGTGTTTGGGGCTCCTTCAGACAAAGGCTGTGTGTAAACAATCTTCCTAGGGTTTTTTTGTCATGTTTCCTAGAGTCATCCTGATTGACAGACACATTGGTCGATGAAGCAAGGACTCTCATTGTGGTTATTAAGGCAGAAGCCTGATATTAATAGTCTTCTGGATACTCCAGATCAATCTGTTCAGGTCAAAATGGGAGACATACAAACTTAAAGTTATCCTTCATTTTGCCAGTAGGGTGCCAGGACACTACCTGAAGTCCCTCCCCCAAGGCAGTGACTGCTCTTGCTATGAATTCTGATGGCAGCAACCTGTGCAAACAGGCTGAGATAGGGAAGTCCTAGCCATCCAGTGGGGCACTTATGGGCTCTCTCTTCTGTGTCAGGAGACCAGATGTGGCTGCAAAGTATGGTTTCAGACTTTTTTGTGTAATGGTAAATGCAAAGGAAGAGGGACGTCTCAGAGATATATAGAGTCATGCTCCAACCTGCTGCGACAGCATTTTTGAGACTGGTTTTAGGTTCTCCACTGTTAGTAGTCAGACAGGGCGAAAAGAAACCTTTAGAATTTAGAATTAATGCTAATCTTATGTGACATAAGACCAATTTTCAAGCGAGACATGTAATGTGTTTTAAAGCATTCAGTGGTGTCAAGAGCAAGAACATTTGAGAGACCCATGGGTGTGCAGAATGCAGGGAGATGACTGTGGCCCACAGAGGAGCCAGGAGCCAGCAACCTCAGACACCCAGAGGGTCAGGGTACCTGGGGAAAGTTTAGGTGTACTGTGTTTTCAGAAACAAGGTACATGTGACCCAGAACCAGATTCATCCTAAACCCAAAAACCAGCAAAACCAAAACCCTTGAAGGTATGGGATGTCATTTTGACCACTGGACCAGTATCTCAAGACATGGTTTAAAATATAAAGGCCTTTGCTTCCTAAAGGGAAAAATAGACAAAATAATAGTAAGGACAGAGAACAATGGGGGCTTAAATGTGCTTCAGTGACAGCACCAGGAGACTCCAAGAAATCCTGAAATAAGAGAGGATACGAGAGCCAAAATCTCAAGCTTAAATGATAAAGCCTATTTGATGCTCTGATTCTTTAAAATGATTTAGTTAATCAAAGAGGAGAACCTCACTACTGGAGAGAACTTTAGAGATGGAGGAGACTATTCCTACACACACACACACACACATTTTACTGAGGAGGATGGTTGGTCCCAGAGGGCTGGGTCACACAGCTAGATTGTGGTAGGTCTAGGGTTAGAATTGTTCCCCCTAATTCACACCCCAGTATTTCTTTTGCAGTAATTTTTAGGCATTCTATAAAAATCCTGGGATATTTTAGAGATTCTGCAAGATGCAAAATGACTGATCTCTGGTCCTGTCTGTCTCCCTTCTGTGACAGTGTTCTGGATCACAGAATTATCTTTGTGAAACACATTTTGATTAGCAATGGGATTTCAGAGGTCTGGACTACCCACCTTATTTGTTAGACATCAAATGATTTTGGGGGGATTGGGTATGGGAGATTGAACTAGGGGGCACTTTACCACTGAGCCACATCCCCAGCCCTATTTTGTATTTTATTTAGAGACAAAGTCTCACTGATTTTCTTGCACCACACTTTTGCTGAGGCTGGCTTTGAACTTGCACACCTCCTGCTTCAGCCTCCTGAGCTGCTGGGATTACAGGTGTGAGCCACCTCACCTGGCTTCAAATTAATTTTGACACTTTCTGAAAACAAATTAATCCCTTGGCCCCCTGTGGTGCTGGGAATTGAACCCAGGGCCTCATGCATGCTGGGCAAGCACTCTATCACTGAGCCCCTTCCCCAATTCTTGCAAATCCATTCCTAAAGATTGATTTTATATTCCCATTGATGTTGAAGATAATTTCTAAAGATGAGTTCCAAAAATGATATGGACCTTCAAGACAGTTGTTGGCCTATGGTACCCACTCTGGGTGGAGAAATTAGAAAAAGCCACCTCCTTTGGGCTGACACAGTCCTATGGGTTCAGGGTTTGACAAGCAGGTGCCTCCTCTGGGGGAAGTGTCCTCTGGAGATGCCTCCTCTGTGTGAGGGTGAGGAGTGGCCCTTTCTCCAGATGCAGCCTGGGCTGTGCCCAGCTCGCTGCCCCTTTTCACCCCTCAGCCAGGTGCCCCCATCATGCACAATCATCACAACCAGATGAGGGGCAAAGCAGGGCTAGAAGATCCTGAGGACCAGGAGACGCTGCAGCATGATGGCTGGTGAGCCACCCAGGTTGAGGATGTGGGCTGCAGAGTCATGATCTGGTTTCCAATCTTCCCTCTGCCAGTATTAGTAGGGTATCCTGGGAAAGTTACTTAATTTTTACGTATCTCAGTTTCCTCAACTAATATTAGGATAATAATATCTTATAGGAAACCTAAATTCATACTTGATACATGATTTTTAATTATTTATTTATTTATTTTTGGTACCAGGGATTGAACCGAAGGGTACTTAACCACTGAGCCACACCCCCAGCCCTTTGTATTTATTTATTTATTTTTCATCTTGAGACAGGATCTCACTGGGTTGCTTGCAACCTCACTAAGTCGCCAAGGCTGGCTTTGAACCTGTGATCTTCCTGCCTCAGCTGCCTCTGAGCAGCTGGGATTATAGGCATGTGCTGAGTTCATTTCTAAAAATACTTCCACAGGAACCCCTTACCACTGAATGTCATCAGCAGCAACCCCCCAGCCTTGACCTCATTCTCTTCTCTGACCATTCTCCTTATCCTCTTGCCTCACCCACACCTTGCTCTCCCCTGATGAGGCTGCTGCCCTTGCAGTGCCCCCAGGCAAGAGCCCTTCTCCCTCTCAGGTGGAGCCGGTACCTTCCTTAATCCTTGTTTGTGCTTCCAGATTCTGTCCCCCACCTCTTCCTAACGCATGTACTCAGCATGTGTCCTCCCATGGTGCCACCCACCACTTGTTTCCCAACCTCTGGGTCACTCCCTTTCATTCTCTGGCTAGCTGAGCTCCTGCCTCCCTGTCACTCTGGTGACTCCTGGTGACCACCATGTGCATATTGATGCTCCTTTCAATACCCGATCCCTCGGTTCCTTGGCCTCCTCTTTTGCAACAATCATGTTCTACTCATTTAGCTGCTCATTCCTGTTACTAAAAAAGCCAGCAGCCACTCCACAATCTCCAACTTTAAAAAAATTTTTATTTGATCTTTTTAATTATACATAATAGTAGAGTGTATTTTAACCTATTATATATACATGGAGTATAACTTATTCTAATTAGGATATGGTATTTACCATTCTTGTGGTTGTACATGATGTGGAGTTACCCTGGTCATGTACTCATATATGAACTTAGGAAAGTCATGACTGATTTATTCTACTGTCTTTCCTATTCCCATCTCTCCTCCCTTCCCTTCATTCCCCTTTGTCTAATCCAATGATCTTGTATTCCCCACCCTTCCTTATTGTGAGTCAGCATCCAATATCAGAGAGAACATTTTGCCTTTGATTTTTTGGAGATTGGCTTATTTCACTTAGCACGATAGTCTCTAGTTCCATCCCTTTACTGGCAAATGCCATAATTTCATTCTTCTTTATAGATGAGTACCATTGCACTGTACACATATACCACATTTTCTTTATCCATTCATCTATTGAAGGACACCTAGGTTGGTTCCATATTTTAGCTATTGTGAATTGAGCTGCTAAAAACATTGATAAGGCTGCATCACTGTAGTATGTTGATTTTAAATCCTTTGGGTATAAACTGAGGAGTGGAATAGCTGGGTCAAATTGTGGTTCCATTCCAACTCTCCTGCGGAATCTTCACACTGCTTTCCATAGTGGTTGCACCAATTTGCACTCCCACCAGCAATGTATGAGTGTACCTTTTCCCCCATATCATCACCAACACTTATTGTTACTTGGATTCTTGATAATTGCCATTCTGACTGGAGTGAGATGTAATCTCAGTGTAGTTTTAATTTGCATTTCTCTAATTGCTAGAGATGTTGAACTTTTTTATGTATTTGTTGATCATTCGTAATTCATCTTCTGTGAAGGGTCTGTTCAGTTCCTTTGCCCATTTATTGATTGGATTATTTTGTGTGTGTGTGTGTGTGTGTGTGTGTGTGTGTTAGTTTTTTTGAGTTCTCACAATCTCAAATTTAAACAGCTTTCTCCAACTGCCACCTCCTACCCTTCCAGTGCTCATGTTGATGTGCCAGTTCTAGCAGTCCTGCAGCCCCTCGGTCTCTAAACCCACTAACTCAACTAGCTCTCCATGATCTCTAACCCCCTCAGTCCTCATTTCTCTAATGACCAAACTTAATCCCAAGGTCAGACCTTCCCGACTCTGCACCCCTTTAGCACTTCCTCTGGCTCCTCTGCTGAACCTCAACCCTGACTGAAGCCACCTCCCTGACCCTGGGCCTGTCCTGTGCAGCTGCACCTGGCTGGAGAAGAGCACACAGCCATGCTGACTGCTCTCCTTCCTCTGCTGACTGAGTTTTTAATGTCAGTCATCTAAAGATGACTTCCACCAGTTCCAAACACCAGTGCCTTTGCCCACATCCTCTGTCCTCCCGCCTAGTACTTGGGCAAGTGGTCCAAGTACCACCTTAAGAAGCCCTGCCCACAAGGCTCACTCCTATAGTCTAGGCCTCTCAGCTTGCCCCTTCCTTTACCCAGAATGTTCTTTCCCTAGTCCCTCTGTATGGCTTGCTTCCTTCCGAGAGATCTTAACTCAAATGCTATCTTCTAAGAGATGCCCTCTCTTTAGTGTCTCCTACAGACATGTGAAACACCTCTCCTTGTCACTCGTGACGTACAGAGGTGGCACACTCTAACACATTGCTGCGGGTTTTATTTCCCTTTGAATATCAGCTCCAAGAGGACTTTTGGTCTGTCTTGTTCACTGGAGTTTCCCCAATGCTTAGGACCAGCTCAATGAAGGGAACAGTGAAGGAAATGAGAAGCTGCATGGAATGACAAATATCTGTGCATGTTCACCCACACAAACATTTCCTTCTCTCCTCCTCTCTCTCCACCTAGATACTGGATAAACTACTGGATGGCGACTTGACAAGTGATAAATCTTACTTCCAGAAGGTGACAGGATGCTCTAACTACTACAACATTTTACAGTGCACGGTAATAACTTTTTTTGGGGAGTGAGTACCAGGAATTAAGTCAGGAGTACTTGACCACTGAGCCACATCCCCAGCCCTATTTTGTATTTTATTTAGAGATAGGGTCTCACTGAGATGCTTAGCACCTCACCATTGCTGAGGCTGGCTTTGAACTCGCGATCCTCCTGCCTCAGCCTCCAGAGCCACTGGGATTACAGGCTGCATTTTTTTTTTTTTTCCTTTGGCGGTGCTGGGGATTGAACCCAGGGCCTTGTGCTTGCGAGACAGGCACTCTACCAACTGAGCTATCTCCCCAGCCCTACAGGCTGCATTTTTAAAACCACAGTCATGTTTGTTGAAAACTTTTGGCAAAACCAAACATTCTCTGATTTGGAAAATAGTGTAGCTGGCTTTCTACTAGACAAAGATGTCCAAAGTGTTGAATTGGTCTTCTCACGGATTGCAATTTGTTTCCCACCAATGTTTTATGTGTTATAATCTGACCATCAACAATGTGTGATCTTCCAGATCACTCAGAACAACTTCCTGATGGAAAGATCCTCCCTCGCCCTCAGAGCTTGTTTCACAGAGGAGCTTGTGTAGAGGGTGAAAGCTGGGGTTGCAGCTCTGGGTGCCAGGTCTCAGAGTTTTAAGGCTGTTTGTGAGGCTCTTGAAAATGCCCACATTCTTTGTTCTGT
This sequence comes from Glaucomys volans, assembly GCA_020662805.1. Taxonomy (NCBI): domain Eukaryota; kingdom Metazoa; phylum Chordata; class Mammalia; order Rodentia; family Sciuridae; genus Glaucomys; species Glaucomys volans. The sequence goes on from JAJEJO010000115.1 coordinate 289,893, forward strand.
ACTTAAGACGACTTGGAAATCAAAGCTACCCAAGCCTGTATGAAAATATTTGCTTTGTCTTACTTTTAACTTGAGATGTTTAGTGACTTCAGTTCTGCCCTCACTTCAAGCCCTCTGGAATATTTCTTGAAGTATGGAAGTAGTTTCTTTCCTAAAAGTAGACCAGAGCTGATTTTTTTTTGTGTTGAATTAACCAAGTAAGAGAAAAGGAGCCAAGTGGGGGTTGGCATTTGTATAATCTTTGTCTGACAGTGTGTTCTGTTTTTAAAATTATCATATTTATGAACTATTAACTATAAAGTTGATTTCAGTGGAATTTGTCAATCCTGTGGTTTTGGGTAGATTGTACCAAGAACAAAACATATGGTGGGGAAGAGAGAAACATTTGTGATTTGCATTTTTCTCTACAAAGTAATATATTCACAGTTAACAAAAATCGCTATCAAAGCACAAAGTTGTCACACTCAAACACTAAGTTTTTTTTTTTATCCTTTTGTAACCTAAAGTTTTTTAAAGCCCTTATTCTTTTTTCTTTTAGTGTAATGATTTTTACAGCGACTTCTATGCAGTGTTATGTTGGTTTCTTCTTAAAAATAAGACTCATGAACTACTTTTCTTTTATCTCCTTCATAAAATATCTGCTTTTACATTTGATGTATTTCCCATTTTTACTCAGTTGACATTGTGTGACTTTAATAAACAGCAGTACATGGAAAAGAAATCCTTATCTACTCATCCACCACCACCCTGGCCTCCAAGGTCCACTTCACCTTCTTTCCATAGAGCCACCAACAAGGAGCAGTGGATATGGATCGTCTCACCTCTTTCCTTTTCCCTTCCTGTCTCTTTCTCTAAGTGGAGTCACAGGTTGCAAAAGATTAGTTTCTGAAAAAGAAAATCCCACGCTTGCAAATTGAATATTGGCTCCAAGAATGTCAGATCATCTTGATTTGTCCTTTGTAAAAGGATCTCATTTAAATCATCTCCAAAACCTCTGTTTTAAAATTTCCAGAGTCATATCCTATCTTGCTATTGTGATCTCTGCTGTAAGAAGCCTGTAGCTTTTCCCATTCCTGCCCCTGGACCACATTCCCTAATGTCTCTCTTTTTTTGTTTCTTTGGTTTTATTTTGGTACTAGGGATTGAACCCAGGAGTACTCCACCACTGAGCCACATCCCCAACCCTATTTTGTATTTTATTTAGAGACAGGGTCTCACTGAGTTGCTTAGGGCTTCACTAAGTTGCTGAGACTGGCTTTGAATTTATGATCCTTCTGCCTCAGCCTCCCAAGAGCTGGGATTACAGGCATGCGCCACCACGCCCAGCTCCCTAATATCTTTCTGATGTACACTCTGCCAGGAACCTGGGGACCAAAGTTACTATGGGAAGTTTCTGTCACTCTCGGAAGTGAGACGAGCCATCCACGTGGGAAACCAGACCTTCAGTGATGGAACTGATGTTGAAAAACACTTGCGAAAGGACACAATGAAGTCGGTAAAGCCCTGGCTCGTAGACATCATGAATAACTACAAGGTAAGAAGTTTGCGGCGGTCACCATCTCTTTTCAGAACTTTTCGGATTTCCCAGAGCAGAGCTGACTTTCTTTTATTTGTAACTTGCCTCTGTCTTTAAACAATAACAACAAACACCTTTTAAACTATTTGTAAACATAATCAATCTCTGGTTTGTTGGATTTCTTTACATTAAAAAAATTTCTTTCCTTTTAATTAAACCATTTTGCTCCTGATCATTCCTTAGAATGAAATTGCCTATGGCACATGCCAGCTCTCACTCTTTCTCAGGAGGACAATCTCAGAGCAGAAAAGGCCGAGTGGCCTTGTGTACCTGCGCCAGTTCCCTCAGTGTTTGCCTTATAATAGGAACCTCGGTGAAGTCAGGGATGCAGAAATCAAATGGCTTTTCCAAAAATGTGTTTTTCCCAATAATCATTGGCATTCACTTCGCTCAGTGGCAGCTGTTTCAGTATCTGCTTTAACCAAACACTCTGCTGGACTGTCAGGTGGAAATAACAGAAGACAAAGGCCCTGTTCTGAGGCCTGTGAGTCCAGCTCTGTGTTTCCAGGTGGAGATAATCTGCCTGCTTTGCTGCTGGAGGCTCCAGTGGAAATGAACCCACAGGAAGTGGCCCTGCAGATTCAAGCAGAGGGGGTGTGGCCCCTGGTGTCCTCCCCATGAGGGAGTGGGGAGGTCATCCTGTCTTGATCCCATGGTCTCCCCTCCTGCTCTGATCCCCCAAGATGGTCTGTGGGGCCCAGGGTACTAATGATAGAACAGACTACCCACAGAGGCTTCCTCTCTTTACTGGCAGAGACAAGGCTAATGTACTGGTGATGAAGGAAAAACCAGTAGCTTGTAAGGTACCTTGGAATCAGGAAGAAAAAAAAAAGTCCACCCTTTCCTCAAAATGCTTTATTTCCAACTATCTGACTCTTTTTTACCATTTGCCAGCATGAGGAATGTACATTTCTACAATGCCTCTTAGGAGTGGTATGCCTCAGGATTGTTCAGTGCACAAGCTGCACTACCATTCAGGGCATCACTTCAAAATCATCCTTACTAGAATGTGTTTCAGAACATGGCAATGCTGGAAGGTCCACTTTTCTGGTCCTGCCCCCAGTACAGAGTTTAACATGAAACCCTTGTTTACAATAATCCAAGGTCAATGGCATACAGAGTCTACAAACCCATTATAATCCCACAGAACTTGATGAAAGACTTTCTAGGAATGAAAGTATCTAGCTGGATCAAGCCAACGTTGCAACGGTTCCTGGTTTTGGTTCTGCTGGGGAAAAGGAGCAGCCCTTTGTGCTTTCCTGCTTCCAGCCTTCTCTGAGCACCTCTGGAAAGCTCTGCTGCCTCGCCTCTTCTCTGAGGTCTTCTCCGTGGTTATGCTTGGCCTATGGTCCTGCCATTATGGGCTCTCAGCCTGACACCCATCCTGGCACCAGCTAGGAGCAAATGTCCATGACCAGTGAATGAATGAAAGCAAAATTAGTGCTATACCAAAGAGTATATCTAACACGCCTGTCCATAATCCATTAGGTGTTTATTGTTCACAAATTTATTAAACCAAAAAGAGCTTAGCATTTGTGTTTTAAAGACATAAATGTCTATTATAACATTGAGAAATGCCATGTGGTTTTGTTGAATGAAAAAATTTCCCATGTACATTATTTGTACCCTTGGCTCACTGTACAGATTTAACCAGAATATGATTCTCTCTCAACCATGTGAGGATAGGGTATGGCATATAGCTCAGCTGATGAGAGAAACCTTCTTGATGTTGACTAGTTGCCATAGATTGTTCAACATTTGATAAAATAGAACGTACTGGTTAGAGGTGATCTTATATCTCTGTTCCTGTTGCCCAGGAAACCCAAGCCCACCATCCTAGTCTGTTCACGCTGTTATAACAATATACCTTAGACTTGGTAATGTATAAACAATGAGAATCTGTCACTCACAGTTCTGAAGACTGAGAATTCCAAGATCAGTGTCCACGGAAGGGCTGTGCTCTGCTTCATAGATGGTGCCATCTTGCTGCATCTTTACCAGCATTTATAAGGGCAAACAAGCTCCCTTCTGGTCTCTTTTATACAAATATTAATCCCATTCATGAAGGTTTCACCCTCAGGTTTAATTACCCCAAAGTCCCCACATCGTTTTGGGGGGACACATTCAGACCATAGCACCTACCATCACAGATTCCACTAAAACCAGAGTGTTTTCTACACTTTTCAACTCTGAATTCATTTCCAGAAAAAGAGAACAGTTCAGTGGTGCAGATAAACCACATTTCCATAAAGAAAGAGAACAAACTAGGCAGTTGCTCTGAATGCAGACCCAAAGTGGCTGCTGCTGAAACAGATCAGATTCACTGATGCAGCTGGTGCAGCCCTGTGGGCAGCGATTATCTTTGGCTTGTCTGCTATTGATGGTGAACCTCAATGTGTATGTAATGGAAGCAGAACAACATAGGTTGGCTTAAGACATTAGTACCCTTAAAGTTCTATTTATGTAAGACTCAGTTCTAATTTGTCATCCAGAGCCGCGTGCCTGTTTCTATTCACAGGAACACAGAAGCCTTTTACAGCACTAGAATCATTTTGGCCAATGTGGAGTATCTCCAATGGACCAGGAATGTCCTTCTGAGCATTTGGTGTGTTTTTGTGTAGTTTCAGTGTAAACATTAGTTTCTTTGTAAACTACGTGAAAACATAATTCTCTTCTCGTCATGATGTACAGGAGATGCACACTCCAAATCATTTTCTTTTCAGTAATGTCAGATGTTTGACTGGTAAATGGAAATATTGTACCAGCAGTTTCCAAAATACCTAGAATGAGAAGCAATGTGTTAGACTATCTGAAGTCTGGATACAATACCTTTATTTTATTTATTTATTTTTATGTGGTGCTGAGGATTGAAACCAGTACCTCACATGTGCTAGGTAAGCACTCTATCATTGAGCTACAACCCCAGTCCTGGCTATCTGAATTCTTTATGATTAAATCAGGTCAAAATATTATCAGGACTTTTAAGAGCTGATCTGTACGAGAGCATGGTCTTTGAGAGCATGCTCTCAAGTCACACATTTTGAGTTTGAGAGCTGGTTCCAGTACTCACCTGCTGTGTTCCTTTGGGGGAAGATGCTTAATTCTCTGTGATTTAGCTAAAATGGAAATCGAAATGGGATTTATGCATGAGTTTTTGTGACAAGATTATTCTTGTAAAATACTTTTAAAAAATGCCTGGTGCTTAGGAAGTATTTATAAGTAAAATCTAATATCAAGAATATTCAACAAATTTTGGCAGAAGTAAAAAAAAAAATTTTTAAAGAGTTTATATGTAACCTGCTACATATAAAAGTGGTACGATAAACCCTGGAAAAGACAAAAGTGAAAAAGCTTGGCAGACCTTCCATTTCCTGTCCAGTATGTGAGGAACACAGACGCCATCACTCTGTCCTAACAACAGCAGAAAATCTAAACAAACAAGTCTTCTTAAAATTGAGTAGAAAAACAAGGCCACAGAGAAAACCACTGTCCCTCCAGTGGGAGAGCCAGACAGGGAAATGTGAAGAGGCACAACTCAGGAGGGGAGCCTCCCTGAAACAAGTGCTGAGGTGGGAAACACAGAGCTGCAGGTGGCCGGTCACCAGAGGCCGAGGTGGGAAGCCTGAGAGTTAGAAACTCCAGGGAACCCAGTCAGGGGCCTGAACACTTTTGTGAATTTTACCTCCAAGAGCTCAGCCTGATTCTCACAGTAGATATTAGAGAAAAATTCCTTCATGCTTCCAGCAGGGTGAGGGGAAAATTAAACATTTTGAAACATACTGGAGCTTTCTGCTCTTAGCGAGGCCTGCTCTCAAGAGAATCCAGGCCAGAGCCCACCTGCTGGAGTTTTATCAGAACCTACATACCCTGCTCCTTGGCTTATGATGGGTTATATCCCAGTAAACACATGGTAAATTGAAAACTCAAAAGAATCAAAATACAAAAATGTCGAAAGTGCATTTAATGCAATCTAGGAGACATCATAGCTTAGCCTAGGCTACTCTAACCATGTGCAGAACACTTACATTAACCTGCAGTTGGGAAAAATCATACCAAACCATGACATTATGAGAAGTCTGTTTACTGCAGTTCTTTTTACCCAGGACATTATAACCACATTTCAGCAAGAAGAATTAGAAGGCATACCATATCAAAAAGCAGGAAACAAAGTTTGAAGAGCCTGAACAAGCATCAGAACCAGAATCAAATATGGCAGGACTGTTGAAATTACCAGAACAAGATATAGATTGTTCAAATCTATGATTCATACACTCAAATCTTTAATAGTAAATGTAGACAACATGGAAGAACAGATGGATAATGTAAGCAGAGATATTGAAATACTAAGAATGAAAAGTTGTTTGAGATCAAAAGCACTGTTAAAAAAATGCAGTTGCCTTTGATGGGTTATTAGTAGGCTAGATATAGCTGAGGAAAGAAGCACTGAGCTCCAGATACGACAATAAGAACTTATAAAACTGAGAGGCAAAAGGAACACCCCAAAAGGAGGGAGGGAGGGTGGGAGAGGGAAAAGGAGGAGAGGAGGAAGAATAGGAAGAGGAGGAGGAGGGGAAGGAGAAGGAGAAGGAAAAAGAAAAGGAGAAGGAGAAGGAAGACCCAAGAATTGTGGGACAACTAAATAAGATATAACCTAGTCATAATGGGAATACCAAAAGGAGGATAAAAAGAAAGAAATAGAAGCAGTATTTGAAGCAACAGTGACTGAGACTTTCCCCCAATTTAATGTCAAGACACCAAACCCAGAGGTCCAGGAAGCTTAGAGAAAACCAAGCATAAAAGTCAAAACAAACAAACTCCCAAAAACCTAACCAGGCATATCAAATGCAAAACTTTCTCACACAAACAAAAATTGAAGGAATTTGTTGCCAGTGAACTTGCCTTGCAAGAAATGTTTAAATAGTTCTTTAGAGAGACAGAAAACAACGTTAGAAATTCTGAATCTGCATAAAGAAGGGAAGTGAAGAAGACATGATTGTCTATATAGAAATCTCAAAAGAATTGATCAGGGAAAAAAACTTCTGGGGCTAATAAGCAATTAATTATAAGATTTCAGGGTATAAGGTTAATACACAAGTTTGATCCTTTCTAATATATCAGCAAGTGGATATATATCGTGTTCCTATATACACAGGTGGAATTTGAAATTAAAACACAGTACTATTTACATTGGCACCCCAAATCCAACAAAATACGTACAAGGTCTATATGAAGAAAACTGCAAAACTATTGCAAAGGACAACAAAGACCTCAAAAGATGATCAGGGATAGGAAAACTGCCAAGATGTCAGTTTTCCCCAGCTTGATCCACAGATTCAGTGTAACCAACCCCAGAGGAACTCTCTCACCAAGTTATTTTGTAGCTATGGTCAAAGTGATTCCAAAATATCCATGGAGAGGCAAAAGACTCAAATTAACCAATGCAATATTGAAGAAGTGTGAATTTGGAGGACTGACAGTATCCAACTTCAAGACTTTCTAGAAAGCTACCCAAGACATGTGTTATTGGCAAAAGAATAAACAGATTGGCTAATGGAGCAGAATAGAAAGTCCCCCAAATAGACGTGCGCTGTGACTATACATAGCAGATATTTGACAAATTAGCAAAAGCAATACAATGGAGACATGTATTGGAACATGGAGATTGGAACATGGAGACAGTGACATGGAAAAAAAAGAAAAGAAAAAAGAATTTAGATACAGATCTTACACTCTTCACAAAAAATGTCTCCAAATGGACCATAGATCTAAATATAAAACAAAACATTATAAAACTCCCAGAAGATAACCTAAGAGAAAACCTGGATGACATTGCGTTTAGCAGTGACTTTTTTTTTTTTTTTTTTTTTTCCCAAATCTGAGACAGGGTCTTGCTATGTTGCCCAGTCCGACTTGAATTCCTGGGCTGAAGTGATCATCCTGCCTGAGCCTCCAGAGTAGATTCAGTTATAGGCATGTGCCACTATGTCCAGTTGTAATGGCTTTTTTGATACAGAGTCAAAGGTATAATTCATGAAATAAATAACTGAGAAGGTGGACTTTATTAAAATTAATACCTCTGCTCTACAACAGACAAAGTTAGGAAAATGAGAAGATAGACCACAGATTGGGAGAAAATAAAAACCACATCTGATAATATATTATTATCCAAAATATACAAGGGACTTTTACAGCTCACTTCTGTGAAAATGAACAAAAATGGGCAAAAGACCTGGGTAACTCATCAAAGAATATATATTGAAGGTAAGTAAATACATGAAAAGATGTTTAATAGCATAGGTCATTAGGGTATTGCCAGTTAAAATAACAATGAGATACCACTACCATCCTATTTGAAAGGTCAAAATCCAAAATACTGACAACACCAAGTGCTGACTGGGATGTATAATTATAGAAACTCACATTCTAGTGGGAATGGTACAACCACTTTAGAAGACTGTTTGGCAGTTTCTTACAAAACTAAAAATATTCTTACACTTATTCCAGCAGTCATGCTCCTTGCATTTACCTAAATGTATTATAAACTTATGTCCAAACAAAAACCACTGATGTTTATAAAAGCTTTGTTCACAATTGCTAAAACTTGGAAGTAACCAAGATGTCCTCCAGTGAGTGAATGGGAAAAATAAACTATGATACAGACAATGGAATTTTATTGTGTTAAAAATAAATGTGTGATCAAGGCATAAAAGAATGTGAAGGAAACATAAATGCATATTGCTGAGTATGAGAAGCCAGTATGAAAAGGCTACCTACTGCACAATTCCAGCTATAGGATATTCTTGATAAGGCATAGCTACAGAGATATTAAAAGATCAGTGCATGTCAGTAGTTAGATGGGGGAGGGATGAATGGGGAGTACACAGAATTTTTAAGGTAGTGAAGATATTCTGTAGGATATTACAATGACAATACATGTCATTATATATTTATCAAAATACAGACTGTACAACAAGAGTGAGCTCAAGTGTAAGACATGGATTTGGGGTGATTTAATGATGTTTCAATGCTGGCCTATCAATTGCAATAAATGTACCAAGGAAAATAGTGAATGGGAGAGGAAGTGAATGGGAATCCTGTAGCTTCTACTTACTTTTGCTCTCAATCTAAAACTGCTTTAACTAAAATTTATTAACGAAGAAACAAGACTTGATTGTCTGCCAAGTGATAGAGATAGACGCCAGTGTAGTTGATAAAAGACAAACTCAATTTCTACTTCCAGCAAAATGGCAGACACTCTGCAGGACCCCCTCACTGAAGTACAACCAAATCCGGGATAAATTACTACAAATGCAACTGTGATGCCTCTAACAAAAGAAAAGGAGATCCAAAAAAGCCACCAGAAAAACAAAAGGCAGTGAACTAAATCCTATGGAGCAGAAGCAATAAAGCAGGATGGCCCTGAGGACCAGGTCCCCAGCTCTGCAGTTGGTGATAGTGCTGTGCACCCATGCAAAGTGAGATTGCTGATTTGAGAGCTGAGCACCAGGCCTGGGACTAGTGAAGGGCCTAATTTGGACCTGTGCTCTCTTACAACCAGCAGAAGCAAATGTGCAAAAACCCAGAGGTGTTTTAGTGTCTCAGGTTTTTCACAACAAAATTAAACAAAAATGTAAGTTAGTAATAAAAAATTCCCTAACACCTAAGTGAACAAGTTACCATAACTGAGAATAAACAGAAACAGTTAGAAACAGATGTGGCTTAGGGAGGAACTACCCTAATGAAATAGCCAAATAAAGGAGAAACCAAGTCAAGTTAAAAACTAAAAATAAGCCAAAATGACTGGGAACACAAATCATATCTCAATAATAACCCTGAATGTTAACGGCCTGAATTCATCAATCAAAAGACATAGACTGTCAGATTGGATTAAAAAGAAAGACCCAACAATATGCTGCCTCCAAGAGATGCATCTCATAGAAAAAGCTACAGACTAAAAATGAAAGGATAAGAAAAAACATACCATGCACACGAACTCAGTAAAAAAGCAGGGATTTCCATCCTCATATCAGATAAAGTGGACTTCAAGTCAAAATTAGTTAGAAGGGATAAAGAAGGACATTTCATTCTGCTTAAGGGAAGCATAAATCAGCAAGACATAACAATCATAAATATTTATGCCCCAAACAATGGCGCATCCATGTACGTCAATCAAATTCTTCTTAATTCCAGGAACCAAATAGACCAAAACACAATAGTACTGGGTGACTTTAACACACCTCTCTCACCATTGGACAGATCTTCCAAGCAGAAATTGAACAAAGAAACCTTAGAACTCAATAACACAATCACTAACTTAGACTTAACAGACGTATATAGAATATTACATCCATCAATAAGTGAATACACTTTCTTCTCAGCAGCTCATGGATCCTTCTCTAAAATAGACTATATGTTGTGCCACAAAACTACTCTTAGCAAATACAAAAAGATAGAGATATTACCTTGTATTCTATCAGACTATAATGGAATGAAATTAGAAATCAATGAGAAAATAAAAAACAGAAACTACTCCAACACCTGGAGATTAAATAATATGCTATTGAATGATGCATGGATAACAGAAGACATTAGGGGGGAAATAAAAAAATTCTTAGAGATTAATGAGAACAATGATACAACATACCAAAATCTCTGAGATTCTATGAAAGCAGTGCTAAGAGGAAAATTCATTGCATGGAGCACATTCAATAAAAGAATGAAAAGTGAACAAAT
>JAJEJO010000115.1:305201-398038 GCA_020662805.1 Glaucomys volans
AGATTCCTTAGAAAACTCAGAATGGAACCACCATTTGACCCAGCTATTCTACTCCTTGGCCTATACCCAGGACTTAAAATCAGCATACTACAGTGATGCAGCCACATCAATGTTTATAGCAGCCCAATTCACTACAACTAGATTGTGGAACCAACCTAGATGCCCTTCAATAGAGGAATGAATAAAGAAACTGGTATATATACACAATGGAATATTATTAAGTCATAAAGAATAATAAAATTATGACATTTGCAGGTAAATGGATGGAATTGGAAAAGATCATGTTAAGTGAAATAAGCCAATCCCAAAAAACCAAAGGCCGAATGATCTCTCTTATAAGTGGTTGATGACACATAGCAGGGGTCGGGGGAGGCATGGGAAAAATGGAGAAGGGATAGATTGTATAGAGGAAAATGAGGGGTGGGGAGGGGTGGGGAAGGAAAGATAATAGAATGAGACAAACATCTATACCCTATGTATATGTATAAATATACAAATTGTATGATTCTACTTTGTGTACAACCAGAAAAATAATAGTTGTACTCCATTTGTGTACAATGACCTAAAATAAATAAATAAATAAATAAATAAAAATACATGTTGAATAAATTTGAAAAAAAAAACATGTGGTTAATCATGGTACTTAGATAATAGAAAATATGAGGTGTAAAATATAAATAACTATATGTGAAATACTTAAAGACAAAACATTGAATTACAAAATAAGCAATAAACAGAAAACTAACAAGTAAGGCTAGACCAAATCAGAATTGGCAGTTAAAAATGAAATGGTCGTTGAATTTAAAACTCAATGCAACTGGATGCAGTGGCGCACACCTGTAATCCCAGCTACTTGGGAGGCTGAGGCAGGAGGATCTTGATTTCAAAGCCAGCTTCAGCAAAAGTGAGGTGCTAAGCAACTCAGTGAGACCCTGTCTCTAAATAAAATACAAAATAGGGCTAGGGATGTGGCTCAGTGGTCAAATGCACCTGAGTTCAATCCCTAGTCAGCCAGTAACCCCCTCCACCCCCCAAAATAAAACTCAATGCATTTAAACAGATTAGACGTTGCTGAAGATAAATTGATTGAATCAGCATATAGCTATGAAAAAAATTAACCAAAATGGAACATAGGAAGAGAAGTGATAGAAAGTTTGAAGGGGAGATTAAGAGACATCGAGGGGACAGTATTTAATATCTGTTTAAGCAGAATCACTGAAGGTTAGAATAGAAAGAAGAAATTTTAAAGAAACAACGGCTGAAATTTTTCCATATTTGATAACAGTCATTAATCCACAGATACAAGAAGCACAAGCACAAGAAGCAGTAGGAAAGAGGAGAGAGAAAGTACTCGCACTTACGTTGGGTTTAATAAAATTGAACAATATGAAAAGCAAAGAAAAGGGCCATATTTAAAAGGAGGTCAGTGTGACTGATAAAGACAATTCCCCGTCAAGAGTGGCAGGCAGAACAGTTGAGTGTTAAAACAGCCATAATCTAGAATTGTGATTAGCAAAGCTACGTTTCAAGTAAAAAGGTGAATAAAAGTGGTTTTTGGATTTAACAAAAACAATTATTTTGAGTGCATTTAGAGTCAACAGTTTTCACTTGTGAGAACATGTCTCAGGAAAAAGGAATACTTGTGGACAAGAGGGTCTGAAACACAGAAGAAATATTAACAAGAACTGATGATTTTTAAAACACAAAAACTTAAACTAGCATTAAAGAATGCCAATAATTTTTTAAAAGTCTAGTATGTGTCATTTAAAAAGAATAAAATAGCATGTAAGTACCAGGCGCTGTTGCATGCCTGTAATCTCAGTGGCTCAGGAGGCTGAGTCAGGAGAATTGCAAGTTCAAAGGCAGCCTCAGCAATGGTGAGGAGCTAGGCAACTCAGTGAGACCCTGTCTTTAAATAAAATACAAAATAGGGCTGGGGATGTGGCTCAGTGGTTGAGTGCCCCTGAGTTCAATTCCCAGTACCTGTCCCCCCAAAAAATAGCATGTAAGTTTAGAGACCAGGAATTTAAGCTAAAGCATAGAAAGTTTTTTGAGGGTTTATGAAGGGATTAATATGTTTATTAACTTCAGATTGCAATATTATTAGGTATTAATTAACACCTAAATGTGATGATTATACTCTAGAAGAATTGAAATAGATGGTGCAACTCTGAGCTTGATGGAAGACATGGACTAAAAAATGAAAACCATGAAATCATGTCACAAGTAGACATACAAGGTAACATGGTGGAAACCTTGTACAGTAAATATAAATAGACTAAATGTTAGAGATCAGATTTTAAAAACTACATGAAGAGTTTAAGACCTATGCATAAAATCTAAAGACACTGAAACATGGAAAGTAAAAGATAAGGCAAAAAAAAAAAAATTTAAACCTAGGGGCACTTAACCACTAAGCCACATCCCCAGCCCTTAAAAAAATTTTTTTTTTTTTTTCGTTTTGAGACAGGGTCTCACTAAGTAAGTCCTTAAGGCCTCACTAAGTTGCTGAGATTTTACTTGCAATCCTCCTGCTATAGCCTCCCAAACCACTGGGATTACAAGTGTGCACCACTGCATCCAGTCCCCACAATATTTAAAGTTAAAAACCGAATAGCTCTATTAATATCAATACAAGCTTTATGACAAAAATAAAGGGTTCATCTCCTTAGGCAATAGAAGAATTCTAAACTGATGCAGACTTCAATAGCTTCAAAATATAGATAGAAAAATGAATGAGTAGGTCTTCATAAATGTCATACTGAGTAACTCAGGTACCACCTTTAATTATCAATAAATCAAGGATATAAAATTAGAGATAGAAGAGATTTGAGCAATGTAATTAATCATCTTGATTTATTGAACGTTTATATATCTCTGAGCAGTATAATTAGCAAACCTCAAATGGTTTAAAGAATTTGGATCATACATGCTATATTTTCTGATAATATGCAATTCACTTAGAAATCAATAAAAATGTAAAAGCATCAAAAAGTACAAATAAAAATGTAGTTCTGTTTAACTCAGGTAAAAGCCAAAACATGGTAGAAAAGGGAAGAATGCTACATATACAGCAGTTATTTAAAAAAATAATACAGGGACACTATGCCAACAAATAGATAAAATGGGCAAAATTCTCCAAAACATGATTTACAATTTGTAATTCAGGCAATCAAAAAAAGGCAATTAAAAGCTTTAATGGTCTTGAACCATTGAATAAATTGAATCAATAACCAAAAATTCTACCACAAAAGAAAGCATCATACCAAAATGGTTGTATATAAAATTCTGCCCAACTTTTCAAAAATATATTATTCTAATCTTATACAGACTTTTATACCAAGAATAAGGCATGGGGGACCTCAAACTTCTCAGGAGAAGAATGTCACATTATTACCAAAAGCAGATAAGAAAGTTAGAGAAAAGAAAACCATAGAGTAGTCTCCTTTATGAACATGAATGTAAAAATCCTAAACAGATTATTTAAAAATCCTAATCCACCAGTGACTAAAAAAGATTGAGTTGATCCAAAAATGCAAAAGCATTTTCCCACGAAAAAAAAATCTGTCATGTAATTCACCACACTAAAATATTAAAAGAGAGAAAAAATGTATCTCAACAGATGCAAAAACATGGATTTGATCATATTTGTTCCCCTTTAGGATAAACATTTTAGCCAATTAGAAATATCTGTATTAGTTTCCTATAGTTGCTAAAACAAATTACTAAAGAGTTGGGATAAACAGAAATTTTTTTCACTCACAAATGTGAAGGTAAGGAATCCAGAATCAATTTTGCTCGCCTGAAATCAAGGTGTTGAAAGGACCGGTCTCCCCTGGGCTCCATTCCTTGATATTTGCAGCATCTAGTGGCTGTTGACATTCCTTGGCTTGTGGCCATATCATTCCACTCCGCCCATTTGGTCGTACTATTTTCTCTTCTTTTAGGGTCTACCTCCCTTTTATAAGGATACATGCAATTATGGTTTAGGGCCCTCCCAGATCATCCAGGAAAATACATCACCTCCAAATCCTGAATGTAATCACACCCTCAAAGTCTTTTATTTTATTCTATTTTGCCATGTAAGGTAACATTCACATGTTCCAGGGATTAGGAAGGGAAGTCTTGGTGAGGGCAGGGACATTCAACCTACCACAATATGGGACTTCCTTAATTTGATAAAAATCTACCAAAACTTATAAGATGCTTTATGTTGTTTTACAAAACATGATATGTATTCTCTTTAAAGTCAGAGTTCATAATGACGCAAACAAAAAAATCACTGGGGAAGATTCCAATTGATAAGTTTACAAGGAATAATGGAATAGAAAATCATTATTTGACAAAAAGTTATAGCAAGAATCCTCAGTGGATACTAAAATGAGTGAGTGAAAGTACAATGAGAGAGGATATTTACATCATTTCAAAGTATCCCTCTACAAAATACTTATTATGAATGGAAACAGAATAACTTTACAATGGACAAATTTGGCACACTTGAAACAAAGTTAGCTCTCCCAGTACTGGTATAAATCAACATGGCACTCTATAGGAGGAAGGAGGCATCATTGCTAATGTGCCATGTACCGGTGACACTTCATTCCTTCTTCTTGCCAAATAATATTTTTTTGTATGGCCATACTACATTTTATTCATCCATCCATCTGTTGGAAGGCACTTAGCTTGCTATTATGAATTATGTTGTTATGACCATTTATGGACAAGGTTTTTTTCTAAACATTTGTTCTCAGATATGTTAGGGTGTAATTAGTGGGTCATATGCTAACTTTATGGTTAACATTTCAAAGGATTGCTACACTGTTTTCAAAATCAGTTTCACCATTTTACAGTTCCACCAACAGTGGATGAGTTTGCATTTCTCCATGTCCTTGTGAACCCTCATTTTTGTTTGACCTCTTGATTATAGCTGTCTCTGGGGTGGGAAAGTGCCATCCTGCTGAGTTTTGATTTGCACTCCCCTAATGACTAATGATGTTGTGCATCTTTTTGCTGTTCATTTTTATATCTTGGGAGAAATGTCTACCCAATCCTTTGCCCCTTTGTTAATTGAGTTGTCTTTTAACTCTTGAGTTGTGTTTGCATGTTTCAAATTCAAGACCCTTATCAGATATGTGATTTGCAGATGTTTCCTCTTTCTCTGGGTTGTCTTTTCATTTTCAGATGGTGTCCATCAAGGCCCAGAAGTTTCTCTTTTTGATGAAGTCCTATTTGTCTGTTTTCATTCATTGCGTATGCTTTTGGTGTCAGACCTAAGAAACCAGGGCTGAACCCCAGGTAACGAAGATTTGGTTCTAGGAATTTTATAGTTCTAGTTCTCAGTTTTCATCAGTGAAAACTAAAAAACTATAGCTAGATGCAACAACATGAAGATTCTTAGAAACATAATAAGGAGTGAACAAAGCAGGTCCCAAAAGAATACAAGTACAGTAGGCCCAGGGACAAGCCCATGCATAATATACCATTTTGAGGTGCATATGTTTGTGTTAAATTTGTTTTTCCAACAGGAAGAAAATTCTAAGCCTAAACTCCAAGGCAGTGGTCACCTCTGTGGGGCATTTGGCATGGGGATAGGGAAGAAGTGCACTGGCTGAATTCAGTGCTGTTGGTAGCATGCCGTTCTTCAGGTGGTGGTGCATTTGCAGTGTTTTTTATTACTATGCTTTCAAACTTACAGACATGCTGCAATATATTATTTGTCCTGCATCAAATATACATAATAAAAACTTAAAGGAGGCAAGTTATATTATCTGCAGAGATTTCATGGGCCTGTTGTGAGCATTTGGACTGCTTACTGTAGCAATGTCCTGAGCATCTGTCTCTCAACATCCTCCAAAGAATTGTGAACATAGGGATGGGGGTGAAGATGAGCAGCTCTCACAGATCCTGCCACTGTTCCTCTCTGATAGAAAATAATGACATCATCCAAAATAGCAGATGACTCAAATAATCTTTTGAGCCTGGCTCTGCATGCCCAGTGATGGGCATGCCCACATAATGGAACTGGCCCATGAGATGCTCTTACATCTCCATGATGTTTGGGTTGAAGTATGTTCAGGATCAGAAATCAAACTCCTTAGAACTTAATGTTTCCCTTTTATTTTCTAATCCATAAAATTCTATGTATCTTAATCATAAACATTTTAAGGGCATCTATCTTATCTGTCTTGTTCACCACTCTGTATCCATGGCCTAGCACAGAATGTGGCACATGGTAGACACTCAAAAATCTTTAATAAATGGAAGAATTGGCCTTGTAATAAAGCAAAAAAAAAAAAAAAAAAAAAAAAAAAAAAAAAGCCTTGACAGAGAATACAGAGAATAGACGTTGCTTAGTAAGGTTTCCTTTCTTTTGCTTCCCTTTTCCTGTCATCCTGAAAATGCACTTCCACACAGCTGTGGTTCTCATGGCTCCTTTGCATTAGAAGCACCTAGGGAGTTTAAAAACAGATCATCAGGGCCCTCCCCATCAAAGGTGCTGATTGAGTTGCCCAGGTCAGCAAGTAGCACGTAGCAGTGCACAGTGAATTTGGAAGGAAAGAAAGAAGGGAGAGGAGGAGGAAAAGAAAGGACGAAGTTAACAGAAATAAATAAAATTCCTATTTATGCAATAAATTGTTTTTGCAATAAACATATTCAATTGTAAAAAGTGAAAATAATTTACCTCCTTAATTACCATTGATTATATTGTCTATGTTATGTTCTTTTCTCTTTTTTATCAGAATCTAAAACAAAATCAAATGTAAGGGCACTCTCATGTTGTTTTTAAGGTGAATCCTGATTTTTAAAATAGTAAAATGTGGTGGGTGGAAAAAGTGTCTTTAGAATCTTGAAAACACAGTCTGTCCTCCATTTGAGCTATTGGCTTTGAAACTTCTCTTTGTAGAGATCCCCTGGTCCCTTAGTCCTTTGTGATAAAGTAATTTCATTGTTTCTGGTTTTTTTTTTGAGATGCAGGAAGTATTTTCAACTTCCTTTTTTTCTGGTCATAGTTCTTGCCTTCCTAAAAAGTCTATGGACTGCATTGTATTTTCAAAGACTATGTGTACATTATTCTGTGTGTGTGTGTGTGTGTGTGTGTGTGTTGTGTATTTCCTCTATGAAACCATTGGTTTAACAAATAAGAGGTATGGCTCTATACCAAAAGGCCATTTGGATTCAAAGGCATGCAGTGCCCTTGGATTTGATGTCACTCCTATTGCAAAGTTGTCTGGAGGGTACCATCACCAAATGTTAGCTTTTACTGACACATGCTTGTGCTTTCAAAGGTTCAGTGGCCCAGGGATAGAGCTCAATATGCTGTGTTTAAAAGTTCATCTAGTCAGGAAATTGTAAATATAAAGTTACATTTCCCTGTCACTTATCATTCTACAGCTCATTAAATTCCACCTAATTGCATCTTCAGAATTCAAGATCTTAATGTCCCTCGGCTTCACTACCAGACTGAAATCTTAACACCCAGGTCATTAGAGTTTTATTTACTTAGCCAAGGCTATCAAAAGATCTTCATTTAGGAATGGGCACTTCTTGATTAATGGGCCTGCCTTGAAGTTTGAAAGGCAGATATTTCTAGTAATTTCATCTCATTTTTGCAGTCATTCTAATTGCTTGTGGCATTTTCCTTAAGAACATCTTCTGATGGTAAAATGTTAATGTACCAGTGGCCAAGAAACCAGATTTGATAAATGCCTAGCATTCTAAGAGTAATTTAACACTTAAATGAGCCTAATTCTTCAATGCTAGTTGGATCTGCACTTCTCCCCAGTCACATGGAAGAGTCTGACTTTACTGACCCTGAACTTTTGCTTACACTTTCCCTTCAAGCCTTGTGAAGACTGTGGGGGGCAATGTCAGTACTGTTCCATGAGAAACTTCTGGGAGGAGAAAGTAGCGCCCAATGAAGCATGGCTGAGGACAGGGAACTCATCCTGGGACATTTGTTCTATGTAATTTTAGCTTGCTGATAAGTAGCTGACACCTTACAGGCAAATAAACCAGTTTATACTCCAGAGTTCCTTGTGAGTTCCTATTTCTGCTTTGTCCTCATCCAGATGCAACAGTAGTGTTAATTTTATTTTTTTTTATGAAGCACACTTTGTTTAGGCTTTACATTTTTAAAATATCTTTAAGCATTTTAATGAATAAAAGAAAAAGGGAATACCCATAAATTATGAAAAAGCAGTTTGATTTCACCTGAACTTGTCATACTTTGATATGTTTTCCTGTTCATTCTTCAAATTTATGGAAATGTTTAAAATGAAAGTCAGTGTATAGTTTTTGTTTTCTCGTATTAACCATTCCATGAGATATTCTACCCCATGACGTGTTTGTTTTACATTGCTTTGCTTGGTAAACACCATCATAATTTCAAGGACTTTATTTTGTTGTTTGAAGTACTCCTCCTGCTCAAAACTTTAGAAAGTATGCAGTGATTTAAGGCAGCAGGAAACATAGAATTTAATCTGGAGTCACACAAGTGTGGCAGGGTGAGGATGGTTTGGAAAGACAGAGATAATAAATGACAATACCATTTGTTTTGCAGATTGTGGAGAACTAAGAATCAATAAGCTAAGAGATGCATATTTAAATTCAGTTGCTATGAAATCCAGCTGCTATGAAATTCGGGCAGTTCCATCAGTTGACTTTACATTGAAAATATAAATTGGGAAAAGTGGGAGGGACTATTCCTCCCTGGGTACATTTAGTAGAATTTATTATGCAATAAATGTCACCACACTGTACTCTGTACTCAGCCTTTTATCATCATGTCATAGTACAACTAGAGCAGATGCAAAAAGAACACATGGATGTTCTAAAGGTCTGGACTACTAGGAATCTTTGGTCTCAAAGCAGTGTGGACTGCCCACCATCATCCACTGGGGTGTAGAAGGATAAAGCCAAATTTTAGCTTTTAATTTTTGGAAAAAGGAAATAAACTTTATTTATGTTAAATATGTATTGGGCCTGGGATGCTGATGTATTCTATTTATGTTCGAGGGTTACATGTCAGATGGGACTGTCAGAATGCAAAGCCAGGTCTTGCCCTGCACCTGAAGTCACTGTCAATACCATTTAAAACCATTTGCCTCTTAGTCTGACTCCAAGTCCAGTGCTCTTTTCATGACAGTTTCCTCTTCTTCCATCTGAGAATGAATGGCTTAATACAGTGGCAGTTGGCTCTGCTCTATGAATCAAAAAGAGAAAACAGCATTCCATGCTTAATTGCCTAAGGGAGCCACAGTTACGACTTCTAGGCTCTTCCTAGTACTTCATCTTTGGATATGACTGGCCTATAATGTAGAAACTGTCCAACCACAGCCCTTCCGTGAGTTGATTGTGCTATTTGATTATTATTATTATTATTGGTGTTGTTGTTATGAGTATTGCTTCCAAGTCTTGTCTTTGGAAAGCAGTCAACACAACTGCACAGGATTCCTGAGTGACACATAAGTTAACAAAAGCTGGAAGTTTCAATGAAGCATTCAGAAAGAGCTCTAGGTAGGTGTCTCTCACCTCTCTGTCTAAATTTCCCTGCCCCCTGCCCTCAGCACTCTTATCACTGTGAGTATTCAGTCTGATTCTGCAGACTCCTGAGAATCCCCATATTTGTTACAGTGATTTGCACCATCCATTTGAGCCTATTTGACATTCACTGGAAAGAAACAGGAAAAGGATTCTTTAGTCTCCAAAGAGTGGGAGGTTGTTTTTGGAAGAAAAAAACCTAATTGCAAGTTAATGGGGAAACGTTGATGAATAGAGCCTTTGAGAGAATGGGGTGGAGAATCACACCTGACCTGATACCAGGTTTTCCTGTGTAGATAAAAACATAAAGAGCACAGCAGGTTAGACAGCTCTCTCTTTTCAATTTGGTGAGGAAAAGTAAGCTTTGCAACCGGGCACCTGTCTTCTTTTATGAAATCAACCTGATTAGAAACCTTTCATTAACTCTGCTACCCCTCTGTGTGGGGGTGTGGGGGTTGATAACAACAGATGGGAATTGGATTCCTGGGTGTAGTTTCTTCTAGCTCTTTCGATGAATGCCTCCGTGCTGTTGCTCTGGTGCTCTCGTAAGAGGAAGACAGAGTGATCTTCATGTACAAACAACTAGCATTTTCTCAAGCTGGAAAGCAAATACCTTATGGGAGAAGGGCATGCCGTGGGCCAGGTATGCAGTGGACTGAAAGCACCCTGCTCAGCTGCTCACTGAGCAACCCGGGCCTCGCCTTCCACTGTCCCTATTCCTTTTGAGAGCTTCTGGACCTCTGCATGCATGCTTTTACAAGTTGTTTAGCAGTTCTCCTGCAGCAAGGCCCCCTGCTATTAGCTAGCGCTTAGGGTAACTCTAGTTGGGAAGAGGCATCTCCTCAATACTACATCAGTAGCATTACTCCTATTTTTCCCACCAATAATCACTGGTGAATCCACTCAATTTCTAGCATTGCTATTATATTTTGAACTTGAGGGATGGTGATAGTGATGTAAGAGTAGGCAGCGGTCAGGAGTTGCTGGTGGCGGACAGAAAAGGGGCATTTCTCATAGTTCCTGGCTACTCCCCTGTAATGAAAGATGCTACAAGAGTCTCTCCTGCTCCTCTACAATGACTTGTTTTCTAGTTGCATTAATCCAGCTACAAGACCTGCAGATTGCTCTGCTAACAGTGACTGTCCTTGAAAGTTACCTCTCTCTTTTGGCCACTGTTGACAGAGAGACTGATTCTTTCTAGGATATGCCAAACCCAAAGGTATACCAGTGTTGTCCAACAAAAATATATTGCAAGCCACATATGTAATTTTGAACTTTGTGGGCGGGGTACCAGGGATTGAACCCAGGGGCACTTTATCATGAGCCATATTCCAGACCTTTTTGTATTTTATTTAGAGACAGGGTCTCTCTGAGTTGCTTAGAGCCTCACTAAGTTGCTGAGGCTGGCTTTGAATTCATGAACCTCCTTCCTCAGCCTCCCAAGCCACTGGGATTATAGGCATGCACCACTTACCAGCTATAATTCTGAAATTTCCAGGAGGCTTATTAAAAATATAAAAGCTGCAGGAGTGATCAATTTTAATACTTAATATTTTTAAGATTCAATATTTTAATATTGTTCTTAAACTCTGTATACATAAAAGGTTATGACATCAACTTGCAATCAATACTAAGAAATTATTGAAATATTTCATATTCCTTATTTTGTACCAGGTCTTTAAAATCCAGTTACTCTTAGATTTATAGCACATCTTAATTCGAATTGGACACATATTAAGTGCTCATTAGTCACTGATTCGAACAATATAGATGGGAACTATAGATTATATAAATCAGAGTATTTTTGTTCTTTGCTCTGCAGGACTGTTTGTGGTTGGTTGGGTTGTGTGCAAATGTATGCTTGTTAATTAAATACACTTAATGATGTGGAAAGAGAAAGAAATTGGTTCCCGACCCGCCTTTTAGTGGGGTGACAACATTGGCAAGCACACTGTGGTCTCTGGAGATGATCTTTGAGTGTGACCTTGAAGCTGACCTCTGATGACCAGGAGGACAGCCCTCTCCTGATGAGGTTTGCCTGGTGGGGAGGAAGCAGTTGGAAGGCTGTTCTTGGGATATTGTCAATTCATTACAATCCAGTTATTGATGATGGTCAGAGCAATGCATAAGAACTGAGGGGACCAGAAGGGATGGGGTCTATGAGAATAGACCTTGATACATGAAGAAGAGCTAAAGACCCTCTAGAGTGGTGCCTCCAAGAATTTTATATTCAAACTAAAGGGAAAATACTATTCTGTGTCATTATTAAAAGTCACAAGTGTGTCGTTCCAGGTAGTTGAACTTTTCTTTTAAATATCCTGGGTTGGAGCACTGGCTTTCTGGGTCCTTTTCAAGTTGGCTTCTCGTTCCTCTCTAAAAACAGCTAAGTTTTTTAGCATGAAGTTGCAAGAAAGCAGCAATAAGCCAGGCTTGGTGGTGCACACCTGTAATCCCAGAGGCTCGGGAGACGGAGGCAGGAGGATGGAAAGTTCAAAGCCAGCTTCAGCAACTTGGCGAGGCCCTAGGCCACTTAGAGAGACCATGTCTCTAAATAAAAAATATAAAAAGGGCTGGGAATGTGACTCAGTGGTTAAGTATTCCAGAGTTCAATCCCTGGTATAAAAAAAAAAAATGAAAGCAGCGATAATGTTTTTTGGCTAAAAGACATTATTTGTATTGTCACTGGACACCCTCTCAAACTTGTTGCTGTACTTTCATTTTTCTTAATCCATGTTAACAAAACCACCTGGTAAGGGGGTGGCAGGTCTATGGAGGTGTTTATTCTCAGTCATTTTCCCTCTTGCCTTCCCTTCCCTTTTGCTTAAACTTGGAAGCAAAATATCTTTTTTTAAGAACACCTTGGTTGCAGAAGGGACTACTGTTTCATGCAGTCATTGCATGATTTTTTATACCCCAGCCTTCTCCAAGCAGCCCTGGGACTCAGGCTTCCTGAGTATTACATCCGAAAGTCCCTGCAGAATCACCAGCAAGAAGGAAGGTCAAAGGTGTGGGTCATGAGCAAGGAAGACCTTGTCCAAGGAAGGGTCACAACTCTGCCTTCAGTCAGGAACGTTGCTTAAATGTTATATTCAGCTGAATTAAAGTTCTTTTGCCACTGAGCTTTTGGGAAACCCTGGTGAATTATCATTTGTGGAGCTGGATATTAGTGAAATCAATTCTCTTCTGTTCAGAGGAAAGGCACCAGTGGGTCATGCTAATTGCTTCAAGCAGAAAAATCTCCCAGCTCCATTGGAGTTTGTAACAGAAGAATGATAAGTAAAGCAGCCAGGAGAGGAAGTGTGGAGGACTGTGTTGTAGGAGTTTCATTGATTTAGCATCTGTAGGGAAAGTTTCTTTTTAAAAAATTTCTTTTTTTGATTAGTGAACAGGAGAACATTCAAAAGTAAGACAGATAGAGGCCAACTGGGAACGCCGTGCAGCCTGGAATAGCTTAGGCTGCTGTTCAATCATTTCCCCAAACAGGAAACCACAAAATGTTAGAGATTAAGGTCACTAGATCATTGGGGAAAGAGCATAACTTTGTCTGCAAAGTATTATGATGTATTGTAAATGGGCCAAAATATAAGCATAAATCTTTCATCTAAAAATGCAACAACAAAAATCCAGGCTTCTCACAAAAGCACAATTTGCTTTCCTGGTGTGCAGAGAGACAGAAGCCACCTTCTAAAGCACTTTCTGTAATTTTCCTAATAAGTGGAGGAGTATTCTTGGAGCATAAGGAGAAAAAGGTTGTGTTCTCTGTCAGTAACATGTGCTGTGTTTTGTTTTGTTTAACAACAACAAAGATAGGTAAAGTTTAGATCTGTAAGCAGACCTCACATGGTTTATTTTTAATCTTATGCTTTAATACTGGTGACAATGAAAATATATCAAAATGCATTTATATACAGTCCTGCCTCAAACCCCTTTATCCAAGCTGCGTAGGCTCTGGTTAAAATCATGCATCTCTTTTTTTCATCTTACTTAAAGTGAAAAATCTGAGTTTAGTAGATATGGAGTGTCTCCAGATGCATCTGCAGAATCCTCCCCTGCCAGGTTGTCAACACTCGTGGTTGCTCTCTGTCTGCCTTGGAAGCAGTGACCCTTCAGAGGCATGCGCTCTGTCTCAACATCTGATCCTGCTCCTTAGGTCTATGCCGGGAGAGGTTTTCTAGCTGAGAGAGTTAAATCTGTGAATAAACTGCTGATTTATGTCTATCTAGAACCTGAGACGTTTATGGTTTGAGTTGTTAAAATGACTAGCTTTTTCAAAGTGTTTAATGAAAACTGACTTTTGTTGGCCCCTCTTCTAAGGAAAACGTCAAGAATAAAAGAGCAAAGTTGCCTTTTCTGAGTGTCCATTGTTTTGAAAAGTTTTTTGTTGTGTTTTTTTAAAATCTGAAGTCTGAGGAAGACAGGGTCACTTCTTTTCATATCTCTTCTTTGGTACTTTGTCCTTAGGTTCTCCATAAATATTTATTTCCCATGCGGTGATTAAACAAGCAAGCAAACAAACAAACACACTGCACACCTAAGAAGCATGCATTCTTGTCCAACTCAGATGAAGGGCCTCTTCCCTTCCATTTCAGATAGAAGAGACACTCAGGGCCTTCCGGTCCAGGAAGGAAATAAAATAAATGAACAGAGTTGGATTGAGACCTATTGATCTTCCTTTTTGTAGCCATGACAGACATGTGGGTACAGAAAAATATTTTTCTCTTCTAAGAAAAACAATAGCACAAATGTTGAATAAATGGTAACTGCCGTGTACTCTGTGTGTGTGGACACTAGGGAAGGGTGGGGCCATGTCCCTGGGGGACAGCTAGTGTACAATGCCAGCTCATTGTGCTGGGTAGAAATATAGGCCCAGCACGGACTGTGAATAATACCTTTGTACACATCCCGTAGAACCAAAGAGAAAAATGACAGAGATGTCAGCAGAATCGGACAAACAGACAAGATTTTTTTCAGAACTGGAGATAGGAACTGTGTTTCATAATCAACCCACTCAGTTTCCAAGGGCTTTTGGTAGCCCTTACATTTAGTTGTGGAAGTCAATAAGTGCTTGTTGGTTTGAAAGAATTGAGCCTCTTTCTGAAGGAGTTCTAGGTGGAAGTTTGGAAGTCCAGGATCCAGGATTCAGAGCATTGAAGTTTCCTTAGCTCCAATTGTGGTTCCTCTCATCCCTACCTCATGGAGGAGTGTGAGAATAAAGATTTTTTCCTGAAAACATTCTGAAGAGTTAAAAAATAAAATAAAAATTCTTTCCTCATCTCTGCCTTTTCAAACGAAAAAAAAGATGCTTGTAGCCCAAATCATCCAATGCCATCTCTCACAAATGCTTGGAGCTGGTGTGAGTTTTTTAAGATTGTCTATAACTAAAGTCAAGCTTTTTACCTAATTGTTATTTAAAATTGAAAGTTGGTAGTGTTTGAATTGTTCCATGTTACTCCCTACTCATCTTTTGTCAGACTGAGGCTCCCAACCTCTTAGTGTTATTGTTGGTTTTGAATTTTTTTCCTTATAAAAGCATTCTAACCACACTGATAAAACAAAACCAAAAAAACAGTAAGTACATTAACTGCCAGGATTTTGATGTATTTCACCCCAAGTTTGAAGCATGTTTTTTAAATGTGGTAATTATAGAGTACAAATAAGTAGAATCACAGGTTTCCATTGATTTTTTTTTAGTAAAATAAGCGTTTTTCCATGTCATCACATAACCACCAATTTCAATGGGCTAAGCACCCAGCCCTCTAAGGAGGAAAGTTCTCGCAAAGGAATGCCTTTGCTCCTTGAGTGAAACCCCAGAGCTGACCAGGAGGGAAAGTGGGCATTCAGGACTCTGTCTAGTACATTACTGCCAACACCTCCAGCCAGCCCTTTGCTTGCTTGCTTCTTGTTTTTGTTCAAATCACCACCGGTACGGCAAGTATAGCTAAAAGCTACTTTCATCTCTGTCTCTTCTCTGCCTTTAGACCTTGTCGTTAAAAATGCCAGCCAGCCTCAGGGGTAGATTAGCCCCAGACTGTTATAGTTTTACTACTGAAAGTCCTGAATCCTGGGAAACTCCTCAGTCCAGGTGAACTGTGAGAGTTGGTCCAGGAAAGACATGGGCTGAGTGTGGTGCACATCTTTTGTGGTCTGCCAACATGTTGGGCTGAGATGCTGACCTGGAACTTCTCTGACTCAGGATGTGAGTAGCCAGCATGTGCTCTTGACTTCAGGGCCACACCTACAACACCATGCCACTTCAGCTTACAGGCACTGGATTCTGGATATATCACCCACTCATCCACACAATTGAAAATTCCTGTGGGGGCATATGGGAGTAAATATGACATTTAGATTAAAATAAAAGCTCTGGGGTCAGGTGCAGTGGTGAACATCTGTAATCTCAGCAGCTCGGGAGGCTGAGGCAGGATTGAAAATTTGAGGCCAGCCTCAGCAACTTAGAGAGGCCCTCAGCAACTTAGTGAGACCCTGTCTCAAAATAAAAAATAAAAAGGGCTGGAGATGTGGTTGAATGGTAAAGAGGCCCTGGGTTCTATTCCCAGTATCAAAAAATTAATAAATTTAAAGATAAAATAAAAACTCTGGGAATCTTATATTAAAAGCTGGCCACCTGTAATACCAGGTCTAAAATCATTGTATTATTCAGGGTTCTCCAGGGGAACAGAGTCAAAGAATACATATGATTGTAAGAGGGAATTTATCAGATTGGCTTGCATGATCAGAGACTGAATAGTCCCGCAATGGCTGTCTGTAGGCTGAAGAACTAGGGAAACTAGTAGCTGCTGAGTCTCAGAGGCTGGAAACGTCAGAATAAAAGGGAACAGGGATGCAGCATCAGCTTGAAGCTGAAGGCTTGGGAGCCTCCTGAAGAACTGCCGGTACAACTCCACATTCCCAGGCTGAAGAATCTGGAGTCTGGCGCAGTCTGCTGTCCATGGAAGATGGCAGCCACAAAATGCACCCGCCAAAGAAGGGTGGAGCCTGCACACAGGCACACTTCCCCCTGCTCCTTTGTTTCATCCAGGGCCTCAGCCTATTGGATGGTGCTACTCACCCTCAGGACAGGTCTCCCCTCTGAGTTCACTGACCCCCATGCCAACTGTCTCTGGAAGGACCCTCACAGACACATCCAGAAGTGTGCTTTGCCCGTTTTCTAGGCATCTTTTAATCCAGTCAAGTTGGTAACCAAGATTAACCATCACAATCACTAATCTGATTTCCTTTCTGTTGCATTTCACTTAATGTGCCTTTAGTAGTTAAAAAATGTTTTCCTTGCTAAGTGATGATAGTAAAGATGGGTGCAAGACAGGCTTCCGGGAGCAGATGCAAGCTGCATATGGGGCCATGGAGAGCAAAAATAAATAGATGCACTTGTGTATTTGCTAGATAATCAGCATCTTTTCATTAAATTCTAGAAAAGGAATTAGTTTATACAGGATTATCTTTGTTAATCAGCAATAAACAGGCCTTCCTAGAATGTTGAAGTATTTAAGCCTTGCTCACTGGTACCTATCACAGATAATTGTTTCCATACTGTAGGCCAACGCAGCTGTAGAGGTTCTGCATAGGCCAGAAGTACTCAAGGTCTTTGAGGCAATCTTTTTTTGTATAAACAATGCAAATATTTTATTGCTGTAGTTGACTTGAAATTTTTTAAAAGAGGTTTTAAATCTATCAGGATTTTTTCCTTTGGGTTTCTATGGAGGAGGGTGGGGTGGAGATGGTGACTGAGGAACATGAAAGAGTCCGTGTTCCTGCAATAGAGGCCCAGGGCTCTTTCATCTTAGTCTGAATCCTGTCCCACTGCTGCTTGAGGATTTGGAGTGTGTAAAGTCCTGGGCTTTTTAATTATGCTTAAGCCTTTTAAGAAACCTGCACCATGAAGGCAGAGATGGAAACATATGCAGTGAAACATTTGATATCCAATTTGAGGATTCTGCCAGAGCCTCCAGATACATCAAAGGTCGAATGGAGTTGAGGGAAACCTCTTTGTTGTGTAGAGTGTCAATAGCACAAGAAGAATAGGAAACAAAGGGAGAAAGGACTCTGAATCCTACCATTGAAATTAATCAACTGTATTAATATTTTCAAACTTTTGATTCCATCTATTTGATTTGTATACCTGTTTTAAGTTTATAATTGTGAGAGATCTTATATTTGACTTTTAGAGTTCATGCTTAACATTATATGACACACATCTCCCGCATTGTGATGTGGCTTCATAGAACATTTTAAATGGCTTTACCGTATCCTATAGAATTCCTGTGTATTTAACTGTTAATCAATTACAGGACTTTCAGATTGTGTTTTGAGTCCTCAATTACAATGAGACTCAATGAATATAATTACAGGAATTTCATTTATTTCTTTGAGCTTATTTGCATAGAATATATCCACAACGGGAATTGCTGGGCAGTCTCAGTACTTTTAAGTCAGTTTCACACAAGTTGAAACCTGGGAAGAAAAGAGTAGCATTACCTCAGCATTGTTTTTCCTATATTGTCCGTCAGCTTGGGGGGAAATTGCCTTCTAGGGAGAAAGGACATTCCCTGCTGTGGGTAAGTGGCATCACATTTAATAAGAGGAAGTCTTAGAAGCAGCATGGTAGACATTGCTGCCTCCAGTGAGTAACAGAACTGAGACGCCCACATCTGTCACTCTGCTTCCAAATATCACAGTTGCTAAGGAACTCGAGGTAGGAAGACAGAGCAAACAGATCAGCAGCACCTGAGAGAAAGCCCAGTTTGCAGCTCCTGCAGTGTCTGAAAGCGAAGAAAATGAAATGCAGGCTGCATGAAATCCTAGGGTGTAGCATTCCTTAGTTCCAGGAAATGCAATCACAGTAGTTGTCTAGCCAGACATCCATGTGAAGCCCTGATACACACTCACACACACACAAACACACACAAACACATATACCCGTGGTCCCTCTGTATGTAGATATATATATATATGTGTGTGTGTGTGTGTGTATAAGTACATGTGTGTATGTATATATGTGAATAAACATATTCCTGGTTAACTAATACAGCTCAAATGTTTTTACAACCTTTTGGCAAGGCAAGAGGCCTTTTTGCAGGTTTCTATAAAGAATCAAACTTTTGGAAAGATGCAATGTTTGAGACAGGGCTTGAGTTTATTACAGATGGTTGGAGTGTGCCTACCTGGAAAGAAATCACCTCTGATCTGCAGGGCTGACCTCTTGGAGCACTCTATCAAAGAAGTTCAAGTTCCCTTTTCCCTCTTGCTGATTCTTTCTCTCTACCTAGCTAAGTTCACCAGCTTCACCTTCTGAACAATCTTTGCTGACAGCTTGGTCTCATTTCAGGTTCTGCTCTACAATGGCCAGCTGGACATAATTGTGGCAGCTTCCCTGACAGAGCGCTCCTTGATGTCCATGGACTGGAAAGGATCCTATAGATACAAGAAGGCAAGCAGAAAAGTTTGGAAGATCTTTAAATATGATGATGAAGTGGCTGGTTACGTCCGGCAAGTAGACAACTTCCATCAGGTATGGAACCATGTGGCAGCGTAAGGGTGGTGGAAATGGGAGAGTAGGACTGAAAGAAAGCCTGAATCCCAATAAGGCCTGGTTGCTCTCCTGCTTTCCACAGAGGAGGGGTCTAAGGTCACATTAAAGGACATAGAACTTGATGCAGAAGTAGACAGTACAGGCATTGCTCAAGAGATAAAGGGGCAGTAGAATAGAATACTCAGCCCAAAGTGGCAGATCATTAACCAAAGAATTACAGTTCATTTGGGGATGAAGGGGAGCTTGACAAATCACTTGAGGAAGGGTCAGGATAATTTCCCCTGGCAGATATGTGACCACACTTTTATATTCCATATGGAGCCCTCAGGCAGTCTCTCCAGCTGGTCCCCCTGTGTGACCTCCACTTCAGGGATCAGAGGTTACTCCTATAATTTTCCTTTCTTATATGTCCTCTTTAAATTTCAGAGTCAGGGATGTGCTGGTGTCATTAAATGAATTAGGAAGCATCTTTTTTCTCAGGTGTCTCAAATAATCTTTCAGTGTTAGGAGAATTCATTGGTGAAGCTATCAGGGTTGGAGGGTTTCTTTGAGGGAAGGTGTTTCATTACAGGTTCAATTTCTATAATAGATATGGGATCAATCACCTTTTTGATTTCTTCTTGCATCAGTTTCCATAGATTGTAATTTTTTCAGGAATTTGTATATTTCATCTGAAATCTCAAATTCATTGGCATGAAGTTGATTTTGTAACATCATTCTTTAATGTCTCTTAAGATGTGTGGGGATGTTTTGTGCTTTTCTTGCCTGAAGTAAAACAAATTTACTATTTTTTCAAGGATCTGGTGTGTGTCTTTGTCGATTTTCTCTATTGTATTTTTGCTTTCTGTTTTATTAATTTCTACTTTTACCCCATTGTCATCTTACTATTATTTTCCTTATATGTGATTTATTCATTTTTAAACTCTTTTAGTTACTTAATGCACAAATTTAAAGCCTTTCTTCATTTCTGAAATACACTCAATTGGATGAATTTGTTGAGTCTAGCCTTAAGTGCACCCTGAAATTTGTCAAAGTTTTATTATGATTTACTTAAAGTGTTAATTAATTTTAACATTAATTAACATTAGGCAATTATAATGTTAAAATTGTCATAATTTCCATAGTGTTTTATTTCCTTTGACCTAGGTGTTTTGCTTAATTTCAAAGTGTATTGCTTAACATCCCAAACATTTTGTTTTCTGTAAGGAAACATACACTGCTCAGAAAACACATTCTTTTTAAATTTTTCAATAGTTTAATCACTATTTAATTTGCATGAAAAACATTCTTTGTAATTTTGTTCATTTGAAATTACTTTGTGCCCATCAAGATGGTTATTTTGGTCAACGCTCCTTAGAAACTTCCAAAGAAGGTCTGATCTGCAGTTGTTGGTGGTACTGCTTTATGTGTCTATTAGGGCAGTTTCGAACAAGTTTTTGTTCAATTCTTCTGCCAACCCCCCACCTTGAGTTTTTTTTCCTTCTTCTCCTTATTTTATTAAAAAGAGAGGCCTGTTAAAAATCTCTCACTATAGTTACATATCTTTCTATTCTCCTTTTATATCTATTTTTATTTTATTTTGTGTTAACTACATACAACTATAGATGTTGCACATTATTAGTATTAAATCTTTATTTTTATGAAATGTTCTCTTTTACTTGTAATGATGCTTTTTGTCTTTGAAGTCTAATTGGTTGATAATAGCACAACTATATGAACTGTCTTTTGAAACTATGTACATGTTATCTTTTTTCAACTTTTTCCTTT
This sequence comes from Glaucomys volans, assembly GCA_020662805.1. Classification (NCBI taxonomy): domain Eukaryota; kingdom Metazoa; phylum Chordata; class Mammalia; order Rodentia; family Sciuridae; genus Glaucomys; species Glaucomys volans. Next base: position 326,056 of record JAJEJO010000115.1, read on the forward strand.
CAATCTTTCTGTACCTTTTTATTTAAGGTGTGTCTCTTTTATGCAGCATACAGTGGAGTTTTATTTTTTATGGATCCTAACACTATTTCCTTTTTTTTTAGTTTTAAAATGTATTTGTTTGATTAACAAATGAAAATTTTGTATATTTATTACTTATAATATGTTTTGAAATATGCATATACATTGTGGAATAGCTAAATCAAGCTAATAACATATGTACTATGTCATATACTTCATCATTCTTTTGTGATGAGAACACTTAAAATATACTCTTTTGGCATTTTTCAAGAATACAATGTAGTGCCATTAACCATAGGCACCAAAATACACAATTGAGCTCTTGAACTTATTATTCCTATCAAATTGAAATGTTGTATCCTTTGTTGACATCTTCCCAAACTGGTCCCTTTCTCAGTCCTTGGAAACTATCATTCTATTCTCTGTCTTTATGAGTCCAACATTTTTGATTCTACAAATAAGTGTGATCATGTGGTATCTGTTTGTCTGTTCTTGGATTCTTTCATCTAATAAAATGTCCTCCAGATACATCCATGTTGTAAAAGTGAGAAAATTTTCTTCTTTTAAAAGACTGTATAGTATTCCACTGTGTATATACCCCACATTTTCTTTATCCATTGTTCTATTGATAGACACTTAGACTGATTTCATTTCTTAGATACTGGGAAGAATGCTGCAGCATTATGGGAATGTGCTTCTTAATTCTACTAGTCCAGTTACATTCAGTGCAGTTACTGGTTCTTCTGTTTTGTTTTTGTGTGTGGCAGTGGGGATTGAACCCACGACCTTGTGCATGTGAGGCAAGTGCTCTACCGACTGAGCTATATCCCCAGTCCCTACCATTTGTTTTTAAATCTGTTGTTTCATTGTTTGCTTTCTGTTTGTCGTGTTTACTCTGTATTTCCTTTATTGCATTCTCTTGTATTACTCAAGTGTTTTCTACCATTTCATTTTTCTCCTCTATAAGCTTGTTAGGTCTAGTATCTTTTAATCTTGGTTAGTGATGATTCTAGACAGTGCAATATAAATTCTAGTCTTGTTTAATTCTAATAGAAATTAGACTTTTGTCACTTTCCAGAAAAATTCAAGAATCTCAGAACAATGATCTTCCCTATGACTCTCCTGCTTTTTGTATTATTCTTTTAAAAGTCCGTATCTAGTTTACATATTATAAGATGCTGTTTATAGCCCTTGATATAGCCAACAGCCACTGGGCGTTACCCATAAATCTACCTTTCAATTGCAGTTCAGTTTTTCTTTGATTTCTTACCTACAGAAATCTCATTGGCATTTTTTTTTTTTTAATGTATGGCGACAATTTCTCTGTTTTTTGCCTTAAAACGTCTTTCTGTTGCCTTTAATTGTGGAGGACATTTCCCAAGTAGTAGCATCTTTAGCTCGGCCACACTTTTCCCTCAGCACGTGAAAGATGTTTCTCTGTTGTGCTCCGACCAGCATCATTTCTGATGAGAAGAGAGCAGTGAGTTTTATTGCTGCTCCTTTGGAAGTGATCCATGCTGTTTTATTTTTGTTTGGGAATTTTTTTCCTACCTGATTATTTATTAAGGTTTTCATTTTCTGGAAATTTTCCTGTTCTTGTAAAGAGTGAATAAATATGCATCCTGCTTGTGTTTCTTGGGCTTCTTGAAACTCTATCTTGAGGTCTTCTGTTATATTTGAAGATTTTTCAGTCACTGTCTCTTCAAATATTTCTCGAGCTCTATTCTTTTCTCTCCAAGACTGTGTCTACACGAATGCTAGATCTTTTCATTTTATTCCTTATAGCATTATTTCCATCCCTTTATCTCTCCATGCTTCAGTTCGGAGTCTTTCTACTGACTTTCATCTAGTTCTTGGTTCTTCTCTACTGCTATGTCTCACGTGTGTTTTAACCCATTCATTCATTTAAAAATATTCATTTAACCTACCTGTTGTGCTCTGAATTTTGTATACAACCTCCTTCCCAATCCTGTGGCCCCACCCCTAACGTGACTGTGTGGACTTAGAACCCACAGGTGATAACTAAGTGTAAATGGGATCACAAGGGTGAGGTTCAGACTTCAGTCCTTGGTGTCCTTTCAAGAACAGACACCAGAGAGCTTACTGGCTTATGTTCTCTCTGCCATGTGAGGACACAGTGACAAAGCAGAGAACCAGGAAGAGATCCCTCACCACGAGCTGCATTGGCCAGAACTCAATCTTTGATTTTCCAGTGTCCAGAATTGTTAGAAATAAATTCCTTTTGTTTAGTCCACCTGGTCTATGGTATTCGCACAGAACTGTGGAAGGATTCAGCTAAGTTAGTAAGTGTAGAACATTACCTGACATAATAAATTTGCTATTTTATTACCCCAGATCACTTACAAGAATATATGTAACAGGATCTGGGAAAATATTTCATTTAAAACCAACCCATCAGGGCAAACTGTAATGTTAACATTGAGGCCATTCAGGGAAAATATGAATGTTGAGCTGCCAGGAGCAATGGACATGTCACCTCCCCTGTCCTGATGAGAAGCCCCCTGGGACACAGAGGCTCCCCTTAAGATTCTGTGCGTGTTCCTCCTACACCTGTTATTTTGTGTCCCCCGGATCAGTCTCATGGAACGCTCCAGTGCCTAGCGTTACACACGTGTCCTGCTTGGCTCTCTGCATAAAACGTCCAGCTTGGGAGGCCAGATTGCTGCTTCAGGGCAGCATGAGCCATGGAGGTGGGAAAAGGAATTGGCTGCCAGTCAGAAACCAGTGGCAAATATCACACTAAACCCGCTGACTCTTCTTGTGAATGCAAAACACATTTAGAGATGAAATGGCACTTCTCTGACTGCCAAAAAATGGGTAACAAAAGAAGCAGGGCCCACATATGTTTGTGATAGGGAGTGTTTCACCACGCAGCAAGGGCTCTGCATTTTATGTAGGTGATTTGAAAATGTTGGCAGAGACCCTCCCCGCTCGGTGCCTCGGCGTTGGCCTCCAGGGTGGGTGTGAGGAGATGGGAGGACCGAAGGAGGGAGACAGCTCCTGTGCGAACAAAGGCATTCTCTGTAAGGCTTGGATCTGGGAATACTGTCCAAATGTCAAGTATCTGATAATGAAGAAAACGGACTTCAGCCATGGACTTGCTTTGCAGCATCAGGCACACCAAACAGAAGCACGTGGATGTGTCTGCCAAGAAAGAAACTGCACTCTCTGCCAAACACCACAGCTCTTATTTTTAAAAATCTAATGGAAAGGAGTCTTGTCTCTGGACAGTTACCTAAAACATCCACTTCAAGGACTGACAGCTCTCCGGGGCGATCAACTCAGGGCCCAGAGCGGGAGCCATTTCCCCACATCCTCGAGTGGTAGGATGCCCTGGGAGACCAATTGCAGCTCCCATCAGGCTTCAGATATCCAAAGAAGAATGGACATTTCTAGTTCCACCTATGGGCTCTGGTCTGCAAGGTAGCGAGTCTTTGGTCTTGGTAATTCTAAGAATTGGAGCCTGCCCAACAACATAATCTGGAGCTAAAGACTTTTTGAGCCTGTTTGTAAAATGCAGGATTCAGATGGCAGTATCTTTAAAATATCTTCTAACAAACATTTGAAATATCTTTATATCATGAACACTCGAGAGGTGCTCAGTTAGCAAGAAATGTGGAAGAGTAGAATGGCCTTCAGCCAGGTCATACTTCCCTCTACGCTTTCATGTATGTGTATATGTATCTATTTATGTCCCTAGCTACAGAGAGAGGGAGAGAAACATGTTGTCTATGAAAGGCAACGCCCAGGCTAAGGGAAATCATGGGTAGCCTCCATACTGGCAATGACTCTGAGCTCTTCCTGATGTAGACTCTGGGTCCCAGAGATCTGATCCCTTCTCCCTGTTCACAGCCCATGGCAGGTAGGTCAAGGCCACCCACCTGCTTTTGGTATCTTCCTATGCCCTTCTCCAAATGTCAACGTTCCCAATCTTGATTGATGTTCTCACTGTTTTTGAAACCAGACCATTTCATATCTATATCATTGAATCAGCCCCAAGGACATTTTGACTCCACAATTAAGAATAAGACATTTTAATCAGCACTCTAGCCACATTGATGAATTTCTTTAAGAGCCAGTTTCTAGCTTAAACTTCATTAAGCTAAATGTGCCGAAGAAAGCAACAGGATCATTTCCAAATTTGTCTTTATTTTACTGAAAATATTTTTATTGAGACTATTCGCCATCTAAATGTTGAAATAAGGGTTGGAGTCACTGATCAGTTTTCCTTCTTCTTTCTTCAGCCATCATGAGTTTTGCATAATTAACAACAAATCTAATCACCCTCTGCCCCAGCTGTCGTAGCTGCCCAGGTTGCTTTGTACCTTATCGAGCCTTACATGGCCAGGGAATAGCAGCCAACAGCTGGTTGGCATTGTGTTCTTGGCTCATGCCAGCTCTGTATTGTTAACCGTACTAGGGTGTCAGCGTAGTTGCCAGAACAAACAAACAAACAAAACAAAACAAAACAAAAAACACAAGAACAACAACACAAATCCAATTTTCCCTGATGAGCCATGGGGACTTTTGTTCTATGTGTTTGGTATCGGTATTGATTCAGGTTTATTCTGGAGTTACAGGATGGATTATCTCAGATAGGTAGAATTTCAGAGCTAGAACAAATCTCAGATCTCATTTCCCAGCTGAAGACTCTGAGGCCGTGAGGTTAAGTGACTTTCTCAAAGTCTCCTTCTTATCTCATGTCTCTGCTCAGATGAGATTCTTCCAGCCCTCTTTTTCTGCTTCATAAGTAAACCCGCCCCTGGAATGGCGGAATCACAGCAGCACCCTGGGACAGGTGGAATTGGAGCCAGTGTATGTGTCTGCTCTAATGAAAGCAGACCTGAGAAATCATGAATTTCACATCCAGGTCAGCCTCTGAATCCCATCCTGGGTGACCACCCACTGCAGACACAGAATATCAAATTTTTTAAAAAGACACTAGAGCGTGGTTGGTGGTACAATCAGGCTCATCCAGTGCTAAAAAAAGTTATGGCTTTATCTAAGAACCTGTGATGCTAATAAAAGAATGCATGCTGGAATTGACCAAATGAGAGGAGAAGAGGGTGGGCAGAGCCATGGGTGAGAACGCAGGGCAGGGCAGGGCAGGGCATGTCCTCTGATGCACAGCAGGGAGCTTGTGGGGAGCTAGAAGAGCACCAGAAAGGGATCATGGAGATCCAATTGTGGACTCCGGGTGCATGTTCCACAGTCAGCATTGGGGAGGTACAGAGGGTTTTTTGTTTGTTTGTTTGTTTTTTGAGCACATTTTCCCAACTGCTGTTTGCAAAGTTTACAATGGAAGCCACAGGATGAATTTAGACCTAGAAACCCTGAAAACAGGGTGTCAGGTTAGGAGTTATATTGGGAGAAGATTGTCCATCTGCTGCGGAAGATCACCTTCCTGGTGCTTCCTTCTCAGACCTAACACGGACGTAGCTTTGGAATGTTGAAGGTGTGAGTATGGATTTCCTGCTGGAGAGATGGTGCTTACTATATCTGTACCACCTTAAAAACTGGGAATCTCAGGGAGAGCACCCTATGCCCATGTCCCTGGTTCTCTCCTCGGCCATTGTAAGAACCTCCAGGCCCTAAAGCACAAGTCCTACACCAAGACTTACACCCTGACCCTGAGGTGGCCCTGACTCAAGTTTGCTACACACAGTCCCCAGACCTGAGATCTGCCACACACTCCCAAGGGCTTCTCTCCAAATGCTGTTTCTCTGCAGGAATCAGCTAGAACTTACTTTTAGAAAAACCTAAGGAGAACAGTGTGCTTGGAGCTTAACTGCTCCAGGGAATAGTTATGGAGGCAGTTTGGTTGAAGTGCCTGGTTTAAGTTTGGTTTTGCCACTTACTGGCTGTGGGTTGGTTACTGGTTCTGTAGACTCTGAGTGAAGACAGTTACTTTGTAGGGATGCGGTGACAGTCAAAGGAGATGCTAAGGATGGCTACCAATTATTCAGCATCTGTGAGCCCTCAGGTCATGGTCTGCCACATGCTACTTTGTGTGTGAGTTCATGAAACCCTAGTAGCTACCCTGTAATTTATAGCATGGTATTAACTAATTTAAATGAGGAAATAGTAGGTTCACCTAAGAAAGTTGCCTAAGGCTTCAAATAGTAGTCGTATCTACAAGTAGATAACTCAAATCCCCATCCTTCTACTGCACCACGGTATCTTGAAGTACCTATGAGAGCAGTGAAGGGGGGAGGAGACCGAGCATTCCAGCTGGCCATGCCTAGGCCACATGCCTTGCCCTGGGGTTGAGTATGTGGCAGTGGTGGCCAGCAGAAGGGGTGGCGTGGTAGTGGACGCTCTACTTTGCAGTACATCCAGCCCACATAGGCTACTTTGTTTCCTAGAGGCAAGAAGAACACTGCTTACAGAAAGGAGGTAGGAGAAGAAAAATACACAGACAGAGCCACGGCAGGCATGGCTTTCTAAAACCCACATCTGCTATAGTGTGTCTCCTTCACTACACGCAATTCAAAACCATAGGGACGAATGAGCAGAGTCCTTAGAGTGGAAGGAACTGTTAGATCAGGACTTGGAACTTTTTCACTAGACAGTCCATGGAGGGCATCACAGACAGAGCCACCTGCCTTTCCTGGATTTTCTGCCAACAACTTTTTTTTTTAGAATTTTAAACTTTATGAACTGTCGGCTCTAGGAAAGTCTTCCGAAGCCCTCAAATGTGCTGACGTGATGGGCGGAAGCAAAGAGCAAGAAATGCGATCCTGGCGTTTGCCTGGTCCAAGGGGATGAGAAGTTTTAAAAATAATATGGGATGGAGGAAAGTGTCTGTTACATAGATTTGAGATAATGATTACCAAACTCAGTTGGTTCCCTGGAAAAGTGGTTTGGCTTTGTTACAGCTGCTGTTAAACACTCTTCATCTCCCTCCCCTGGCTCTGTTGCTTTCTGTGAAGAGGGGTGTCCTAATTCACTAGGTCCACATCTCTAGCTTCTAGACCTGGGGAAAGCCCTCTGTCCATTGATGAGAATTGGTGAACAGAGAACCAGAACGTGGCAATCCAACCATGACCCACCTCCCAATCAGAGCCTCATGGCAGCTGCAGGCTGGGCATTGAGGCAAAGTTTGGGGTGCAGGTTGATTATTAGGGATCATCACCAGTAGAAGGAATGGGGAACTAGGATTGGACCAAAAGAGAGGGAAAATCATGATGCAGGGAGAACTCGAGGGAGAGTATCTTCCAACAGGATGTCCCACTTCAGGATGCCACAGCCAGACCTTACACATGCACCCACTTGGTCACCAAATGTGGGTGGTCCTAGGACAATGTCAGGGGGCGCTCTCTATAACTGAGGCTGCCCACCGAGGGACTGACAGCTGGGGGCTGCCTGCTCACTGCACTCTCTGATGAAGGGTCTCATGGAATGGGTCACTGTCTACCAGGAGGGTCACCCAGACCATGTGACCACCCTCAGGGATCGGGGGAAGACAGGGGCTGGTGATGTGCCAAAGCCCATGTGAGAAATCAATCCCCCATCACATGACACACGATCACGCCTAAGCTCTCAGTGTAATTATGTTTTATATCTGCATTAGAAAGATGGATCAGGCTTGATTTTCAAGAACATATGGTCGACCCATCTTTCAGGAAATGAACCAAGGATTGTCTGTAAATATGTTCCTTTTCCAGATATTTATTGTAATTTGAAATTAATAGTTTAATATTTCTCACCATTATGTGGGTTGAATGGGCTCAGCTGGGTGGTTCTGATTCAGAAAGGGTGGCCTGTTGCTGCACTCAGCTGGGAGCTTGGCTGAAGCTGGGATGTCCATGCTGGTCCCCCCTTCTCCAGTGCTCTGTCTCCATGGTCTCTTAGGTCATGTGCTGACCTGAACTTTGTCATAGCATGGCAGCTGGTCTCCCAAACCGAGAAGCAAAAGATGCCAGTCCCTTGTAGACCTGCACATGAAAATTCCCAAATGTTATCCCATTGCATTATCCTGATCAAAGCAAACCAGAGTAAGGTCAGATTCCTCTTGGGGGCAAGAGTGGCAAAGAATTTGGAACCCTCATGAATCCACTACTTTTCACTAAACCATTATGCCTCAACTCTTTGCAGATGTGGGTTCCCAGGCCTCCTCTCCTGTGATCAGGACATTGGTATTTAAGGTTCTTTAGGGGTTCTAGTATGCAGCTGGTTTGGGAACTCTATACTATGCTATCCTTTGACCCCTCTACTGACATGGCCTCCTTCTTCCAGGAATCCTGTATGGCTTAAGTGTGGATAAACTTCTATTCCAATTCCTAAAGACCACACTGAATCCTGACTGATTTTACTTACCTACAGACCAACCAGGACATGGAGAACATAGTTCTGCTCTTAACAGAGCAGCCGCTGATCTTAAAGCATCACATTTAGAAATGTGTCCTCCAGCCAGTGGTGTCCACAGGGCCAGATCCCTGAAATCCTCAGCCCAAACTTTAAGCTAAATGTTGGACCTCAGTCCCTGCCCTCCATGGTCAATTTACCAGGGGGCTTTGTTCTTTCTAATCCCTGGTAGACCACTGGTAATTCAACCTTGTAGAAAAAACTCTTGTGTTTATTCAAAGCATTGGCTTCGTTGCCTTAGCAGTTTCATGCTGTCCTGAAATGTTCTCTTATCAGGTAGTAGTGCATCTCTTACCCTCCAACAGAGCAATTCTGTTAAGCTGGTCAGCTTTCAGGACCACCAGAGTGCTGGTTCTCAGCAAAGGTGCTCTCCACCAGCCACGGTGAACTCATGTCTGGATATAAATTATTGATCAACTACTATAATGGATTGATAGAATTCTATGTCAAGTTTTTTAAAAAGTTCATGTAAAGTCTTACCATGAATATATCTTATCATTTCCATTGGTAGTTCATTAGGTTGTATAATAAGAGTCCTTAATCTGGGGTAAGCATCCTGTGGTTAGGATTCGAAGGGTTAGTAAACTTACAAGAGGAAGAATTCACATCTTCATTTTTCCCAAGCTTTAATTGAAATAGTGTTTCCTTCCATTTTGAATTATAAAATCCTACGATGTTGAGTGTAGGCAACAAATCACAGTGGATCTGCAATACCTTTGACTTTGTTGCCAATAGAAAGCAGAGATATTTTCACATCAAACAAAATGTCACATATGCTGTTGTAGATACCTTGAAACAAACTTTTATGATCATCACCACAGTGATGATCAGACCTACTGGTTGCTCTTACAGAATACATATACATTCACACACATACACACAAGCTGTGCTGCAGATTTATACCTTACTGTATTGATTATTTCGATGTAACAGTTTCATTTGTAATCTGTAATATATATGTGTATTCAGCCTTCTCTCTCCATGGGTTCTCTATCTGTGGGTTCAACCTACTCAGACTGAAAACTTAGTTGGATGCATAATGGTCAGTATTGAACATGTACAGACTTTTTTTCTTGTTCTTATTCACTAAACAACATAATCTAATGATTATTTACATAGTTTTTATATTGTATTAGGTATATCAATAATCTATGGATGATTTAAAGTGCACAGGAGGGTGTGCTGAAGTTATATGCACTACTGGGCCATTTTATATAAGGACTTGAGCATCCATGGATTTTGGTACCCACGGGTGGATTCTCTAACCAATCCCCTGCAAATGCCAAGGGACAGAGAAACAACTGTGTGTATATGTGTGTGTGCGTGTGTGTGTGTGTGTGTGTGTGTGTGCATGCGCATGCGTGTGTGTCTCATATTATTGTGAGAAGGGTCCATAGACTGCACCAGACAAACATAGGGGTCTGAGGCATGCACACATGTGTGCGCACACACACACACACACACACACACACACAAATTAAGAACCAATGGGTTAAACTATTTTGAATTATTCAAAACATGCCGTAGACTCTCTCCAACCCAAAACACAGACTATCTTTGGTAACCCCAGACAGAAGTTATGAGCTAAACTATCAGGTAGACTTGAATTTTGTCGCCAGTTTATTACCCTGGTGATACTATCACCGTATTCTAGTGACATTGTACTATAGGGTTGACAGAATAGCCATTGTGTCGTGCCACACTTGGGTCCCTGCCCCACCATCTACTAACTGTGTGACCTTGGGCAACTGTTTAGTCAGCTTTTTTCACTGCTGTGACTAAAAGACCTGATAAGAACAACTTTTTTAAAAAAAAATTATTTATGTTTATTGTTTGTTCTATTTAGTTACACATGACAGCACAATGCATTTTGATTCTTTGTAAACAAATGGGGTACAACTTTTCTTTTCTCTGGATGTACATGATGTAGTCACACCATTCACGTAATCTGACATGTTCATAGGGTATGATGTTTGCCTCATTCCACCATCTTTCCTTCCCCCCACTTCCTTGCTTCCCTTATTTTCCTCTATACAATTCAACATTCCTCCATTCTTCACTTACACCATCTCCCCCAGCCTGCCACCCCCATTAGGTGTCAGCATCCATCTATCAGAGAAAACATACAGCCTTTGGCTTTTTTGGGATTGGCTTATTTCACTTAGCATGATACTCTCCAGCTCCATCCATGTTGATAAGAACAACTTTAAAGGAGGAAGGAAAAGTTTATTTGGGCACTCACAGTTTCAAAGGTCTCAGTCTATAGATAGCTGGCTCCATTCCTTGGGTCTCAAGGAGAGGCTGAACGTTATGGTGGAAGAGTGCAGTAGAGGAAAGCAGCTCACCTGGAGATCAGGAAGCAGAGAGAGACTCCACTGGCCAGACAGAAAATCTACACCCAAAGCCCTGCCCGCCATGTCCACCTCCTCCAGCCACACCCTGCCTGCCTCCAGTTACCACTCAGTTAATCCCATCTGGGGATTAATTCACTGATTAGGTTAAGGCTCTCACAACCCAATGGCTTCTCCTCTGAAACTTCACGCGTTGTCTCACAGGTGAGCTTTTGCGGGACACCTCACATCCAAATCAAAACAACAACTTACTGAAACTCTCCAAGAAGATTGTCACCTGTAGGTGAGGCAATACCATCTTCCGTCCTTGCAGGAGGAGCGATTATAAGGCTGAGTTGGGATGGTGCTCATAACCCGCTTGCCTCTACATGGCACCTAGGTGGCATGTCATAAGTATTTGTTCCTCTTGCTCCTGGGGACCTCTCCTAGTATTATTCTATCTTTACAGGGCAAGAAAGTCTCTCTCTGTTAATAGAGTCCTGGAGAGACTTTCTATTAAAATTCCAAATAATGAAGGGGCTGCGGATGTGGCTGAGTGAGTGGTAGAGCACTTGCCTAGTATGTGTGAGGCCCTGGGTTCAATTCCCAACACTGCAAAGAAAATTTAAAAGTTCCAATAGTATGATAAGTCCTGTAGTATTTTATCAAGCAGACCTGGAACTAGTGTGATTGTATCCAGTTTTAAATTCACAGTAGCCAGGACACTGTCTTGCTGAGAGGGAGAGGGTGTAGGGAGGGCTGAGGAGAGTTGTTCCACATTTTGCTGCGTGACAGCCTCTTAGTGGTCAATAAAAAGTGGAAAAATGAGATATTTCTAAAACAGCAAGTCCCTTCTAGTTTAACAATCATCCCAAATGTCCCTGTTGCCAATAAACAAAGTACATCAAGGGTCTAAGGTTTTGTTTTTTTCATGTGTGCTGAGCTTCTAACATATGGAAACAGAGAAGGAGAGAAACACAAGACCTTAGATTTAGAGTTAAAAACAAACTGTCAAAACAAAAGATTGAAATATCTGGCCACTGACTGCTCGCCTGCTGTCAAGCATGGGGATGCAGTATTTATTTTTGTTTCTGATATTTTTTACACGGCGACCAGAGTCCCAAGGTCTGCACTCTGGCACCAGGTCGGGCTTCCTGGAGCTGCTGGCCCAGGGGACTTCCTACTTTTGCCTCTTGGTTCAGTTGCTTCTCCATGTCCTCCCCACCTGCTGGTTTGAGCCAGAGGGCCTGTGTCGTCATCTCTATGTTGGAGAAGATTTTAAAAAGTATGGCAGAGAGCATAGTAAAACTCTTAAAAACTCATTTTTTGTGAGTTTAGGAGCTCCAGTGGGCAGTTTTTCTTTTCTTTTTAAAAAACTAAATATCGAATACATACCAAAGAATAGATATAAGGTCAAACAATGATAATCAAAGGCCTCTGTGCTTTTCAGTCAGTTTGAGAAATACAACATTATCTGTAGTTTGCCTTTCCTTCCCCTTATTCCCTTTCTTTTTTAAATATTAATAGTTTTACTACATATATACAACATTTTACTTTTTGTATTTAATTTTATGTAAAAGGAATTATTTTGTATATATATTTTGCAATAATATACTTGTGCTATTCAACACTGCTTTGTGAGATTCACCCATATTGATAAGCTCAATTGGGCTTTGTTCTTTTCCATTGCTGCATAGTATTTCATGATGTGATTATATTATTTACCCTTTCTACTGCTGATGGACATGTGGGTGGTTTTTCACTTTTTTCTACTACAAATAGTGGTTCTGTAAATATTCTTGCACACATCTCCTTGTGCTTGTGTCAGTGTCACTAGATAATGTCTGTTTTCCAAATTGATTTTATCTTTGCAGGAATGCCTAAGAGTTCTGGTTATCCCATGAACTCAGCAAATACTTGACTTGTCTCTTGTTATCTTGCACCTGAGCTTGTTAAATTGAAAGGAGGCTTAATGTCTTTTCCCTTATCTTTACATTCATGGTGCGCTTTCTCTTTCTCTCAGTGTCTCCTGTCTTCTTTTCTGAGTACCATCAGATCAAAGCGCTCCAGCATCCCTATGGAGTGACAGTGGAAAGGACATGTCACACCCACATCTTGGTGGTGCTATGTGTGTACAGGTGCATTTTTCTTTCTGGATGTCCTGTGCCAAGGCTGGCTTCCAAACCACCTCGCTTTACCAAATGTCAGAAATGTATTGTAGCATCTTTGCAAGTCATCTGTCCTGATAGTGTCTCCGAAATAAGAAGTAGTCAAATTGACAGATTTCGGTGTATGCCTTGGATTTGCAGACAAGCCCCAGACCATAGGGAGAACAACCTGAATCTTTCTCTAATGAAATCTCTCCCTTCCATCACTTATCTATTGAAACAGGGAAGAAAAGTGATTGAGCCAGTTGCTTTGCCATGAGTTTCACTAAAAAATTAAGGAGACTAGTCATTGGTAAACACTCCCCACCCAGCTCCTCAGCTGGAATTTGTTACATCTGCTTTATGTATCCTTCTCATTGGCCTCATTTTATTCATTTCCTAATGCTCGTCATTGAAACCACAAAGAACTACTTAAAAAGAAAAACAGTGCATTTATGCAAAGCAATAAACATAGTGCAGCATTTTGGGGACATTAAAAAAACATGAGGTCTGTCCCATGTTGTAAATGCCAAAATGGAATCGTTTATGCTTTGCGGTGTTTTGAAAGATGCTGTTCAAGAACATTCTGAACAAGTATTTTAAGTTGCTGCTGTTCAGTTCACTCCGTTTTCCAGTAGCCTCCTCAGCTCGTCTTCACTAGCCTCCCTCCTCTTCAATCCACTCTCCTCTCTGTTTTTCCAAAATGCAAATTTGGTCGTATCTTTCCTTGTTTAAAGCCTCCTACAAAGGTTTTACAGCTGCAGGATGAAGTTTAAATTCTCCATGGGTTAGTAAAGGTATTTATTTGATCTGGCTTCTGCTGCCTTTCCCCATCTGAACCCCTTCTCTCCCTCTTCCTAGTTAGAATCCTGAGGATAAAAGCAAAACACCTAGTCTTTCCCCAGCACACACCAGCAATGCACTTGGAATGTGATCCACCCCCCCCCCCAAGGACCTTTTCTGCTCAGAAGACTCCCATTTGCCTTTCAAAGCTAAGAGCTCCAGCACTGCCTCTGAGAAGCCCACCTTGCTGCTGCCCCCCAGAATATCTCCTTCTCTGCAGCTCTAACTAGGTTCAGTGGCATGACTGGGGCTTCATCATTTCATTCTTTAACTGTGTTCCTTCCAACTTGACACTGAGCGCTTTGAGGCCAAGAGCAACGTATCGTTTATTGCTGCCGCACACCCCTTGTGATGGCTCCTGGCACTAAGTCAGTGCTCAGGAATTCAAATCAGAACGGCCTCTACCCCATCTCTGCAGCCCCATTCTATGCCTCTGAGTGCATGCATGTTTGCACATGCTTGTGCGTTTATGTTTGCATGTGTGTATGTGTGTGTGTGTGTTAGTGCCACATCTAACAGTGTCGCAGCTACTCACCATTTCCACACACCAGAGTGTCTTCTAGGAAACAGGCTAGACATGCTGAGAATATGGATAGTTCAGAACCCCTCCCTCCAACTAACTAAAGGTTGTGTTGTTTATGTTGACCAAAGACTATTTCCTCTCCATGTTCCAAAGGAGGGGAAAAAACAGGAACAATTCTGGAACACAAATTCATGGAAGCGATTGTAGAAGTCTCATTACCCCAGTGCTGAGAAGCATCCTCTCCTTTCAAAAAAGAATTGGATTCTTGGGTTTTGTTTTGTTTCCTTTGCTTAAAAAATCTACCCAGCTTGCTTCCTGAAAACAAAGGAAATAATAAACAATAGCAACTCCCAATTTTACTCTGATTATTTGCCAGGAGTCTTTCTTAGTTCATGTGGTTCTATTTCATTAGAGAAGACCAATTAGCATAAGAAGAATGCTTCTAAATTAAGCTACCCAAATATGCACTTAGTTAATACTCTGTGAGCTAATTTATTGTATTATTTAAAATATAAATTGGCTAGCAGATCTATTTATTGAGGTATAACAGCTAGGCAACAATGCATAATTTTCTCTTAGCTGTTGAGTGGTTTTTAATAATCTATTGAAATTTAAAAGAGAGCCATTTCATTAAATGGAAAGTGAATAAATGCTAAGAAGTCTAAAATTTAAAGAATTATCCACCCATGGAGAATGGGTTTTAAAAATTAATGGTATTTTAGGAACAAAGAGAACTAGGGTTTGCTTTTTAAACAGTAACTTTTTGTTGTTTTAGTCTGAAGTGTAACCAAAGACTCACAAAATCACTTGTGGGAATGTTAAACAGAGCCAAAAAGTAAATACATAAGGTAGAGCGTGAGGGAAGCAGACACCTGGTAGGTGGGAAGGAGCAACGCAAAGTTGTAAAGTCGTGTTCAAATATGGCCCCATCGTCGGCTGGCACAGATATTGGTTTGGCAGTAAAAGGTGTGTGCCTTGTTTTATTTCAACAACTGGATTCATGGAAATGTCTTGCCATTAGGCCTGCTCTGCATCCTAAATTCCTAGAACCTGGGGACATTTGGAGGTTTGGGAGGCCCCTTCAGCAATGGGTCAACAATACAGTTGAATCCCAATACCCTGTCTCATCTGGAGTTTTCCTGAACAGACCAGCTTTGGAGTGTCTCAGGGCGCTCTGATACAAATAGAAGGATCTAATGCAGGAGATGGCATGGTCTTGAAACACTGTCATCGCAAATTATACCAGAACTCAGGGTGGGGGTGGGGGTGCAGGCAGGTTCAGGTGACAGGCCTTCCTCACCTTTCTTCAGTTATCTGAAATCTGGTCTGATTCCCTGAGCCAAGGTTTCAGATAAGTTTGGGACCTTATAGTGTTGCAGAAAATGAGGGTCAGGACACCAAGATCTGGAAGCAACACTTCATTAGTGGTGCCATGGTCCAGAGGGATAACTCCCAAAGTTTGAGCCCCAAACACAGCAGGGTTTTTACTTTTGTACTTAAGCAAGTTTGGGGTACATCAAGGCAGTGGAGTTGGTGCAATTCTATTGGAGGGTGCATCTTACATTCCTTACATGGGTGCAACTTGTTAACATCCTAGGGACTCAGTTCATGCAGCTTACGAACTTTTACTGCACTGAACCTAAAAGGGGATTGTTCTGTCCCCGCCACGTTGTTTCCTGCTTCTGCTATTGCAGTTATCTGTTATAGGTACCTGTTAGCCACTGCAAGCCTCTATGGTTAAATCGCAGTAAGCATAGCTATTGTGTGCAGCATGCAAAACCACAGCCCACCAACTCTTGAACTGCCAAAGTTTCCATTTGGCTCGACCACAACAGCCTATCCATTTCTACAGATATTTATTGGTGGAATGTCAGCTTCCCAACACTGTGATAAAATACCTGAGATAATCAACAAGAGGAAAGGTTTGTTGTGGCCCAAGTTTCCAAGGCTTCTGTTCATAGTCAGTTAGCCTGATGCTTTGGGGCCTGTGGTGAGGCAGTACATCATGGCAGGAGGTACATGGTGAAGCAAAGCTGCTCGCCCTGTGGTAGCTGGGAAGCATAAGAAAAGAGACAGACATGCCCTAAAAGGTCATTAACTAGGCCCGACCTGCTCAAGTTCCACCCCTCCCAGTAGAGCCAGAGGCTGGGGACCTTGCCTTCAACACATGGGCCTTTGGGGCACATTTCATATCCAAATATAACCCTGGGGTTTACCTTGAAAAAGAGGAACAATGCTAGAATATTTCAATTTTCTTTGGAGAGATTAAATTTCAGAACCAGTGGTCTGAGGGCAAACCAGAGATGGATTTGTACTGTTTGCCCGTTTCAGGTGTATAAATTCTCACCTCGACCATTTTCAAGCTATCACCTCAACACTAATTTGTGTGGAGTCAAGCAGTAATGTATACCATTGACCTTTATGATCCTGCGAGAGAGAACTCCAGCACACCCCTGCCAGAACCTTCCTGCATTGCTGTTTGTAGGAAGTAAAACTTCAGCAGGATGCTTGGCTCTCATTCCATGATACCCAAAAGGCTGTGAGCCCGGAGCCAAGTCCTTGCAGCACCCCAGGCAGAAAGAATTGATTGCTGTCACCTCTGCCCTCTCCTCCCCAACTCTCATTCTCTTCTCCAAAAGAAACTACAAGTGTAGATCCCAAAGCGAGATAGTGGGTAAGGGGAAATAATGAACTGAATTGTGCTTTTTATCCTCTTGTGGATATCAAATATAAAACCTGGACTCTAGATGGCCAAATGAGGAAGGGAAGTTTCGATTACTTTTTAATTGCATCAAATCCTGTGTTCTAAAGTGGGTTCCTAAAAGGGAGAAAAGAAAGAACAGCTTTCTGCTCTTCTGTTAAGACAAGTGAGGTCTTGCCTGCCTGACGTTTCTGTGAGGGAGAAGAGGGTGTTTGCACTGCAGGTGGTGACAGGGGGAGAGAGGGGTGGAGGAAAAGAACGGGCTGGATCATGATGCTTTTGGCAAGTCTAAATATAAAACTCTGTAGGTACAATTACGTAGAGTATATTGATGGAGACTCAATCTCATTCACGCTGATTTCCTACTTTAATTGGGTCTTTTCCCGTGGGAAGGAAGGACTCACAATATGGATGGAAATCAAAGAAGCCTGGGAGATAAATGTTGCCCTTCCTAAAGAAAGTATTATAATCCTTTTTTCTGAAAAAAAAATACAGTAATGAATGTTATGTTTATTACTATTGTAATGTCTGCTCTTACTCCCCTAGTTAAAGGGAAAAATGTTCTTTTGACCATAAAAACTCAGATAAGTGCAGTGACAATTGGTTTAATGATTACTGTTTGCCTCTATTAGCTTATGGTACAAAGTTAGTGCATATTTAGGGACTAAGCATCATGTGACATTGTATATGCATTGTGGCTTTGAATCTGGTAAGAAAACTAAATGTTGTTAGACCATTCCAGGTGATCTCACACTTTCTTTTTTCTTTTTTAAAACTTTTAGTACTGAAATGTCTACATTTCTAGAAACACCTTTGTCCTGGGCAAATGGGGACAACTGGTCACCCTGAATCTTACTCCATTTTACAAATGAGAAAATAGAAGCAGTAAAGTCACTACGACAAAGTCCCAAAACTGGACTCAAAAAAGATCTGCTGAACCCCAAGTCTGTGCTCTTGGGCACCAGGCCAAATTGCTTCCTCCCACACCTTAATATTATTTCTCTGTCTTCAAGTTTTCTTTGTTTCTGTTGAGTGGTCAACTTTCTGTTTTTCCCAAGACAGTTTTTAAGAGTCTGTCTTGACTTTCAGCAGTGTACCATTATGTGTATAGATGTAGTAAGTTTTCCTTTTGTTTATCCTTAGTTTAGGGTTTATTGAGCTTCCCCAAACTGTGGCTTAATGACTTGCCTTAATTTTGAAAATTGCTATATCAGCATCTATAAATGCTGCCTCTACTTTTTCCCCATTCCTTCCTTATCTTATTCTAGGACTTTAGTTCAGTGTAAGTTAGATGTTTTGTAGTTTCAAGTTTTCCCTTCTCTTTTCTATGTTTTTCATCCTTGTATTTTCCATGCTTCTGCATGAATATTTTTGTCTAACCTAGAAAATAAGCACTTCCAGTTCACATATTTTTTCTTCTACTGTGTCTAATTTACCACAAAACTATCTATGAAGTTCTTCACTTCATTTAACAATGGATAACCTTTTGGTTCTAGAATTTCCATTCAATTCTTTTTATATTTTCAAATTCTCTGGTGAATTCCCCATTTTTCCCCTTCACTTCTTGAATATTTTGTTCACAGTTATTTAAAAATCTATACCTTGTAATACCAGTAGCTGAATCACTGTCATCTCTTTCTGTTGTCCCACCCCCACCACCACCTTGATCTTTAGTCATTTGATCTTGTCTTTTGGCATGAATACTGGATTTTATTGAATGCTGAACAGAATGTATGAAGAAAGGCCTTATTCCTTCCTGAAGAGAATTTAATTTCTTCTGGAAGGTAGTGAGAGTAGAGACAGATCTCCTTCATTCAGTCAGAGCCTGAGAGGTTCTTGGGTTCTGGGTTTTAGAGTCTATGAGACCCACCTGTTTCAGGCTCCCCAACACTGGTAGGGTGTTGGCTTTCACAGCCCTGAAGGAGAGCCTGTGGCATCTTCCGGTGTCAACCAGCCTCGCTAGGACTGTGGGTCCAATTTTTTTTTCTTTGGGGGTTTTCTTCGTTTTGGGTTTTTGGTCCCCCAAGCACCATAACGCTGCTAAAAGTTCTCCTTAGCATTTTATTCTTTAATCTCTCGGTTGTTGCTTGACTTCTTGGTCAGGAAGCTTAGAAATCAGTGGGTTTCTCCAGGGGAAGGCAGCACAAGTCGTGAGGCTCACTTTTTTGCAATTCCCTCTTCTCTGTGATCTTGGTCTCTCGAGCCCTGGTTGTTCTCTAAACAGCATTCTTCTCTTTTTAAGTCAGCTTCTGTTGTTGTTGAGTAATGTGAGGTTAGTTTGGTAGAGGCTGCTATGTCATGATCAGAAGTGGAAATCCTAAATCATGATATTGTTGCGTCGGGTGATAAGAAGGTACATATCGGAAGCCCTTTCGGATTGCTCCACGAAGCCCCGCAGGTCTCTCTGGGCAAGCCCAGGAACGCATACCTGCGGACGGCAGCGCGTGGGCCTCCCGAAGCACCCAGAAGCCTAGTTTTGCCTGCTATTCAATAATCGCTTGCTAGACTACAAGTGCACGGTGGGAAAGCTCCAGGGTAGTTTTTCTGTGTCCCTGGAGCAGCTCTGCCTTGATCTTTGTTTTTGTTTGTTTGTTTGTTTGTTTTTCAAACTGCCTTGCCTCATTCTTTAAGATATGTCTGCTAACGAATTTGGCTAGTTTTTAATTCTCATTTCCAACTGCCCTTTCTTTTAAAATGTATTTTATTTCAGTGCCTATTTATTTATTTCTACTTAGAAATAAAAACTAAATGCTGAAAGCCAAAAAGCAAGATTTAATAAATGTGGAGTGG
Organism: Glaucomys volans; assembly: GCA_020662805.1. Classification (NCBI taxonomy): domain Eukaryota; kingdom Metazoa; phylum Chordata; class Mammalia; order Rodentia; family Sciuridae; genus Glaucomys; species Glaucomys volans. Next base: position 345,796 of record JAJEJO010000115.1, read on the forward strand.
AATAAAAACAGAATAAGAATTTTAGGATAAATCCGAAAGCAAATCTAGCACGATTCTCTTGCGCTCACTCATCATTCCATAGGGGAATCGGGAACTATAAGCCTGCATGTTGTAACTCCCCAAACTCTATCTCCAGGGCTCGGCTCTCTTTCTCCTTCTCTGCTTAACAGCACCACACTTTGCTACCCTACTCAGGTCAGAAGCCTGAGGTAGAAGGGTGGCAGAGGGCTCTCATAAAACCTTTATTTCTGATCAGTCACTCATTTTATTGGTTTCACCCTACCTGCTTACCCCTCTCTTTCCTGGGAGCCTGCATCATCTCTCCCTGTTCTTTTTTTTTTTTTTTATTTTGAATTTGTTCTTTTTAGATATACATGACAGTAGAGTGTATTTTGACATATTATACATGCATGGAGTGTAACTTATTCTAATTAGGATCCCATTCTTGTGGTTGAACATGATGTGGAGTTTCACTGGTCATGTGTTCATATGTGAACACAGGAAAGTTGTGGCCCATTCATTCTGTCTTTCCCATTCCCATCTCTCTCCCTTGCCTTCATTTCTCTTTGCCTAATACAGTGAACTTCTATTCTTCCTCCTCACCCCTTTGTGAGTCAGTAACCACATATCAGACAGAATATTCAACGTTTGGTTTTGGTGGATCATTTGGGGATTGGTTTATTTCACTTAGAAGGATAGTCTCCAGTTCCATCCACTTACCAGCAAATGGCATAATTTCATTCTTTTTCTTTTTTCTTTTTTTTTTGGGGGGGGGGTGCTATTGGAGATTGAACTCAGGAGCACTCAACCACTGAGCCATGTCCCCAGCCTTGTTTTGCATTTTATTTAGAGACAGGGTCTCAATCAGTTGCCTAGTGCTTTGCTATTGCTGAGGCTAACTTTGAACTCAAAATCCTCCTGCCTCAGCCTCCTGAGCTGCTGGGATTATACGTGTGTGCCACTTCACCTGGCTTTCATTCTTCCTTATGGCTGAGTAATATTCCATTGTGTATATTACCACGTTTTCTTTATCCATTCATCTGTTGAAGGGCACCTAGGTTAGTTCCATAAATTAGCTATTGTGAACTGAGCTACTATTAACATTGATTTGGCTGCATCTCCCTGTTCTGATCATCTCCTTACTGTCCCAGTATGACTCCCTTTCAAATCAGCCTCCTCATTAGATATAAAGTAACTTTTCTGTAATGCAAATCTGAGCCTGTGACTACTCAAAACGCTCTGGGATACTTCCAGAGCCGGGAGATCCACAAAGACAGAAAGTAGATCAATGGGGCTGGGGTTGTAGCTCAGTGGTAGAGCACTTGCCTAGCTTGTGTTAGGCCCTGGGTTTTATCCTCAGCATGACATAATAAATAAATAAAATAAAGATATTTTTAAAAAAGAAATCAGTGTGTTATGGTTTGGATGTGAAGTGTCCCCCAAAAGCTCATGTATGAGACGATGTAAGAAGGTTTGGAGGAAAAATAATTGGGTTATGATCTTATCTAATTAGTGAATTAACCCCTGATGGGATTAACTGACTGGTAACTGGAAACAGGTGGGGTATGGCTGAGGGAAGTGGTTTATTGGGGGCATGGTTTTGGGGGTATATATTTGTACCTGGTGAGTGACGTCTCTCTCTGCCTCCTGGTGACCATGTGGGCTGCTTCCCTCTGCCACAGTCTCCCACCATGATATTCAGCCTCACCTCGAGCCCCAAGGAATGGAGCTGGCCTTCTACGGACTAAGACCTCTGAAACCATGAGCCCTCAAATAACTTTTCCTCCTCTTCTCTACACTTGTTCTAGTCGTGTCCTTAAGTCACAGCAGCGAAAAAACTGACAAAAACACAGTGGTTGCCAGGGAAAGTGGGATGGATCATGATTGCTAACAGCCAAGGTTTCCTTGGAGATGATGAAAGCATTCTGTAACTGGGTAGGGGTGACATTGTATAACACTGTGAATGTACTAAATGCCACCATAGTTAAAAGTGTTATGCAACGTATATTTTATCACACATCCACACACACACACACACACACACACACACACACACGTTGAATAGGCTCAGCTCTCCCCAGGCCCGGCCTGTCACAGAGGGGATGTGCAGTCCACTGTGTTTGCCACTCAGCTCCTTCTGTTTTCCCTACACCAGCCACCACTGTCTGTCCAGGGACCTTCTCCTCCCAAACCCCCTGCAAGTGCCCCCTGACACATCTGCATGAGCAAGGGCATTGGGAATTTCCCTCTGATCCTCCATCTGAAAAGGCACATCTGGGAAGCCTTTACACCAGATCTGCATCTCTAGGTCCAGGGGGAATTATGGATCGTTTTCTAAAAAATGAAATGGATTGAAGCTTTATGTGTTTGCGTAACCTTTTCAAAAAATTCATGACACATTTGTGGCCCCCCCCAGAAACATCTGGAACACATGAGTTCAGCGGCACCCAAAATGCATAGTTTCTGGTGATGAGATGGTTTCCATCCAGGGAGCCTCAAGATGAGTCTTGTCACATTTAAAGACATGATCCCTACCCTGCCACGGTTGTCACACATCTCTGAAAGCTGCCGATGCTTTGTGTCCCTGGATTGGAAGTGGTGAGGTTCGGCCATAGACAACGGAGTGGGTCATTGTTCCGCACTCACGGATCTATCTTTGAGGTTAATGTTGATAAAATGCTGGGTGTGTCTCGGCTTGGGGATGCGTGTGCTTGGGAATTGGGGCACGTGAACAAACTGCTCCTAGAGGAGCTCTCCTTTCTGACCTTGCGATGCCATTTCCCGTGTCACTGGGTCATTGAATGTGGCAGGGGCAGATGGAGCCAGTGCAGGCAGGCGACTGAGACAACACCCTGAGGCCTGCCCTCCTGGGCTCCTGTTCTCCACCCGAACATCACAGACGTGGAAGGCATGTGCATGTGTGACGTCAGGAGAGACAGGAGCAGATGCCTGGGAAGAATGAACTGAGGTGACGTCATAAGTGGGCTTAGTGACGCTGCTTATATTCTCCCTCGATGCAAATAACGAATCCCCTGCTCCCCGCAGGACAGGAGGAGTTCTCAAGTGTGTTTCTCTACAGCTCGCCTTTAGACCAGCAGCATCGGCCTTACTTCAGATTCGTTGAAATGCAGTTCTTAGGTCTCTCACTGACCTTCAGAATTGGAGAACCTGTGTATTTTTATGTATAAGTGTGAGTCCACTATTTAAAACAACTGCTTTAAGGTTATTAAATGAATATATGGAACACTGAATGTTGATGAGGACATTTTGATCCTAGATTTTTAGGATGAAATGTTGTTGGAAGCCTAATACTAGTAACTAAATATTTATTTAATACCAAGGCCAGGCACTATGCAAAGTGTTTCCTGGACATTATTCTATTATATGCTTACACAACTCACAGTGACCCCAAGAAATAGTACTTCTTTTCCACTTGTACAAAGAAATGGAGGCTCAGAGAGGTTAAGTTACTTGTCAAAGGTCACACAGCTTGCTGTACCCTCTTGTCATGCTCCTGCACTCTAACTCCTGAGCCCTGGCTATAAAGCACTGTGTTATCCCTCATTAGCCATAGCTCTGGTTCTGGAGGCAGGGTGACCTTTAGCTCTTGGGTATTTGGTTTATTGCTGTTTCAGATCATTGCTGCCAAACTCATTTCCAGTTAAAGCAGCTGTATTTTGTCACACAAATGACTTCGTTAAGTATCCTCAGCTGAGCTGAAGCTGCACAGAAATCCCTCAGCAGATTCCTCCCCTGGCTGGAAGTTTGGTTGAGAATCTGCAGAATGAAATTTCTAGCCCTGTGGGGAAGGCTCTAGGATTGTGGGGAAGCAAAGGTTTTGCTCTAGGGTTACCTGAAGGGACTCTTGTCACACGTATGATTACTTTTATTCTGTGACAAAACATGGCACGTGTTGGTTTTCCAAATGCAAACATGGACACAGATGGAGGATGGATCCATGGTCACTGGGATACAGCATCAATGATCGTGGGTCAAGTGAGCATATGGCAGAAGTGTCCCTTTGTAGGAGCAGGGCCCAGCCCATCCCACACCTGAACATGACATCTGCCTACATCAGAGGGCTGTTGGGAGTGGGCGCTGAGTTCTGTGACTCAGCTGTCCAGCTCTGTTCAAACATGAAGAATCATTGTGCAAGTGCTGGGATTTGACTTAAAGCAGTGGTATTTGTATCCATGTCAGGTTCTAGCTACTTACCTCACAAGTGTATGACCCTGACCGGCCACCTCGAAGCCCCCAACAGCCCACCACCTCCATGCTCATGTACATGGTGCTGCCTGCAATTGTGCAGTGCACAGTGTGGACAGCCGTGAGCAGCAAGGTCACACTTTTTCTTATAACATCCATCTGACTTATTGCTTAGCATGATTGTGAGATGGCAAGTGTTGGCAGGTGGAGAGATTTTCACATAAAAAAGAATACCATTTTTTTTCTGCCTTGGTTCCCTGATACTGATGCATGTAAAAGAACCCAGTCTCTTGGGAAGGGCCTGGTGAAGGTGGTCTTTAAATGCTGATTGTAATTCGACAACTAGAAGTCCCTGCAAATGACTCCTGATTGCCTGGGTGCGTGCACTTGATCCACTAGGAACTTCTTTCCATAGCTCAGGTGTGACAGAGCACTCAGGCCATGTTGACCTCTCCCTCAAGTGGCCTCCAAACGCTCAGTGTCAGTCTGTGTGGAGGCATCCTGTTGTCCTCTGCTTGGGTATTTACCCACACTGATGAGTGTGGAGACCAACAAGCCTCTTTCTGTCTACATGGAGCCCAGCTCAAGGGTGGGTTCATGTCCACTTGAACTCAACTCGAAATGCTTCATAGAGCCTGGCGGGTGCTTAGGGACGCAGATGCACACACTGGTCCAGCTGAGTCTACACTGAGGATAGCACATCCATCACGCCTCAACTTTATGCAAGAGAAGAAAATCTATAAACACACTGAGCTCCAGTTAATCATGTAATGCTGAAGTCTTCCGGGGGAGTGGTACTCACGTCCCCATTACTTGGAAATGTGCCAAAAGATAAGGTAGATAAATGGATGGATAGTGGGGTGGATAGAGGCATCCACACGGGAAATAAAATGGATAGTAAGGGGCTGGGGTTGTGGCTCAGTGGTAAAGCACTTGCCTAGCACATGTCAGGCCTGGGGTTCAATCCTCAGCACCACATTAAATAAATAGATGATAGATGATAGATAGATAGATAGATAGGTAGATAGATAGATAGATAGATGACAGATAAGTAAATAAATAAATAAAATAAAGGTATTGTGTTCATCTACAACAAAAAATATTTGAAAAAATGAATAGTAATGCCAGGTGTTGTGCGCATATCTATAGTCCCTAGAGTTCAGAAGGCTGCAGCAGGAGGATCTCGAGTTCAAAGCCAGCCTCAGCTACTTACCAAGGCCCTAAGCAACTTAGTGAGAACCTGTCTCAAAATAAAATATAAAAAGGGCTGGGGGTGTGGCTCAGTGTTTAAGTATCCCTGGGTTCAATTCCTGGTACAAAAAAAAATTAATAGTGATGACAAAATCTAAATAATAGGTATATGAAATTTTTTTCCATTTTCTGTATATTTGAAAATTTCCTAGTATGATATTAGGGAAAAAAATAATGTTCTAACTGCTGCTCAAGAAAATGACCTTTTATTTCAGGTTTCAAGGATTTCTTGTTACTTTTTGAAGAGAATCAACATATACCCCTTATCATTGATAAAAAGCTAGAATTGAAGGTGCCATGTGGTGTGAGGGCCAGTGGGGCTGGCTGGCTGGAGGATGGCATTGGGTAGGCATTGTACCCTGTTGCAAGCTGACCTGGTCTGGGGTGGACCTCCCCACCTCCAGGGCCCCACCAGGCCAGACTTAGAGCAAAGCACTTCCAGAGGAGGGGAACTGGGGGCAGGCAGATTACTGCCAAGAGGAAAAAAAGAGGTAATCTTCAAATCTTATACACATGAAAGATGAACACAATTTCATACAAATCAAATAACTATACAATTTGAAAACATTCCTACCTTTAAGGTACCTTTTATTATTAAAACTATCAGAAATAAGACGATCAGTATATTCAAATGCTGGATTGGTAGAATTAATTTTTGCATCTGTATTTCTTTTGGGGATGTTGTACCACTGAACCACATCCCTACCCTGTTCTGTACTTCACAGAGGGTTTAAAGACTGTGATCTGAATTAAGACTTTCCATTTACTTAGAATATCTCCTCTCAATTTCAAGTTTTCTTTTGTCTTTCTTCTTGAAGGTAATTGTTCGAGGTGGAGGACACATTTTACCTTTGGATCAGCCTCTGAGATCTTTCGACATGATCAATCGATTCATCTTTGGAAGAGGATGGGATCCTTATGATTGACAGACAACTACTTTCCTAAACCAGAATGTTGGGAGCTTTAATCCATGACAAGAAAATTTTTTTAAACTGAAAATGTTTTATAAATAAGAAAATTTTATTTTTATATCTGCAAATTGTTTCTCATCAATAAAAAGTAATGATCCTTGAAACAAGTGAGCTTCTGAATTGGGGGGAGATGGTTTATCATGAAGGAAGTGTGCAAGAGGAAGAATCACATGGCTTAACTTAGAGGACGGAGAGAAGGCATTCCATAACAGGGTCTGGACTGCATGGGGTAATGAGGTTGTGGGGGGTGGGGGGTGTCCAAAGTAGGAATTGCTAATCCCTTTAAGAGTAAGTGAAATAAAGGGTAAGTGCAATAAAGAAATCAGGTTGTAACATCTTGTTCTTTAAATAACAGAAGTTTGTCATATGATGCATCTGAACATGTTTGGTAAATATTATTGGATAAGAAGAGCTGATTATTACCTCATAAGAATGGATGAAGTTATATCAATTGTGAGGATGAAATTTTCGAATATATTATCTTTGCATGGAAGGCAGCTTGGAATTATTTGAAATAGAAACATGTATAAAAGGAATGATGGAAAAGGAATGATAGACCAATTCATGATGTTCAGGGAATCTAATGTAGAGAACATACTTAATCAGCTTAACAAGCCTTTTCTTTCCTTTTCTTTTTTTGTTGGTTCATTTGAGGGATACAAGTTTGCCAGACAGCCTACAACCCACATGAGAAGACTCGTTTTTGACTTATAAATTCTCTACTTCTTTTGCCAAAAAAAATAGCAATTTTTTTTGGACTGAGGCTTACCCACTGAGCCACATCCCCAGCCCTTTCTTATTTTTTATTTAGAGACAGGGTCTCACTGAGTTGTTTAGGGCCTCACTAAGTTGCTGGGGCTGGCTTCGAACTTGCAATCCTCCTGACTTAGCCTCCCAAGCCACTGGGATTATAGGCATGTGCCACCATGCCCAGCAGTACAACATGATTTTGTATCAGTGTTGGAATTTAAATTTGAGATAACCTGGCATAAAAATATGTAGATATATGCATGCATTAGTAATTTTCCAACTACACTCACATCTTGGCACGTTGCTCCTATTCATGCATGGTGGGCACATCTCTTTGAAATTCTACAGCATGTTTGGCTTTTTAATATCTCTTCCCTCTCATGTTGCCCATCTATGAATTAGCTCACTGGAGAATTAAATTTAAAATGTGGATCCCTGTTCTTGCTGCAAATATTGAGTTTGTTCTTTTAATTTCGCATTTCGTGCCTGATTTCACTCAGGTTTGCGATCTCCCCCTCCCCCGATTTTTTTCTTTTTCTTTTTCTTTTTTTTTTTTTTTAAGAGACATTGTTCATGATGTTCATGTGCTAGGTCTCATCAAATCAAGCCTTCTGGTCAAAGCAGGTTGTAATTATTGGAGAGCATAAGCTGGAGCATGGAGGTGCAACCTATTTTTATATAGCCTTGTGCAGGTTAAATGAGCTGCATTTGGTTCCATTAAATATATAGTGGAAAGGTGCACAGACCTTGGCAGGAAACCAGGGATTTTGTCTCAGGGGTGGCTGGGATAAGTCACTTCTCAATACTAGTCTCCCAGTATCAAAAATGATGGCCAGAGGAGCAGATCTCAGAGGTTCCTTCCAGTTCAGGTAGCACGTGAGTCTTACTTTTCTGACCAGGGCACTTTGCGATGAGAAAGATGATTCTCATTATTCACAGATTCTGTATTTGCGAACATCGTGGCCTACTTGCTAAAAATGTATTTGTAATCCCCAAATCAGTTGTGGCAAAAAATATGAGCTGGCCAACACACACATATCCAGCTGAGATTAAACAAAGATGGTGCTCTGTCCTCCCCAACACCACTTGGGTACTGGAATTGAACCCAGGGTGTTTTATCACAGCGACATCCCTGTCTTTTTTTCTTTACTTTTTCCTTTTTTTTTTTTTTTTTTTTTTTTGAGACAGGGTCTTGCTAAATTGCTGAGGGTCTAAGTTGCTGAGGCTGTCTCAGCCTTCTGAGAGCTGCTGGGATTACAGGCATGTGCCTCCATGTCCAGCCACTTCACCTTCTTTTTTCAGCTTTCCTAACTGTAAACAGGGGTCCTTTCTAGGTCTATTTAATGCCATGCTTTTTTCTTTTTTGTGTGTGCTTTTCGTTACTGATTTTGTTGTCTACAATGGCCCCAAGCATAGTACTGAGGTGCTGTCTAGTGTCGCTACACACAAGACTAATGCACCTGATAGAGAAAACACAAGTTGGATAAGGTTCATTCAGTAATAGGTTATGCCATTGGCCCAGAGTTTAGTGTCAATGAATAATAATATGTATCAAATCAGGTGACTAAAAAACACACATCAAGCAAGGTTAGGTATTGACTGACAGGAATGCTGTGACAGAGGCCAGAAGGAACTTAATCCTCTATCTTCCTGAAGGACAATGCAGAGTTTGCTAATTCAGTGTGTGCAGAGATGTCACAGAATAGCACTATGAACAAAGAGAATCAGTTGTACTTTCAAAGCTTTTAGCATAGCAACTGGCACAAAACAATAGCTCAATAAATGGAAACCACAGACCTTCTGAGTTTCATCATCTCCCTTCCCCAGGTACTGAGACAGTTGGGGTTGGGGTGCAACTTGCTAGGTTGTCTAGGAGCAGCCTTCCCCAACTCATTTGAGGGTAGGATTCCATGGAAACTGAATCTGGGTGTTTTATTTTAAAAGAACAGAAAGAAGTCTGGGCGTGGTCGTGCATTCCTGTAATCCCAGCGACTTGGGAGACTGAGACAGGAAGATCACGAGTTCAAAGCCAGCCTCAGCAAAAGCGAGGCCCTAAGCAACTCAGGGAGACCTGTCTCCAGATAAAATACAAAATAGGACTGGAGATGTGGCTCAGTGGTTGAGTGCCCCTGAGTTCAATCCCTGGTCCCTCCCTGGTGCACCCCCCACCCTGTCACCAATAAAACAGAGGGAAGGAGAATTCCAAGACTAAAGAAAAGCGAAGTGTTTCAACTGAACTCTTTGTGTAAGGAAACTGCTGTGGGGTATGTACCCTCCGTGGGATGTTCAAGACAATCCACTGGTGACCAGGGAGAAAATTCTAGTATGTCTGTCAATATTTGTTTCAAAATGAGAGCACAGTTAAGCTTCAGTAATATTTACCACTGGATGGTTACTGAGGCCTCCCCTCCAGAGGTGAGATGGTCCAGTGTCCCATGTAACTAACATTAATTATATGCAGATGAGCAAAGATGTGTAGGGAAGGGATCCACGGAAGCATCTCTCATGGTCTGGGTCATGTTGCCAAGAATTGCAATTTGTACTCACATGGGTTCTGATCACTGTGGTTGGCTTCATAAAAACAAACTCTTCCACCAGCAGGACCTCTGGAACGCTGTGCACTTTGGTGGGGATGGGCACGTGGGCGTCTTGCACCGCCCTGGTTATCTCATGTTGGTGCACTTCAGGGCCCTGTGGGCCTGAGAAGAGCCACATGTTCCTTCTTGGACAAATACAAGCCTTACAGACTTGCTGTCACTCCCGTCATGGCAAGCGAGTACTGTGAGAGTGTCACCTAGCAGGTACATTTAAAACACTAAAGACATAATCTGCCTTTTCAAGGTAGAAGTGGGACTTTCACAATTAGTGAGAAAGTTAAAGGTAAAAAAAATGAAACGATGGCAAGAGCATTTTGAGAACAGATGTTTGGAAGTGTTTCCGTCTTTTTGGATGCACATTTCAAAAACAAAGACAACCCTTAAAAACCAAGAAATTTCAACATAAGTCTTTGCATAAAAGACAGTTGGAGCTGAGAAATGAGTTTGGGGAACGGGTTCAATGCAGACCATCTACCCAGGCATTTCTTCATGGATCTACACAGCTTGGTGAAGTGTCTTCTTCAGTTCTGGTGGACTCTGATACCATAAATATCCTTCCTGTGATCCATAGGACATTCTGTTCCCATTTGACATTTACCAGTAATACTTTAAGAAACTGTGTGTTTTTCTTTTCCCCTCACATTCATTTGGGAAGTTTTCAGAAGGCCAATCTGTGAATAAAGCAAAAATTGCTGCTGAAAATCAATTAGCACCATCTCCAGAACACTCAGACCTCACATAGGTGCCAAATGAAAGGTGTGATGACCCTTTTTTAATTTTTATTTTTTTATTTTTTTGTAGGAGTGCCTGAGGATACAGAGCTCAGGCGCTTTCTCTTCCTGTAATTGGTCTGATCACGAGCCAATCACAAGCCTAGCACGAGCATGCATCGGGAGCGTGGCACTGGGTGTTAACGGCTGTTGGTAATTGTAATTGGTGAATGTCTGCTATATAAGCCTGCTTGTTCCGCATTAAACCAAGCCTGGTCTTCAGAACCTGAGTTCCCGGTGTGGTGGTAGTGTCGTCGCACCCGCCCTCCTTACCCCCACAGGCCGCTCCTGTTCCCCTTTACAACACTCTGAAACCAAGCATTAAAGTAAACTGGACACCTAATGGATGTTTAATGGCTATATTACCAAAGGATAACCCAAGATTTTCTAAAATTAGCAAAGCATATTGAACACATTGATCCTATTAAGGACATGAATAGTAATATTTTAGAAAGCAAAAATATTTTGCATCATTAAAAAATCTAATGAATTTTTAAAAATTTGGTATTTTAAATTTCATCTGTATCCTTTTATAGTTTCCACTCTAACTAAAATTTTATCATGTATGTATTTGTATAATAGTGGCTTGATTATAATAATTACACATATTTTAGGCATGTCTTCAGTTTTTGTTGTTTGTTTGCATTGCTGGGCAAGCACTCTACCACTGAATTACATACTCAGTATCAACCCCTGCCTCTTTCTCTCTCTCTCCATATGTGTGTGTGTGTGTGTGTGTGTGTGTGTGTGTGTGTGTATGTTATGTGGGATTGAACTCAGGGTCACTCTACCACTGAGCTATATTCCCAGCCCATTTAAAAATTTTGATAAAAGTTCTCTAAGTTGCTAAGACTGGCCTCGAACTTGTGATCCTCCTTCCTCAGTCAGCCTCAAGTGGCTGGGATTACAGGCAATCTTTTAACGATAGGTTTGAGAGCAAAAATTTGGAAATCACTGTTGAGAGAACAGGAAAAGCTTGATTCAAAAGTAGTCTTAACATTTATACCAATCTCATTAAATTTTTTACAAAAGCATCTAGTGGAGGAGGGAGGGAAAGGGGAAGAGAGGAAGGAAAAAGAGGGTGGGTTGTATCATCTGCTTTATTTTGAAAGTTGTGCCAAAATCTGGAAACTTTAGAAGCTAAGTTAGTTCCCAGAGGAACTAACACACATTTGAATTGTGATTCTCTGCTCAGTACTAAGAACTATCATTTAATTACTCACTCATGGATGTTCCCAAATTATCTTTTCTTCCCACCAAAACAAGGCAGATATGTCCAGAAACCACAGTCTGAGCTCTAGTAACAAGTTGCTTGACTTAAACCCTAATTTACAGAAGGTCTGTGGTCCCCCTTTTTTCTTTCTGTGGATAACAAGACCCCTACTCTTCCAGCTGATGGGTGGTGGCTGTGTCAATCTTATGCCATTTAAGCCCCTGACCCTAAACTCCGAGACCATTTTGCTCTTCATGCTGGTCCCTCAAGGAGAACCACCCCTGGTCGACAAGGCCCTGCTGTGAAGGCCTTGTGACTGAGGCCCCTTCCATTCCACTGTCACCTGGGGAGCTTGTGCCCTGGATGACATACAGCTACCTGCACAAATGTGTTTACTTTTTCTTGCATGTTGTAATGGTTCTTGCTATTAAAATTCTGCAGATTTGAAAAACATTCAGAAAACAAATCTGAAAGCAATTAATTTTGTTGCCCCTAAGACACCAAACCAAGGAATTAAAAGCAGACTGTTGTGATTTATATCTACTCAAACCCAAGGAAAGACATCTGTTCGATCATTTTAAAGGGATTTCTGGCAGCCTCAGGAGTGTGACGTGGGGCCCTTGGGCTCCAAGGGTCTGAGGAAGAAGCCAGGACTGTGGTTGTACTTAAAGGGATTTCACAGGAAACTTCCTTGCGTCTAGCCTGATCTTTGGGGCAAATATTAATTTTAATTTTCAATTGCAAAAGTAAGAACTTTCCACTACAAAACAATAAAAACTTCCCCTCGCCAACCAACCCCACACCATACCCAGTGGTGATCACTGATAACACATCCCTGGACCATCAAGAAGGCACCCAATGGTGGAGAGACAATGACCACCACTTAAAAAAAAAAGATGCAAGTTTGGTTTCCAGAACAAAGGGGGCCTGCCTGCCAGGCAGTCGAAAGGCAAAAAATATCCACCTCATGCAGATTTTAAAGTTCAGCAGAAAGATGAAAGTCAGTCTCTACAACTGGACATGCAGAGAATGCTCAATGGCAGTTCCTCCAACTTCCCAACAAACATTTACAAGCAAAACTCACATGTATATCTAATAATTTCTGATGATACTTTAAATTATCATAGATGAATCAAAGTGTGCCAAGGAGCTGGGCAGGGTGGCACACATCTGCAATCCCAGAGGCTCGGGAGGCTGAGGCAGGAGGATCACAAGTTCAAAGCCAGCCTCAGCAAAAGCGAGATACTAAGCAACTCAGTGAGACCCTGTCTCTAAATAAAATACAAAATAGGACTGGGGATGTGGGCTCAGAGGTCAAGTGGCCCTGAGTTCAATCCCTAGTACCCACTCTCAGGAAAAAGGATGACAAGGGAATGCCTGAGAAGGCTGAAGGAGAAGGAGGATGTTGTATATGGAGAATGGAAAGCCCCAGATACCTATTTTTGTCAGTCTATGAACAGAAACTCCCTGGGACCTCTGGTTCCATTGTGCTTACCATCTCATATCACTGTGTATCATTATAAACCTTCTAGGACTTCTTCTGAGTGGTAAAACCAAAGACAAATCTGAACTATGCCCCTAGCTCTGAACTCTCTGAATGGGTGGAGAGGGCTGCATGGGGAGGGGAGTGACCACTGCATGACAACTGAGTGCATTAGCAGAAAAAGCCCCAAAGTGCTTTGAGAGCAGAGAGTTAGGGGTGACTGCTCCACATGGGGGAGCAGGGGGTACTCTGGAGTCTTTTCAGGGAAAAGAGTGACTCTGGCCAAGGCCCACTAAGCACTGGTGTACCAGGGATGTTGAGACTCCGAGAACCCCTGCCTCTGCCTTCTCTTTTCTTATTTTTATCCTTCCGCCTCTAATAGTCCAATTATTTTGTTGCAAAAACCGAGTCCACAGACACCTGCCCTAACTTCTGCCATAGAGAGAGGAGATGAACTCACTCCCACTTTGAGCTGATTGGAATAAACTCCCAACGACCACACTTCAGTTCTGCCATCTTGTCTCTGTAGAGTCAGGGAAAGATCTAGAAGGCTTCCTGTAATTCTGTCCATCAAGTGGCCTTGGTGGCGTGTGAAATGATTATCTCTTTATTAAAAACCTCACATGCTGGGACAGGCTGTCCTTTACCAAGGTCACTTCTCCCCTGGGAAGAGGAATGTTCTTTAAGGAGGACTTTTTGAAATGGTTCCATAGTGTGACTCACTGGAGGGAAATGCTGGAGGCTTTGGGGTGAAAATAAACAAAAGTAAAAATAATAATGTAGCTTCTATCAAAAATGGTTTGAGTGATGCTGTACTGCAGTGTTGAAGCTGATCTTGGAGAGCATGGAAGGAGGAGTGGAGAGGGACTTTTGTTTACTCAAACGAGGCAGTTGGTTCCAAGTGAAATTTCAGCAGGCTGTATTTCCCTGGGTAGGGCTGTGGGGGCCAGGGGAAACGGGATCTGTAATACGTCACTGCTCCCTCAGACGAGCTCCTGTCCCTGAAAAACCTTCTTGTTTGTCAGGTTGGAGCCTCAGAATAGGTCCCTAAGAGTTCTAATTTCTTATGTAATGAGAAATGTAATTCTCTTTTGGGCCCATAAGTAAACCAAGCTCCGTGGAGCTTTGCTTCTATGCTCAGAAGCCTGCCTTGCTGGATGGTCAGAGAGAAAAAAGAAGGAGCCCAGTGGGGCATGTGATTCTGATCCCCAGTTCCAACTTTTCTGTTATGTTCAGTTCTTTGTTTTTCTTTTTCTCTGTTTGGGCTATAGTAAAGGAAAACAGGCAACAGTCACATGTTCCATTTAGAAGCATTACAAGGAAGAGAAAAAGCGTTCAGTGATCTGTTATTGGGACGTGTCTGGTTATGAAAACCAAAACCAGCTTGGAAAAGAGCAAAAGAAGGTGAATGGGGTGGGGTCCTTGAACCCCCCTGGGTTGGTACTCAGCATTCTCCCCAGAGAGTGCAGTTAATTGGGGGCTTATCCCTTTCTCCCCAGCAAGTTCAGCAGCCTCCTTTAAAACCTCAAGTGCACCCAGGTGTGGTGGCCCAAACCTGTAATCCAGGGACTCGGGAGGCTAAGAGAAGAGGATCATGAGTTCAAGGTCAGCCTCAGCAACTTAGGGGGGCCCCTAAGCAACTTATCAAGACTCTGTCTCAAAATAAAATATAAAAAAGGGTTGGGTGGCTTTTTTACACACCAGTGGCTCAGTGGTTATACACCCCTGGGTTCAATCCCTGGTACCAAAAACGAAACATTTTAAAAAATTTTTTAAAAATAAAGCCTCAAGTGCTTCTGGTCTTTGTGATGAGCTGCCCCTCCCCCACCCAAAGCCACCAAGTAGAGCAAATAACCTTCGTCTGGAGTGGAGGACAAGCAATGATGAGCAGAAGTTCAGCACCAAGAAGCATGCCACGGAGAAGGGAATGTTGGCAATGAAGAGCTGCCACCGTGTGTGCCAGGTGGAGGGATTCTGGCATCATAATACATTTCCAAACAATACATTCCTAATGAGTGGCATAGCAATGAGTAAGGAAGTGCGAATTTTCTAGTAAAAATCAGAGTGTAAAACTTAACATATGCCTCAAACTAGATACACGACTCAAAAGCTATTTCTTACATCTGCCTGGACAGACTTCATAATGCAACCATTAAAGGGCACCATACTTATTGAAGAGACAACCTGAGGTAGCTGGAGTCTACCCTCTTGCTCCTCACTAGTTGGCACTCTTTGTGCCCAGCCATGCAGATATTTCAAATGATGCTCACTCTCAAGCTCCAGGGTGGCCTAGTGTAGCTCCCCTCTCTCAGTGAGTGGCCTTGTCGCCCACTTGAGTGAGAAGCCCAAAGCAAGCCACACCAGCTTTCCTTGCTGCATCATCATGACCCACCCTCTCTCCTGATCATGGGACAGGCCTGACCTCTCTTCTGAGCTCCAGGTCTACCACTCCAATTGCCCTGATGAAAACTTAAGATTCAACAAGATGAGACAAACCAGTAGCTTCCCTTGGTTTTCCCGGGTCTGCTGAGTATGTTCCCACTCTCCCCATCCACCCTTCTCCTGCCTTTCTCTTACTCTCAACCAGGGCCAAAGCCTGTCTATTCTATTTCAGCCACTGCTTCTGCATCTCAGTTGTCTTCCCTCTAGATTCTAGGCCACTGCCCACGGAAAGGTCTCCCTGCTTCTAGCCTTTCCCCGGCCACACCTCTAAGCCATTCTAGACAGGGCTGCTGCTTCATTTTCTAAAGCACAACTTGGCTCTGCTCCCTCTGGTCACTGGCTGCCAAGTACTAACAGATGACATCAAAACTCCCTGACTTTGAAGGCCCACCGAAAACTGGCTCCAAATGACCTTCCTTGGCTTCTTTTCCCACCTCTCAAATCCATCCAGTCAGATGAGATTCACCTGCACCCACACCCCACCTCTGTTTTCGTTGTTTATACCTCTGCCTATTCACCACTGCGCTGTCAAGTGACACCCAGCCCAGCTAACAGTATAAGACACCATTAAGTCTTCCGTCTCCCTTGGTTCCTCTACCTGCTCCCTCCTGCTCAAGAATGTCACTTTCTGTCTGCTCAATAATGTCACTTTTTGTGCATCATCTCTCTCACTCCTGGAACATACATTTCTGCCTTCTGTCAGAGTTGTCTACAGTTTTCCTCTGTCTCTCCCCACTCAAGCAGGTAGCCAACCCTCTCCAGGACTCAGAGTCCCAGCTTTGGGGAGGTGAGTGGCAAGAAGAGAAGCAGAAGGATTCTGTCTTTTGTTTTGTAAAAGTGGAAGGCCCAATGGGAGAATAGTGTTTGAGGAAGCAGAACCACTTGGAAAAACAGGCAAGAAAGGCCAGACTTAAAGGTAACTCCCCCAGCCTAGCAAAGTGTGGGTTCTGCTTCCTTGCGGGGGGCCAAGACGAGGCTGGAGCCCAGAGAGGGGAGTTTCCTGGTGGAATATCTGGGGAGCGGAGGCCACAACTGAGGTTTTTGGACTTCCCAGAAGCAACAGAAGGCCACCATACATAAGGGACCATGGGGACAGTTATGGTGTGATAGCCTTGTTAGCAGAGGACCCTCCCTAAAGCCTTGTCACTGCCTAGGACTCTCTGATCCTGACACAACCCTGGGTGGGTTGGAGGGGTGGAGGAACTGAGATGAAATTTCCCACTTGCCCAGTCAGCTTTTCATCACTGGAACCAAAATCCTTGACAGGAACAACTTAGAGGAGGAAAGATTTGTTTTGGCTCATAGCTTCAGAGGATTCAATTCATTCTTGGCCAGCTCCATTGCTCTGGGCCTGAGGCAGAACGTCAAGGCAAGGCAGAACACCATGGCCGAAGAGCATAGTGGAGGCAAAAAAGAGAAAGAGAGGAGAGATAGAGAGACAGAGAAAGACAGAGAAAGAGAGAGAGAGAGAGAGAGAGAGAGAGAGAGAGAGAGAAGCTGGGGAGAAGAGAGAAACCCTCTGGGACATACCTCCAGTGACTTAATTCTTCTAACTAGGTTCTACCTCCAGTATCCATTCAGCTATCAATGGATTAATCCACAAAATCGATTAATGAGGTCAGAACCCTCATGTCCCAAGTATTTTCTAAAAGCACCACCTCTGAACCTTTCTGTATTGGGATCATGCTTTCAACACATGAGTTTGTGGGGGACATTCCAGATCTAAACCATAACACCCAACACAGTGAGAACTTAAAATTTTTTTAAGAAAATTATCAAAGAAAAGAGAGATAAAATAATGACTTTATAACATTTACCAGTAAATGGATGGGCCTGGAGACTATCATGCTAAGTGAAAAAAGCCAAACTCAGAAACCAAAGTCAAATATTCTCTCTGATATGTGGGGGGTGAGGATAGAAGTCCAGTGGATTAGACAAAAGGAAATGAAGGGAAGGGAGTGGGGCTAGAAATAGCAAAGACAGTGGAATGAATCTGATACAACTTTCCTATGTACATAATGAATGCACCACAGTGAATCTCCACATCGTGTACATCCACAAGACTGGGATCCTAATTAGAGTAGGATGTATTCCAGGCTTGTATAAATACATCAAAATATATCTACTGTCATGTATAACTAAAAAGAATGAATAAAAAAAGACAAACATGTTACTATGTCATAAGGTGATTTTTTAATAGATGTTCATTACTGACTTGGACATATTATTTTATCTATAATCATATTAAGTGGAATAATGGCCCCCAAAGACACCCATACCTAATCAAGAAAAAGGAAAGAAAAGAGAGATAAGCTATATTTCTTATCACTTGAATTTGTAGATTGATATTCATCCCTGATATTTTTAATACACACATGGCAACTGTTCCCTTGAGGAAAGGAACCTGATATCAATATGTCAGTGTTTATTGGGTGCCTACAGGGAGCTGGGCACTATTCAGGTGGTAGGGATACAGCCCTGAACAACACCAAAGACCCTTCTTCAAAGACATCACATTCTTGTGAGAGGTCAGTGTCAATATATACAAACCTGTGGATATTGATAAGTATATTAAGGAAATCTGAGTGGGGTGACTGGAATAAAGGATGAGTGGTCAGGAGAGGCTTTCTGGACAGCTGGCATCTGAGCAGGGCCTGAAGGAAGGGCAGCGATGACTCTTGCTTGTATCGGGGGAGCACATCACAGGCCCCAAGAAAGGAATAAAAGCTCAACCACGGGGTAAAGAGAAAGCAATGCCTGGGCTGTCAGAGCCATGCGAGGTGGCAGACCAAAATGATGACTTAGGACTTGCTCTCTTTACTCCCTCCCACCCCCAGAATGCATGCGCACAGTATGTACTAGGTAATGTTTATTAAACAGAAAATTGTATTAGTCAGTCTGCATCTCTGTGACAAAATACCTGAGAGAAACAACTTACAGGAGGAAAGACTTATTTCAGCTCATGGTTTCAGAAATTTCAGTCCATGGTCTGTTGGGTCCATTGCATTGGAATGAGATGAAGCACAAGGGTACAGCAGATGAAAACTGCTTACCTCACGGAGGCTGGGAAGCAGAGAGAGAGAGAGAGAGAGAGAGAGAAAGGAGCTGGGGACAAAATAGTCCTCAAAGGCACACTCCCAAGAAGCCACTCCCTTCAACTAGTCCCCCTCCTACTGTTTCTACCACCTTTGAAAAGTCCACTTAAATCATGGATCCATTAATGGATTAATCCACTAGTGAGGCAAAATCCATGATTCGCTCACCTTTTCAAAGGCCCCACTTCTGAACACTGCTACATTGGGGACCAAGACTTCAATGCCTGAGCCTTAGGAGAACATTCCAGATCCAACCCATAAAAAGGATGGACCACATATGACTTTTATGCCACCGTGAGAAATAATAAATAACATAAAAATATATAGAACAACAACAAAAAAGACTCATAGATAGATAAAATCACTTTTCAACTCTCAGTATTATTCAGTCTTTTATGATTTATAGATTCTAATTTTTTTCCACATTGGAGATAATAGTATGTCACGTTTTCTTTACTTCATCACATTATAGTATTTAATGTCATTCTTTAATTCATTGAAATTCTGTTTCTACCTGGCTTCATTGACTTGGGCAAAGTGGTCATGAAGCAATTGACACTTTCAGGGGCCACAAACTGCTCAGTAGCCACTGGGATTGATGAGGAAGGTGACCCATGAGCCTCCAAACCCTGTAGACCAAGACGAGTGACAGCACGGTTCCCTCTGGCCCCTTGCTGCAGGCTGTGACTATCTTGTCTCTAGTCCAGGAAAAACTTCACTTTCCTCTTCTTTCAGGGCAAGGCATTGGACCATTTCCTAGAGATGCTTTCCACCCACCCCTCCCAGGACTCTGCTTTTACCCTCCTATCTGCCCCCAATAGCTGTTCCCTATTCTATGGATGAATGACTCAGTTTGATTTATCATCTACAGCTTGTGCCTTGGTAAAGTCACCAGTTACCAAAATGAAACAGCTCAAACCAAGTAAAACCACCTATGGGTATAATCATAAATTTGAAAATATAAAATGAATTTATTTTCAATGTCCAAGACTATAACTCTTCAACTATGAAAATAAACATGCTCCTGGATTTCAAAAAGAAAGGAAAAAGGACTTAATAGAAATCAGACAGCAAGTCTCAGCTCTTCTCTGATGTGGTTCCCTGTCCTTCCTTCTGCTTTGGGGACAGAATTCTGAAAAAATGTGGGGCCTGTGCTAAGGGGTCCTCTTAGCTCCAGGAGGAGTAGAAGGGTATGCTCCTGGCCAAAAGGGAAGGGTCTGTAAGTGTTTTTGGAGCACATGCAAAATTTACAGGTGAACCAACATTTTTATGGTCTGAAGATGTTTTTGTCTATGTTAAAGCTGGTTTTGCCCATGAGCAACAAATGAATTTATTCAAGACTTGAATTACTGAAAGGAAAACAAACCTAATGCAGGACAAAACTAATGTGAAATTTAAGGGGGAGGAAAAACCCACCACCAACAACAAACAATCTTCAGTTTGGCTGAGCTGATTAGAGCCAGATGGAAAATGGATCCCAGGTGCCCAGGTGGGCGGGATATCTGAGGACAGAGGCAGCTTCGTCTTGGCGGGCATAGCCCAAAACATCCAAACCACTTGCAAGGCAGAGAAGCATTTCTTTCCTTCCTTTCTTTCTCTCCTCCCCACCACTTCCTGGCTTTTCTTCTCTTTCCCTGGAGCAGCGGGGTGTTTCCAGGTTGAAACTTTTGCAAATGAGAAGGCTCAGTGTGAAGGGACTCACACAAGACCAAGATTGAAGGATGGGGTAGATGGGATTGTAGGATTAGGGCTGTCTAGGATTGTAGACATGATTTTTTATCACTCTCTCCAAAATCTGGATTTCAAAATAAGACTTCCATCCCCAAGATAATAAAAGGTGCATTCAATAGCCTCTGTGGTTGTCTTACAATCAATTTGTGGAGGGTTACTAGATGCTTTGAGCTGAAGCAGACCCACACAGAACCTCAAGTCTAATTCCATCATGTGGCTTCTAATGTCATCAACAGTGCCTCTGGCAACAAAGTCATTTCCAATTGCTAATATCCTTTCCCTTCTACGCTCATCCTGCCAGAAGCATTTACAGTTCTGTGTCTGAATCTCCCCAGAAAAGAATTTTTCCCCCTTTGGCAAAAATGGTTTCCAGAAAACAACAACTTCCATGGAACAAATGCATGTAAACGTTCTGTTCATTACAATCGTACCATGGAAAACATTCAGGGACTCTGGTACTGTAGAAAGAAAAGAATGCTGCAGAAATTCTTTGCATAGTATTTTCTTGTTTAGTTTTTATCACACTGGAGGCTACACCCATTTAATGAAGAACACTGGTTAATTCTTCCTACCAACAATTTATTAATGCTTTAATTCAACCCAGAAGCCCTTAAGAAAAGTGACATGAGCTCGAGGAGGACAGGTACTTCTGCCTGTTGTGCTTAGTCTTGTATTCTGTTTCTAGTAGAGACATGGCATTTTGCAAATATTGGTTCATATTTATTGTCGAATGATTTTTCTAGTGGGAAACTACTAGTTTTGCCATCTTTTGAATTTTGGGATGTTTTATGTGAAACAGAATTTTTTGGGGGGTACCAGGGATTGAACTCAGGGGCACTTTAACCACTGAGCCACATCCTCAGCCCTATTTTGTATTTTATTTAGAGACAGGGTCTCACTGAGTTGCTCAGTGCCTCACCATTGCTGAGGCTGGCTTTGAACTCACAATCATACTGTCTCAGCCTCTTGAGCCACTGGGATGAAACAGAATTCTTTTATCCATCTTAGAGATAAGGAGAAATTTGACCTAGTTCTACTCTTAGGAGATAACAGAATGTTTAAATAGATTCTTTTTTTAAAAAAAAAAAATCTAGTTTACTTTAAATTTGCAAACTCCCACTAGCTATTTAGAAAGTTGTCCCTTTCTCCTATCACAAATAAAAATTTCATGTTGTGTCTTTGCAGTACTCAAGGACTCCTCCTTCTGGGGTGAGCTAAGATCTGCCAGCAATCACACAGTGATTGTTCTCCTGCCTTAGGCTGGGGAAGAAGATTCTGGATTCTGGTGGAAGGATATAATTCAATTAGCTACACTAAGATGAAATATTCACAATTCTTTCATCTATGGGTGAAAAAAAAGGTGTTTTTTTTTCTGAAAAATACTCCATATTGTTTTATTTTCATCACACTAAGAACTGGAGCTAGTGTTGAGAGCTGAGAAAATGCATTGTTCCTACTTCTGCATGTCACAGTTAAAAAAAAAAAAAAAAGCTGATTGAAAAGCTTAGAACATCAACAATTTTTGGCCCCATTCCAGATGAAGTAATTCTTAAGTGACTTTTCAAATGTCTCTCTCGTTTATAAGAAAATAGAAAGTAAAATCCAGACTGGTGGGTGGCCTTTTCCCAGAGAGACAAGTCTGTCCTGAATCTATTGATAGCTAAGGAAGAAGTCACTGTCACTCCAGCTGCAGAACTGGGCTTGGACAAAAGGAGAATGGAATCCTTTGAACAAAGTTCAGATAGAGAACTGTGATGTTTCTGGGTTGTCTTTGAACCTGAACAGAGCAAATCTGTGTCAGCAAGATGTAAACTAATTTGTAATTGTATCAAATATGGAGCTTCTAAGCGTTGCACATGGAATTCCAGTCAAGAGAGAAGCATCCACACTGAGAGATCTCCAATGCACCAGTGAGGATGTCAGGATGCATTTTCCACTTCCTCTTGTCTTGAGAGTTTTAAAACCAATTTTTGTTAAAGGTGTGTATGAGCCAGCTGCACACTCACCTGTGGAGGTGGCTTCCCAGAAAATGAGCAAACCTATGTTACCATTTATTGACATTAACTGCCATTTCATGTAATATTAAATGTATTAAAAATGAATAGAAATTCTGTGTGTGGCTATTATTGACATATAAAATGTAAATAAAATTTCCTTCTCAGGCATCCTTGCTTTTTCAAATGAGTATGTGGAAATACAATCCATGCACATCCTCTAGGATTTAGCCCCACAGACAGGAAATGTGATTTAACAGCATTATGCTGCTCAAGTTAAGTGCATTTGGCTATTGATTTCTTACCAGCATTAGCTGATTATCAGAAAGGTATTTTGTTCATGTGGCTGACGACCAGACTGACAGTGTAACAGCATTACCACAAAAAGTAGCTTTGGTTTTAGTCTTTAATTAGAATTTTCATACCATAGCAGCAGTTTGGATTTGCCAAGGATTTATGCCTTAAAGGGATTATGTTAAAGATTATAGAAGTTGAATCCTTCTGGAACAAGGCTGGATATTCATCTCAGGAATGCAGCTCCAAATGCCTGTTGGCCAAGCTGCCTGTGAGTGTTCAAGGATTCCTGTCACTCTCGAAGTTGCTATGACAGTGTAGACCCACAGAAGGGAAATGCTCCTGAAGGGAAGGCCGACCGAAAGCGGGCATGGCAACTGCACACAGGCCCCAGCTTTGCCCAATTCAGAAGATTCCAGCAAGTCCAAGAGCTAGAAATGGGATCCCACTATCATGTGAACACCTAAAAGTTAAGAAGAGAGCAAAAATGCCACTTAATTAACTACAGAATATAGATCAGAAAACAGAGGTGGGAAGTGGCTCAGCAGGAGCTGACGAAGCCTTCCTTCTCTATGGAGTGGAAGCAGAAGTCCTTGACTGAGAGAGGATGAGGCAGCTTCAGAGGACAGAGAATATTACTCTGGTCTGCGAAGTCCTCCAGCCCCTTGGTGACCAAGGGGACTTGCGGCATTGCCTACAAATCTTTTAAAATATTTCATAGTTAGAAGGAAAAATTGTCTAAGGAGCACTGACTCATGAAAGGGATGTGGAATAAGTCCAATGATAAACTGCAATTCTATTTGAGCTACTCCCCTCATGGCGGAGTTGGCAGCACCAGTAGCTCCTTCCTCAAGAGAAAATCCAAGCCCTGTTCATATGAAGGCAGGAGCACCTCCTCCCAGACTGCCAGTCAGAAGACATATTCAATGACATTAGCTCAAAGGGATGAGGTACCAACCCCCCTCGCATGTTTACATATTCAAAAGATGACAAAATTAAGCCTCAAGGTGCTTCCAATTCATTCAGAAGAGATAAGGCCAGGACATGCATGAACAATACTTTAGAACACCTATTAAGCAATAAATAACCAGTTGCAGATGGATGCTCTCTGGATTCCAGAGTCTAGTTTAATCCTATTTCAGCCATTTGGATCCCAGCACAAAAGTTTTGGCATGTGTAATTCCAAATGCAGGAATACACAAACATTGCCAAGTAAATGCCTTAACAATGCTTGCCTAAAATGAACTATCCTTATTGCTTTTACTGATTAAAAGAAAAGATGGAAAGTAACCTAGATATCCAGGAACTGAATCTTCTCATATGAACATAATGAATTCTTAAAAAAAAAAAAAAACTCAAGAATAAGCAAGCTTATTATGTACTGACATGGAATGACCTTTGTATTGTTCAGTGACCAAAGAGAAAAGTAGAAACCGTTTTACATATTTCAAGCAAAGAAGAATGTATTGCAGGGAATTAGTTTAAAAAAAAAAAAAAAAAAAAAACTGCTGCAAGGGCTGAGAAGTAAATAAAGACTGGGAAGCTGCCACTGTCCCTTGGCTGGGTCCCAGGAGCAGATTCTCAGTGCTGATGCTGAAATCACCCGCAGGCTGCTGGAGCCTGTAGTGAGTGCATGCCGTCCAGCCCAGCTGCATGGCCCTGTTCCCATTGCCAGAGGAGGGAAACTGGCTATCCTCTTCCTCCCACATTGGAACTTCCTACTAGAATAATCTAACATGAAATCGGCTGAGTGAGTGAGACAGGGAAAGGCGTGGGGAACGTCTGTAAGGGTGGATTTAGTCTTAGACAGGAGACATAACCCAGTACATCCATCCCTTAGCTCTTCAGCATCTGTGCATTCTATTGCACCTGTTTGATAATAACAGCATCTTATTTCTACCAAACAGAAGAACCATATTTCTCATGCAAATGAAGAAGTTCACTCTATCCAAAAGGTGGAGACACAGAGTGGCCCCTGTGAGGAGGCATCTTCAGCTACTGTATTCATCTCAGGGTGATACCCGTTTTTCTTTAGAGAATATCCAAGATGCGATGGACATTCTGTAACCCAAAGGCCAAGTTGAAAAGTTAACCATCAGTAACACTCAGTATACATAGCAAGCAAACAAAACATGCAAACTGCTGCAAATTTTGTGTTGATAACAGATAATAAAAATGATAACTGATTAATAATGACAATAGCTGAATAATAATTGATAATGTACTTCTTCCAATGCCCAGTCCATGTTCCCTTTGGTTTTATCCGGCACTTCAGTTGTTTGGGGTTCTTTGCTTAACAGGATGACTTAAACTATCATTTCTGAAGAGGCTGAATCTTTGGTCTTCAGGTTGGACATAATTCCAACCTGAATTCCATAATTCCATAATTATGTTGCAGGTTGCAACATAATTCCAATAACTTTTACTCCTTGATATGTAAGTGCTAGGAGGCACCCAGAAGAATTTCCTAAGCTCTAGACATAGTCCTCCTGCCCTCATTGTGGATCATAGCAATCAAATTGCCTCCTGGTAATTCACTCCAGCCAGAACAGTGGCTCCTTTCTTTGCTGATTCAGTGGCATGAGTAACCTAAAATGGACAGATAGCACAATCAGCTTCCAGTTCAGTGGACAATGTTGTATTCCCTAGAGGGAGCATCCTGTCCAGGGAATCAACACCTTTCAACAAGCTGATCCAAAAAGGAAAACAAATATCTTATGAGTGATGCTCAGGGTATAATGGTGAGAGTAGCCAGCCAGATGACATGCTTAGTGTTGGGTCCTAAGAGAACTTCCCTTACCACTTTCTTGATTTGGGCTGTAATTCTTCAATAGCTTACATATCCCAAGTGCTTCCAAACTGCAAGGGACAACTTTGAAGCAGGTCTTAATGCTTTCTTCCTCTGTCAACCCCAAGAGGCCATAGAAGTGAACCAAGGGAGAATCAATATAGCAGCAAGAGCAGGTGCTGTGGGAGCCAGAGCCATCTGCTCATGAAACTTACTGTGCCTTGAGGACCTGCTCAAACCCAGTCTGGCATACACTATTTACACCAGATAATGACTTTCTGCTGTGCATGCTCAACCTTATGACTTGGTGGAAAAGGGCCTTTGTTATCTGAGAAGGCAGGAGATGCTGAGTAACAAATTACCCCCAAACTCTGCAACAAGTATTTGTTCTCACATGGTTTCTGAGGGCCAAGGATCTAGGAACAGTTTAGCCAGAAGACTCTGGGTCAGGATCTCTCATGAGCTGCAGTTCAGCTGTTGGCAAAGGCCACAGGCACCCCAAGTCTGCACTAGACATGCTGTAGGCCAGTGATTCTCAAATGAGGGCCATTTTTGATGCCCAGAAAATATCTGGCCACATCTGTAGACGTTTTTGTTGTCACAAATAAGGGGAGTGGTGCTGCTAATAGGTAGAGACCAGGGATATTAGTCTGTTTTGTCTTGCTAATAGCACAATTTCATAGGCTGAGGACATCTTAAAGAAAGAGGTTAATTTTGGCTTTTGGTTCTGGTCCAGGATTGAAGCTCACATCTGTTGATGGCCTTCTTATAAGCAGAGTCCTGAGATAGCACATGGAACCACATTGTAAGAGATAGGGAGCAAGAGAAGGACCTAGCCAAACTGGCTTCTCTAGCAGAACTGCTCCTAGGATAATCCATTAATTGCATGAATACAGAGCCCTAGTTATCTCTTCAAGGTAATATCTCATAAGGGTGATTAAATTTCCACAAATGTTTTAGAGGGGACAAACAATATTCAAACAACGATGTCAAAGATGCTACTAAATATGATTTGCACAGGACGCCCCCTCCCCCCAACAAAGACTTATCTGTTCTACAAATGTCAGTAATGCTGAAGTTAAGAAATCCTGTTATTGAGTCCTCTTTTGTTCTGGTCTCCACAGAGAACTTGCAAATTACTAGGTTACTCAAAACACTGCTATGAAAAGTTTACTCCAGAAGGGTGTATGTTAACTCACAAACTAAAAGAGGTATAAAACATGGCAGCCCTTTCTTAGTGAGTGGTATGGAGTTTAGTAATTTGTCTTTCACTTTAGAAGGAAATGCCATATTCTCCAGGGAACAATCTGGACCCCAGAAAAGTCACCAAGGCAAGAGGCCTTTAATTTGGGGGGTGGAATTATTCCCACCCTCTGGCATACATGTGTCTTAAAGAGGAATCTAGAATATGTGCAACTCACTGCTCATCATGTGAATGAACCAAAAGGGCAGCACGATGTTCTGCAGACTATCGAGATAGTCAAGGTCCCTGTGGATTAGGTCTCATCCAAGGGCAGCAGAGACAACATAGGCCATGGGTAAGAGAGGGAGGTATTTTGCCAATCCTTCTGCAGGTTGAGAGGAAACTCTTGCTGGTAATGTTTGCCAATTCAGCATTAAGAAAAATAAAGCATCCTGAATCCTGCAGATCACTAGCTGAATACAAAGTGCCAAGAACTCCAGCAAAGGAGAACACATCTGGTCTAGCATCTGATTAATGTTGTAAGAATCCACAGACATTCTGTAACAACCCTCTTGCTTCTGCAGATGCCAAAGAGAGGAGTTAAATGAGGATATAAAATACAACAACTGTATTGTGCAAGTGTTAGATGGAAATACTAATATCTACAGTTCCCCCAGGGGTATGATATTGCTTTCAGTTTACTCTTACATAGAAAGGGGATAACCCAGGAAACTTCCACTTGGCCCTGCCTATCATAATAATGCTCACTACACAAGACAGGGAATCAATATGGAGGTGGGTTCTTTCTGACTCTGAGGATACTTACTACAAACAACAGCATGGTAATTTGACCTACTGGAATCTGATAAGGCAACTACAGGCCCAAATTTCACTTAAACCTGATTACCATAGATGATTCCCCCACCCCATGATTCCAGTGATCCAAAGGCATTGTAGATCTCTAGAGATTGGCATCAACTCAGGATCAATGTCCAGAAATCACCTACAGCCTTGGATATTCCCCCTTTTCTCAGTGCACAGTCACTTTAGTGAATGGTTAGAGGTCTTGGGGAAGACTTAAAAGGAGATTTATGCTAGATACCTATAGCAATATTATAGGGTCCTTCCTCAGTGCTTCCCAGACTCCCCTTTCTCCAAACTTCAAGGCTCTCAAACCTTAGCATGCAACAGAATCAGTTTAAGTGCTTGCTAAAGCAAAGATTGCTGGGACCTACCTCTGGAGTTTTTGTGTTAGTAGGTCTTGGATAAGTTCTGAAAATGTGTATTTCTAACAAATTCCTAGGTGCTGATTCTACTTTTGGGTCACAGTTTGAGAATCAATGATCTACAGGTTTCTATGTCTTTTTATTATTAGAACTATTAACATACTAATTGTACAAATTAATGAGTTTCACTGTGGCATTTCCAATACATATATTTATTGTGCTTTGATCATGCTTACCCTTCCTACTTCTACCCTTTCTCATCTCCCCTCCCCCTCTATGTCTTTGAAATTAGTCTAGATCTTGGGTAAGAGGCTATGACTCTACATTGAATAACTAAGGCATTTGTTCACTAGACATAGATATTTTCTAATTATATAAATCAAGTTATTCTTAGCAGATGGTCCATCCACTTTTGTCCTAGGGTCACTTGGTAGATAGTCCATCTACTTTTCTCCTAAGGTCACCATAAACAAGTAGCCAATAGCAAAGATCCCTGTGTGCTATCTGCTTCTGCTCTGGGCTCTGCCCAAGGCAGTAACAGTACCCACTGGTTGCTGCTGTTAAGGACTGCCACTTGGCTTTGCCCTCCAGAAGCCCATCATCCACCGAAATTAATGTCTATTTTAGTAGAGGTTTGTTTGTTTGTTTGTTTGTTTGTTTGTTTTACAATGAAGGCCAAACAAGACAGACTGAAATATCTACCACATTTAAATAGACCTATGTGTTAGCTTTATGTTGTGTGACCAAAATACCTTGGACCAACTTAGAGAAATAAAAGTTTATTTGGAACTCGTGTTTTCTGATGTTCAGTCCATGGTCAGCTGACTCAGTAACTTTGAGGAGGAATATCATAGCAGAAGGGCACAGCAGAGGAAAGTTGCTCACCTCATGGCAGTCAGGAAGCAGAAAGAGCAAGGGGAGGAGGCCACGGGAAGTTGAACCCTACCAGGGTTCACCCCCAATTACCCATCTTCTCCAGCCATGCCCCACCCACCAACTTACCACCCAATTAGTCCATTCAAACTAGGATGGATTAAGGTACAGCTTTCATAATACAATCATTTTACCACCTGCATTAACTATAGGAGCTTTTGGGGTACACCTCATATCCAAACTATAACATTCTTACCCTGTCTCCCCAAAGTTCATGTCCATATCACAATGCAAAATGCATTTAGTTAATCTCCATGAATGCCCATAGTCTTAACAGTTCCAGCATTGCCCAAAAGTCCAAGTTCAAAGTCACATCTGAGACTCGAGACAAACTCTTGGCTGTAAGTCCCCACAAAAATTAAAAGGAAATTACATATATCCAATATACAATGGCACAGAGTAAATGTCCCTATTGCAAAAGGGAGGAACAGGAGAGGGAAGGGAAGGGAAGGGAAGGGAAGGGAAGGGAAGGGAAGGGAAGGGAAGGGAGGAAGAGAGGAAGGGAGGGAGGGAGGGAGGAAGAAAGGGAGAGAGAAAGAAAGAAAGAAAAAGAAAAAAAGAAAGAAAGAAAGAGAGAGAGAGAAAGAAAGAAAGAAAAAGAAAGAAAGAAAGAAAGAAAGAAAGAAAGAAAGAAAGAAAGAAAGAAAGAAAAAGGAAGGAAGGAAGGAAGGAAGGAAGGAAGGAAGGAAGGAAGGAAGGAAGGAAAAGAAAGAAAGAAACACAAACCAGCTGGACAAACAGGTCCTATAGCTCCATCTCCAGCATCTGGGACACATGGCAAAGAGATGTGTTCTCCAAAGGGCTAAGGCAGCCCCACCTCTGTGAACTTGTTGGTTGTAGCCAACATGGGCTCTTTTAGACTGGCTTTGTTCACAGCCAGCAGTTTTCCTTGGCATGTGATCTTTGTTACTGGCATCTCTTAATCCCAGGGGTGTTCATTCCAGTTTGGTTTCACCACAACTTCATACACTACCCTCTTGGGGGCTGCCTATTCCAACTCCGCTACACTTTGCCTTGCCTCCCAGACCTTCCTTTGAAATCTTGGTGAAAGTCTCCAAGACCCCCTAACTTCAACGTCCTGCATTCCTGCAAAACCAACACCACATGGATGACACCATGATCTACTGACAGCTTGAGCTCTAGCCAGGCTTATTTGGACCATGGCTGCAGAAGTCTCTGAGTACCTGGGTGGCTGAGCACAGTGAAACAAATCCTGGGGAAACAACTTTCTAGGCATCCCTGTGTGAGAAGGGTGCTTCCATTATGCCTTAAAGGAGTTTTCCCTTCTTTGCCTTTGAGCCTGCAATGGGTGTGATCTTGCTTCAAGGTGTTTTACTGTTTTGTGTAATGTAGTTTCATGGCTACAATCTCTCTAACAACCCTAACTTCCTTGACCCCTGTTTTACACACACTTTTCTGAAAAAACTGCAAGTTTTAAAAATCCTTCTTCTCTGCTTTTTGCTCCCAATTCTCACAATAAACCTGGCTAAAAGCTGATAGCACTATCCATGCCACATCTGAATGCTGTGCTGCTTTGAAATTTCCTCCACCAGATTAATTAGTTCATCACTTAAATTCAGCCTCACTCAAAATCTCTGGAGAAGCAAAACAATTTCTTTGCCAGAATGTAATATGAATGGCCTGTAGTCCAAGTCCCAATAGAATCCTCATTCCCCTCTGAAACCTCATGCACACAGTCTTTATAGTCTGCATTTCTGGTTGTTTGAGCTCCCAACAGAATCAATCATTGAACTCTACTTAAACATTCTAAGACTTCTCCAACTTGCATTTCCAAGCTTTTCCAAACTCTTTTCTCAAACCAGTTCCAAAGGCATCTAGAACATGGTCAGATTAGTTACAGCAAGGACCCCACTTCTTGGTGCCTTTTTCTGTGTTAGGTTTCATCTATGGGACCAAAATACCTGAAAAATAAACAATTTAGAGGAGGAAAAGTTTGTTTTGGGATCACAATTTCAGAGGTTCAGTTCATAGTTGTCCAACTCCATGGCTTTGGGCCCAGGGTGAGGTAGAGTCTCATGGCCAAAGGGGGGAGCAAAGAAAAGCTGCTCATCTCATGACAGTAGGATGCAGGGGGGCAGGGGTAACCACAGGAATAATGAATCCTGCCAGGGCATACCCCCAGTGACCCACCTCCTCCAGCTACACCCCACCTGAACACCCAGTTAGTCCATTCATACTAGCATGGGCTAATGAGGTATGAGTCTCATAATCCAATCATTTGCCTCCTGCATTAACACAGGATATTGGGTGTGGGGGGAGATACCTCATATCCAAACTATAACACTGACCATAATAATATCAATAAAGGAAGACATTTTAAGTTCTTACCAGTGTATCTCCCTACATCCTGGAGGGTCCATAAACTATTGTCTGCCTAGGTTCTATTCAGGCAATGAGAAAGAATTATCTCTTGGCATGGATTCTAAAATATATTGAAAAATACAAATAAGATTACTTTAAAATTGAGGCTTCTAAAATCTGTTTGTTCAATGTACCAAATATAATGGTGACTAGTGTGGCAATATGTAAATTGCTATATTTCCATAGAGAAGGCAGGAGATAAAACAG
The DNA here is from genome assembly GCA_020662805.1 of Glaucomys volans. Lineage (NCBI taxonomy): Eukaryota > Metazoa > Chordata > Mammalia > Rodentia > Sciuridae > Glaucomys > Glaucomys volans. The sequence continues at coordinate 377,312 of JAJEJO010000115.1, forward strand.
TGTGCTTCCAGACAGCCACAGCTTCCCAGATGCCCCCGGGACCATGGGGATAGGCTGCTATGGATGGTACTATCATGAGCAGTGAGGATGCCACCTGGGCTTAAGAAGCACTCTCATGGGCTTTTATTCCTCCTGTCCTCCCTAGCTCCTGATTGTTTGAAGACACTACAAATGTGTGCACCCATGCACTGTGAAAAAATGAGCCCCGTGCATTTTTTTAGTGTGAAACAAGACTGGGTGAGCCAAAGGGCAATTTCATGGAGCATCTCCCCAAGAGGGTCAGACTTCAGATCTGCCTGAGCTCTAAGCCTGAATGTTTCCAAACTTTTAATGGAAAATATATCATTCTCCCTCTTTTTAGAAAATAATGTTTAAGTAAAGCCTTAAGCCCATGTAGTCCCAAGTTTGTAATTCTGTGAATATTTCAAGAAAATTGACACAGGTGCATTAAAATAGGCTAGAAGTCATAATCTAGAGTTTACATACTATTATTATAATAGAGTTACATTCCTAGTATTACGTAATTGTATTACATGTTATATAATTACATACTATTTAAGTTTTATAGGTGTTTCATATCTGGGACAATGGGACAAAATGGGTTATATATATAAGTCTTCTGGATTCTGGTTTGTTTCTTAGATTCATCTGTCTATGCCTCACTGATAGCAGAAGGACCTCAAAAATGCTACAGGGACCAGGGCAGAGTGATTGAGAATAACATTAGATGAGATCAGAGAGGGATGGGGTATGTGTGTATGTGCAAGTGGGTACAAGCATGCATGCAAAACACCCTCATGTAGCAGGGTGCTCTATTGTTCCACGGAGGTACAAGATGAGAAGCAGGAAGTTATTGAAATAATCTGGGTGAGAAAGGACAGCTGCCTGAACAGGATGTTGTAGATGGAAGTAATGAGGAATGAGCAGAACCTGGATATATTCTGAAGATATAACCCACAAACTTTCTTAATGGATTGGATGTGAAGTGTGAACAAAAGACTGAAGAAAAAAAATTGATGCTTTTTTTGTCCTTTTCTCAAAGGATGGAAGGGCTATTACCTGAAATTGTTGGAGGAGCAGGATTTTTTTTTAGAGGGAGGTATATTTGGATCATCTCTATAGAATTCAAGTAGAGATGTCAAGCAGGTACTTCATGACACTGTAAAATGGAGATTCAGGCCAGGGACAATTTGGAAGTCATTGAGGTAGAGGCAGAATTTATTTGATGCTATCTGATTAGATCAGAGGGGCTCAGTAGGAGCAAGACCCAGTGATTGGACCCTGCGGCACTCCAGCATCAAAACATTGTGGAGATGGAAAGAAACAAGCACAGGGGAGTGAGAAGGGGTGGTTTGGAAGGTCAGAAGAGGGGGTAGTATCATGGAAGCCAAGTGAAGACAGTGGTCCAAGGAGGACGGATGAATCCACTGTATCAAAGGTGCTGTCAGGCAGAGTAAGATGAAGGCCAAGTACTGGATAGGTTGTTGGTGACCTGCAGAGAGAAAAACTGTGGTAAAGTGGTAGGGCCAAAAATCCTTGGTAGAGAAGATTCCAGATGATGGGAAGAGAAGGATCGAGACAGAAAATGTTGACAGCATTTTTCTAAAAACTGTAAAGCAAAAGGGATGATGCAATTTGACAAGTATTATCAGGTCAATGGGACAGAAAAATGGAGCAGAAGTTGAAGGGGCAAGTATCCATAAAGAATTGTTCTTTTCTAAGTTTTCTAAGGAATCTCCACACTGCTTTCTAGAGTGGCTGCACCAATTTGCAACCCCACCAGCAATGTATGAGTGTACCTTTTTCCCCACATCCTCACCAACACCTACTGTTGTTTGTATTCTTGATAATAGACATTCTAATTGGGGTGAGAAGATATCTTAGGGTAATTTTGATTTGCATTTCTCTTATTACTAGAGATGTTGAATATTTTTTTTATGTATCTGTTGATCATTTGCAGAGCCTTTTCTGTGAAGTGTCTGCTCATTTCCTTAGCCCATTTATTGACTGGGTTATTTGTATTCTTGATGTAAAGTTTTTTGAGTTTTTTATAGATTCTGGAGATTAGTGCTCTATCTGAAGTGTGTGTGGCAAAGATTTTCTCCCACTCTGTAGGCTCTCTCTCTTCACATTGTTGATCATTTCCTTTGCTGAGAAAAAACTTTTTAGTTTGCATCTATCCCGGTTGTTGATTCCTGCTTTAATTTCTTGTGCTTTGGGAGTTAAATTGTACTCCATTTGTGTACAATGAATTGAATAAAAAAATTAAAAATTAAAAATTTTAAAAAAAGAATTGTTCTTTTCAAGATGCAAAGAATGACAGACATGTTTGTATTCTGATTGGAATTGTCCAGTAAAGAAAGTAAGGTACTGATGATGTGGACAGGAAGGGGAGAATCGTTCAGGTGATACATGGGTGCTCATTCAAGCAAATAAGCCCTCAGAAGCACTGCCGGGGGAACTGTATACTGGTCAAGCTTTGTGAAGGGAACTGCTATTACATGTCCAAATTATAGATGCACACATTCTTTAATACAGTGGCTTTATTTCCAAGATTCCATTATACAGATAGATTAACATCTATGAACAAACATGTTTACATTTTATTTATTACAACATTGCTCAGAACATCAAAGACTTGGAATAAACTTAAATATATATTGATAGTGATAATTAGACCCATATCTGGAATACTATGTAGCATTGAAAGCAAAGTGAATCTATATATGCTGAACTGGAACAATCTTGAAAAACATGAAAAATATTAAAAAACACTTCCACTTGTGAAGAAAGCAGGGAATGTGCTGACATATCATCATATACAAAATATATTTTTATATGTGTACAGAACATTTCTGAGTGATCTTATGGAAACTCACTTTCCATTGGATAATCTTTTCCAATGTTTCAATTATTTTTAAGATGTGTACTTATTATTTTTCATTAACAGAAAAAAATCTTTGCTAAAAAGGAAAAAGTAAACAATTCATTAATTATTTTATTAATAATAATGCATGTATCTTCTGATATATTCAAGGAAAAATGCTACTATCTTCTAGAATTGTTTTGAAAAGTAATGGGAAAATACACCCAGTAAATCCTTTTAAATTGATTTTTACTGAACCAGTAATTGGCAAGCTAATTTGAAATTTTGCAATAGAAATGCTCATGATGAATACTCAATGTAAAATGTTTTTAGTTTCAAAGTGAATTTCTGTTAAACATACTATAGATATTGAATAAATCTAGTTGGGTTGAATCTTATCACTAATTAGATGAATGTCTACCCTCAGAAACTGGGAAATAGACTTCAAATACACAACATTGTTAAAACATTTCTGTTTAAGAGTAATTATTTGCCTGTACACATCTATGCATACTTAGTACAATTTAGCATCTTATTTTGAGCTTATTGGATGAAATATGATGGTGCTCAGAAGTAAACCAGAAAATCATTTTGATATAGCTTAGCAAACAATTTAATCATATTAATAGCAACTGAGTTATCAGTTTGAAATGAAAAAGACAAGACCAATTTTCAGAAGTAGAAATTGTCCCCGAAGTTTGAGTTTAAACATACAGCTATACTGAATTAAGAGAATGTTTTATATGACTTTTTTAGAAATGAGTAGTTCTTGAAAATAAAGAACTATGCCCATGAAGTACATGTGAACAGAGAAAGCAGAAATTCTTCATTTTTAGTGTCTGTCAGTTAGAAATCTCATTCAGTTCTTTCATGAGTCACATTCATATTGACGATGGCATGGATGATCTTGGTGGGTAACAAGACCTTGAACTGCTTTCTAAAACCTCAAGACAGACTTATTTATTTCAATGTTTCTAGCACTAAGCATACTTAACTGTAATCAAATCTTTTGAAAACTAGCATGATCTGCTACATAATATCATTATATATAACGATCCTCTCATTTTCTCACCTGAAGGAATTTTAAGCATCAAGGATTCTCTGCTATTTATTTAAGCATGCATGCTTTTTCTTTCCCTAGTTTACTGAATTATTTATTAGTTACACAGTATTCATGCTCTGTGCTAAGTGCTGCTTCTCTCCCCTTTTGCAACTAGAGTGCAAGTACATATCTATTTCATTATGAATTTTAAAATCCACTTGAAGCTAAGGAAGTAATTCATAGCAATGGAATGGCTGGGGTGGTAGTATATTTTCAAAAATGTTAGGACTTTGTTGTTTATATTGAGTGTATTTGCTCCCTTTTTTGGTTTGCTAATAGACAATGATGTACAAGCAATGTATAAAATATTCACACTAAGGTGCAATTATTTGTAGGAAAGATTCACACCTTGACAGACTTCCAAGATGAGAAAAACTGAAACTGGATTTGCTGACAAAATGCACACTCATTTCCATTCAAACAAGAAGTGATTGATGAAGCATTCTCATACCTGTGTGGAATTCTGTGCAAGATGCTATAGATTGGTATTTTTAAAAATGTACAGTGCAAATGAATCATCTGGGGGTCTTGTTGAGATTCGGAGTTGGATTCTCAAGTTTGGGATGGATCAGAGTCTGCATTTTTGACATTATCCCAGGTGACGTTGATGCTGCTGGTCACTTTGAGTGGTAAGGTACAGAGCAGAGGTCTGCATCCTAGCTGCATGTTGTGGGAAAATTTAAAGACAGATGCCTGGGTTCTACCTTCAACTGAATCAGAATCTCTGGGGATGAGATTCAGGCATTGCTCATTGATTAAAGCTTCCCATGTGCTGTGGGCTGAACTGTGAACCCTTCATATTCATATGTTGAAGGCCAAACCTATAATGTGATGATATTTGGAAATGGGGCTTTTGGGAGGTAATTAGGGACAGAAGAGGCTATGAAGGCACCCCATGATAGGATTAGTACCCTTATAAAATGAGACACCAAATCTCCAATTTTTTTTTTTTTTTCTCAATTCCTCTCCCCTATCCCTCTCAGGAATAGTAAGAATGCAACTGTCTGCAAACCAAGAGGAGAGCCCTCTCCAGAACTGGACTATGCTAGCATGTTGAAATTGCACTGTGTGCGAAAACACATCTCTGCTATTTAAACCACTCAGTCTATATGTAGCATTTTGTTGTGACAGACTGACACAGCAGGTGATTCTAATAATATGGAGTACAGACCTTTCTCTCCAGGACACACACATTCATTCTCTCTCTCTCTGTCTCTCTCTGTCTCTCTCTCTCTCTCTCTCTCTCTCTCCCTCCCTCCCTCCCTCCCTCCCCCATGTGAGGACACAGCAAGAAAACAGCCATTTGTAAACCAGGAAAAAAGTCCTTACCAGGACTCGACCACACCATCACCCTAATCTTGGACTTTCCAGCCTCCAGAGCTATATAAACAATAAATGTTTTTGTTTAAGCCCCCCCCCCCAAAAAAAATATGGCGTACATATTGACAGTCATTGTTATAAAGGGTGTTGAAGGAAAATAATCATATCTCTGTTTTAGGACACTGACAATCTACCTGGGGAGCTATAACTTGGACCTGTAGAAATCATGGTGTCAAGTTTAAGACTGGGTCAAAGATGTAGAGTTAAGAAATTCACAGCAAGGGAGCAGCCCTGGTTGGGGTATGAGGGAAGAAGACTGTGTCACTTCTTAGAAAGAGGACTGTGTCACTTCTTAGAAAGTTTGCTGAGGAATATATTTTTTAAAAAAACTTAAAGGCATAATTTATATTATACTATAAAAAAGCCTGCATAAATAGTAAACATTCAGCTTTGAGTCTTGACTATTTTACACATGCATATAATTACTACCCAATTAAGACACAGAACATTGTTATTAGCTTCTGAGCTAATAACATTGAAGTTATTAACAAATAACTTTCTCTTTGAAAATTAATAATGGGTTCAGCACTTCCCTATTTCCCCAGTACAAAATGTTTTCCAAGGCAACAAATTGATTTAGTTAGAGAAATCTTTTCATTACCAAGGAATGGCAACTAATAAAGTATACAAAGAAATAATATTGGAAAAATCACTGTTTTGCGATTTCTAATATCAATTCAGGCAAATTAAATTGATTTGACCATTAGGTGAATGATTGAGGAAAATCTTTATTATCTGTACAGTGTTAAAGTAATTCCACACAAAATATATTCTGAAAGAGGATGACTTCACTCTACAGCAGAAAGCTTGGGAGGCCATCCTATGCACCAGAGGAGAGAGCTACAGGGCACTGTCATTGCCCCAGAAAAATCTGTCAAGTACTGTCCAGCTCATTCCTACCAGTCTCAGAGGCAATCACTGTTCTGATTTCTATCCCCACAGAGGAGGGTATTCTGTTTCACAACTTTCAATGAAAGGAATCATGCAATGTGTGCACAGGTTACCTGAGCTTTAATAATGGCTAGCATGTGCCTTCTTTAACTTTTTTTTAATTTGTTCTTTTTAATCATACATGACAGTAGAATGTATTTTGACATATCATACATACATGGAGTATAACTTCCCATCCTTATGGTTGTACATGATGCAGAGTTACACAGTTCATGTATTCATATATGAATACAGGAATGTCAAGTCTGATTCATTCTACTGTCTTTCTTATTCCCATTCTCCTTCCCTCCTTCCTTCCCCTTTGTCTAATCCAATGAACTTTTATGCTCCCCCCATATTGTGTGTTAGCAACCACATATCAGAACATCCAACCTTTGGTTTTTTAGGATTAGCTTATTTCACTTAGCATGATAGCCTCCAGTTCCATCCATTTACCTGCAAATGCCATAATTTCATTCTTCTTTATGGATGAGTAATGTTCCATCATGTATATATACCACATTTTCTTTATCACTTCATGTTGAAGGGCACCGAGGTTGATCCCATAGCTTAGCAATTGTGAGTTGAGCTGCTATAAACATTGATGTGGCTGCATCACTGTAGTATGCTGATTTTAAGCTCTTTGGGAGTGGAAGAACTGGGTCAAATGGTGGTTCCATTCCAAGTTTTCTGAGGAACTGCCATGCTGATTTCCATAGTGGTTGCACCAATTTGCAGTTCCACCAGCAATGTATGAGTGTACCTTTTCCACCACATCCTTGCCAACATTTATTGTTACTTGTATTCTTGATAATTGGCATGTGCCTTCTTCAGAAATGCTAAACAAAACACACTACAGTGCCCAAGATGTATTCTAGACTAAATTTATTAGCATGGGTCAAACTCTTAAAGATTTAACTACAGAAAATGTAGGGGCCAGAGGAACAAGCTAAGTTGGACACATGAGGGAGCAATCACATAAATACTGTATGGGAAGATTTGTTCAAAAAAAGAAAAGGACAGTTTCAGATTTCAAAATACGTAAGTGACATAAAATCCAGATGTAATGCAAAATTCCTGACCTCAGTGCTGATTTGGAGAGACAGCTTTGGGGGAACATTTGGGGAGTAATTGGGGTAATTTGATATGATCTGGGTATTAACTATGATGATTTTTTATCAACGCAGAAAGAGTACTACTAAAAGAAAATAGGCAGTGGCATGGTTTGGATGTGGTTTGCTCCCACAAAAGTCATCACCCATGTGGTAGTGCTGAGGGGTGAAGATCCTTTAAGAGGCAATTGGGTCCTGAGGGCGCCATCCTCATGCAGGGATTAATGCAGTTCCAAAAAGTGTGTTAGTTGTCATGAGAGTGGTTTTCTGCTTCCTCTCTCACCATGTGATTTCTTTTGCTTTTCTACCACCCATGTAGCACACTTGGTCCTCGCCAGAAGCCAAGAAAGTGCCAACTGCATGTTCTTAGGCTTCCAAAATGGTAAGTCAAAATAAACTTTTCTTTACAAATTATCCCAGCCTCAGTTGTTATGTTAAAGCAACAGAAGATGGACATAGATGGGCAATTTGCAGCATTACGATCTTACTAGTTACCAGAATATGTATGTGCATAAAAAGGTCGGGATATTGTATACACTACCCCCCAACACACACACTAATTTCCAAAATCATTGTAATCATGGGTTTGTGGGTTTATTAGTTTTTTTGCTTCCATAACAAATCATCAAAAACTTGGTGGCTTGTAACAATACATATTTATCATCCTACAGTTCTATAGGTCAGAAGTTTAATATGGTCTCACTGAGCTGAAATCAAGATGTTGGCAGGGATGCATTCCTTTCTGGAGGCTCAAGGCAAGAATCAATTTCCTTGCCTTTTCAAGCCCCTGGATGCTTCCTGCATTCCCTGACTCGTGGCCCCTTCCTCCACCTTCAAATCTAGCAAGGACTGGTCCTTACACATCATAGCAACTCTCAATTTTTCTGCTGCCCTCTTCCACTTTTAAGGACACTTGTGATTATGTTAGGCCCACCCAGAGACTTTAAGATAATTTCTCTATCTTTAAGTCAATCAATTAGCAACCTTAATTCAATCTGCAAACTTAATTCACCTTTGCCATGAAGCCTAACGTATTTATAGATTCTGGGGATTAGAATGTAAACATCTTTGCAGGGCTATTAACCAGCCACCCATAGTGGGAATACAGTGATTTATATCTTAATGTTGCTATGTTACTTACTTTCTATGATGCATATATATTGCTTCTATAATAACCAAAGACTTGTTTATTTAAAAATAAAATTATGATGGGGGATAAATGAACATAAGTGATAATATCGTGGAGGTCATGGATATACACCTATAGTGGGAATGAAGAAAATACCACCCTACTTATAAGTGAGAACAGGTATTGGTAGCTTTGAAATTTTTCACTAAAAGGTTATTTTAAAACACTATAGTTCATGGCCTGGGGTTGTGGCTCAGTGGTGGAGCAGTTGCCTAGCATGTGTGAATCACTGGATTCAATCCTCAGATCACATAAAGGTACATAAATAAAATACAGGTATTTGTCCATCTACAACTAAAAATATTTTTTTAAACACTATAGTTCAAACAATGTATGTAAAAGGACAGATGACTTATTTTGAAAAATGTTTTGTATCAAAAGATGACCAATTAAATCAATAAACAAGCATTTATTGACTAAAAAAAAATGACCTAGTAAAAACAAGGACACTATGACCCAAATTTACATGAAATATGCATAAGAATTTTCATAAAAGGTGAGTTCTGGCCCCAGCTCTGTAACTTACTGGCTGAGTGACTTTGTGCCAGTTATTTACCCTCTTATTGCTTCAAATGTGTTCTCTATGAGATGGGATTAATAACTGCACTTTCCTCATGGAGTTGTTGGGGGAATTAAGTGATTTAGTACTTGTAGAGGACTCAGGACTGGGCCTGGCACATGCTCAACACTCCCTAAGTGCCAGTCATTAATGGTTATTATTCTGGCAGGTGTTTGTAGCCACCTGTTTTGAATGGAAAATGGCTCTGGAATTTAGTTAAGCTGGTACTTACATGCTATCACCTCAAGGAATCAGGGGAGTTACATCCTGATTATCAATGGGGTTCTTACACCTGAGCACACTAGAGTAATTAACATGAGGGTAATTGAAACTTTTCCCAAATGGCTAGGTTCCCAGAAAACACCCCATCAGTGATAGCATGGTGGCTAAATAATAATACTTTTGATGAGTCAACAGTTATTTAGCCCAGAATTATCAGCATGCCAAACAGTACTTTTAACTATGAGGTTCCAACAGCTGTATTCTGATGGAAGCAAAGTCTAATGCGTTCTTTGACAACTTGAGGTCGAAGCAAAGAAGTTTTCCTGGACTGTGAGAGACTGGTGACAACTTTGGTATGCATTATCCTGCTCATTGTGGATTAATATTAAACCAGATGGACACCATGAATTGTTGAGATCAGTCAAGCACAACATGGAAAACCAGTCTGTCATACAACTCCCAGATTTTAAACAAAACACCATATTTAAAGAATTATTAACAAATTCCAATGAATTGAATAATGTTCCAACAAAGAAATGCAATCAATTCCTTAATGTTTAAAGCTGGAAGGATCTTCTAGAGTATTTCATCCAATGGCCTCAAACCAGGTCAACCGTCCTACTTGCCATCCCCGGGATGTTTCTTAATTTTCTGCAGGATTTCCCAAAGTCTTAAATGTGCTACTGTGTTACATCTCCAAGACAGATATGGGACTGAGGACCAGCTTCCCTGTTGTCATATAATCTTTTCATAATCACAATGGCCAAGACTGGTGATAAAAACTGCTATCTCACAACCATATCACTTCATAGAAGCAAAAACTGCTGTCCCGTGAGGTCAAATGTTTTGGCATGTAAACTAAATGACTTCAGAGCAGTCCCAGAACCCAGGTCTGTCTGAGCAGCTTTCCAAGGAGAATCTGGTTGCTGAAGACTGTGCTTTGAGCCCGGCTGAACTGGAGAAAAATAATGATACAACAGAATGATGGAAACAGAACCTACAAGGAGAGGGAGGATGACCTGAGACTGTGTTTTCCTGCTTGTATGGTTTGAAGGCATCCCTCCAGAGTTCAGATGTTGCCAATATGACAAGGTGACTAAGTCATGAAGTTCTGCACTTGTGAGAGGGAGTAGGTGCCCCTGTAAAAGGGTCTGACAGAGGAGCTTGTCCTTCTTGCCCTTCTGCTTTCTGCCATGTGAGGACCCAATAGTCCTCCCCTCCAGAGGACACAGCATTCAAAGTGTCCTCTTGGAGCAGAGACTAAACCCTCACCAGAATAAGAACCTTTAGCACCTTGATCTTGGACTTCCCAGCTTCCAGAACTGAGAGAAATCAATTTCTGTTCTTCATAAATTTCCCAATCTTTGGTATTTTGTTATAGCAACACAAAACAGACTTTTTGCCTAACCAAACATTTACGAAAGACCTGCAATTTAAGGAAAGATCCTGTGATGGGTATTACACCCCAAGAAGTTGTGCCCAAAACTTGGTTTGGCCCTCCCAAGACCCCAGATTCTCACTGAGGAGACACATGTAGTAAAATGGCAGTACCAGTCCTACTTTCAGAACACCTGTTGTATTCTAAGTACTTTCACATACATTTCTCAAAACTCTTGCATTCTTTTTTTTTATAGATGAAAAAATAATGAACCATAGATCAGAGACTGATGTGGCTCAAGGCAGAGACACAGTAAGGACACCATCTTCCTAATATCCCATATTTATCTCATGGATAGTTTATGAAAAAAATTGGTTTTCTGTGACTTCTCCAAGTGCTTTGGGGTTATTTACACTGTATGCAATAAATGTTTTGACTATTCAAGGTTATTTCCATTTCAAGAATGATTTTTTAAAAAAAAATGTTTAGAAGAAAGAGGGTTAGTAACAGGGAAGAAGGACATGGAGTCAATGGGAAAAGCAAGAATAAATACGGCACCATGCACATTTTTACCAAAGATTCATTACTAAAAAAGAAAACCCAAATGTTCACTGTAGAAAATTCTAATCATAGAGAAAACTTGAAGGAAAAATATCTGCATGCTCATCAACTAAAGGAAAAGCAGTGTCCAGGAAGCCATTAGTGTCCAAATTTCTAAGATCATACATACTATAAAACTTGACAATGAAGCTTTTGAAAATTCTTTAGTTCCAAATATCTAAGTGGTAGTGCTTCTTTTTTCTTCAATCTGCAGAATATTATAAAGACAATGAAAAAGATGCTAAGAGCATTCATGCTTGTGGTTTCTCAATTATATTTTGGAAATGAAGCAGGGATGAAGGAAGTTCTGGGGAGGGTCTTTATGGGCCTATTAGCATTCTACCAACAGAAATATTTGATTCTGCCTGCAGCGAGGGTTGCAGTGCTGTGACTGAAGTCTTTGATCTTGGGTCCCTCTCCAGCATATGGTGTTACTAAGCATAATCAAAGTGCAAATCGTCATAGAAAATTACAGAGATTCTGAAAAGGGGATGGTTGCTTCCTTCCTCTAATTTCCTTTCCTGCCATGTTTCTGGTCTTAAGTAAAAAAACATTTGGGCTTTTGATGAAATCTGCAAACACTTTTAGGGTATTTACAATGTATAGAGTCAATTACTTAACTGTCCAAGATTATTTCCATTACTGAGATTGACAGGATGTCTTCTACCAGGAAAGACCCAGTTTTCAGCAGTGTGGGCATGAAAGTGCCTCCTTTATTTTGTTTCTATACAGTGACATTAGGGAGACATCTGTAGCTCCAGGGAAGAGGTGGGGGAGGAGCATGACACACATCCATCCAGGTTTTGATAATAAATCTTTGAAAATTTATGGGATGATTTGCTACTTCTTTCAACTGATACTCTTTTAAAGAGTTTTAAATTCAAAAGTGTTGAATAATGTTCCACTGAAGAAATGCAAGTGATTCTTTGATCCAGTCTTTCAGACTGGAAGGGATCTAAGTATTTTAATCCAGTCTTCCTCAATATGGTCAATAAGTGGCCTCCAATAAGTCTTTTTAAGTCATTAATTATAAGGATTCACATTGAATTGTCAGGCAAATAGTAACTTTTAAGAATTAAATGTCCTTTGCATCTGTCAGTCCATTAAAGATGGTGGGAGACAATTTCCCATACATAAATTGAAAATAAAACTTGTATTGTATTAGAGGTCATTCTACTTGCCACCTTCTAACTTTTGTTGTAAAGTCTGAGGGACCATGATAAGCTTGGGCCCAGAGAAACAGGAACCAGGCAAGTGTGCAAGTTGGGAAGCATGTGGACCCAGAAAGGCACTGCCTGCTGTTTTTTATGGTTCCTTACCATTGTACCCATAACCTACATCTCCATTCAGAGAAGCTAATCACATATAGCTGAGTCCACCTATGGCAGGTGGGCAGTGGAGCAGCTGGTCTGGCTGTCCTTTCCGGGAGATCGGTGCCTACCACTGAGGGGCCTTAGTCTACCAGTTGTTAAATATTTTGAATATTCCCACCACCAACTGGCCTCATTGGTTGTATGTATGGGAGTGTGCCAATGAAGAGGTCCATCTGCAAAACTTGAGGTCAGAAGCCAAAGATTCAGATGGTAATGTGCATGCTACCAGTATAGCAGCAGATCCTACCAGAGTCAGCTAATTTCTAGAGCTCTTAGTACCCTCTCCTAAAGTCAGGGATGTGAATAATAAATTCTTGCACAAGATTTATATTGATGTCAAAACTTGGGAGGCTGAGGCAGGAGGATCCGAAGTTCAAAGCCAGCCTCAGCAATGGCGAGGTGCTAAGCAACTCAGTGAGACCCTGTCTCTCAATAAAATATGAAATAGGACTGGGGATTTGGCTCAGTGGTTGAGTGCCCCTCAATTCAATCCCTGGTACCAAAACCAAACAAACAAACAAAGAACACCCAGATATTAGATATGTAACATTTAAATTCTAAAAATAATTTCAAAGAAACACATAGTAATTATACATTATTTAGGAAATGTGAAAAAGTAAAGACAAAATTATTTCTCACCACCTATGGCCAACAACTGTTAACATTTTTATTTATTTTATTTCTTTCATTTATTTTTATGAAAGCTTTGGCAATTCAACATTAGTTGTTGAGTGGTCCAAAAAATGATATGAGGCAAGGCTATTACCCTTCTAGATTGGTGGCTACAACTGGTTAAATAAAGATGATGAGAGTAGTGTGCAGAAATCGAAAGACAAGAATAGTGGAAAATTGTACCATAAAATACAGTCTGGTTCTTAGAGATGACAAGCATTCAAGTACTTAAGATACTTTAATACCTCAAGCATTTCTTTAGGTTACTAACTTCATTTCATTCTAGGAAAAACAACCTTATATCACTACTTTAAATTTTCAGTTATATATAAATAAACTCTATACAGTAACCATAAACGCATGTGCATTTGCCTCATTTCCTAAGTCATTATGCTCAACATCTGTCTTTCCTTTCTGACTTGCCAGAGTGTCAACAGCTCACTGCAGTTCTTGGAGATACACAATCTGTTCCCACACTTTGGTTTCAAATCATCAGTCTCTTTGAATTGATAGATTTTTCTTGGACATAAAAACCCAGAGTGTTAGGAGCATTCACCTTGTAAATGGCCTGAAACACAATGCTTGCTTTCTAAGGTCTAAGGGTTTTAATTCTTTATATTTTCTTTCAGAAAATAAGTGCTCTTATAGAATATCATGCTCACAGTTTTTATCTACAATGGACTGATCCTCCTAGATGATGGTACATTTGTCTCCCCAGCCATGCTGAGCTCTCTGAAGGCACTGAGTTTGTCTCCTCCTCTCTCCTACTAGCAAAGGAGATACAGAAATGCCTCAGTAAGTCCTTAAAACCTCTAGGTTTGAGTCCTCACCAGATAACACCTGGGGATCTGCTAAGTAAAATCCCTAGGCCCTATTCTGAAAATTCTTTTACCAGATTCTCTGGGGCTGGGCCAAGGATCCTGTATTTTTAAAAAGTTCCTCTGTAAAACTAGGATAATGACACTTCCTACCTCACAAGGTAGTTTTGGAAATGTGTGAGTTATTTTATACAGAATGCTCAGGTCACTGCCCAGCTCAGTAAAGCACTACTTACGTGCTAGTTATTATTGATGTTACAGGTTGAACACCCTGATCTGAAAATCCAAAAATCGAAAAGCTCTAAAATCTAATACATTTTGAGCACCAACTTTTTGAGATCAAAAAGTTGCAGATTTTAGAGAGTTTTGAATTTCAGAGTTTTGGATTAGGGATGCCTAACCAGTAAAGTCTATGCAAATACTTCAAAATACACACACACACACACACACACACACACACACACACAAAAAAAAAACACCTCAGAAATCTGAAACATTCAAGAATTTTAGATTAGGGATAATCAACCTGTATGATCAGCCAATCAGAAACAGATGTCTTGAAGTATTGTTTATCAGTTTTCTCAAATGTTAGTGTGTGTAAAAATCATCTAGTGAACTTACAAATGCAGATGTTGTGGCTTTGCTGCCCAGAGATTCTGACTTTATAAGGCTGGTACGGAGCCAGAGACCTGCATTCCTGTATTTCTCAAAGGGGAATATGGAGCATTGGTAGATATTCTGTAAACCAGCAGTCACCTCATTCGTATTCTTCATACCCAAGGAAAAGGAACTTGGCTCTTGGGCTGTGGCTAAGATGCAGCTCACTTAGATAGAAAGACAACTTTGGGGGTCACTGGATAACTTGCCAAGAGACCACTGGGGACTCTCTAGTTTCCTACTTCATCTATGTCAGGGGCCACACTGCCTGTCTAGGGTTGGCTCACAGGTGGTGAGGAAACAGCTGCTGTTCCTGCAGGCTGCCCAGGGGAAGCTCCAGGATGCTGCTCCGACAGGTTTGGCCTGACCCACACTGCCCAGGGGAGCCTTGGCCAGAGTTCTCCCCTAACCCATCTTTCACCAGACAGTGGCTGGGCAACTCCTGCCAGTTCCTGGGATTGCTGAAGACATGGCCTGGAATCCTCTATAGCCGAAGCTTAAGGGAACCACAGGTTGCTTGGGAAGACACAGGTACACTCCTGGCATGACCCAGAAGATCTATGTCTGGGCAAGAACACACAAGAAATTTTATGCCATATACATGTGGTGTAATCAGCCCAAACCCATTTGTGCATCTGATCTCTGAAACCTCTCAGCACATTTTTGAGATGTAAAGTGCAAGCTTCTAAGCGGGAAAGGACAAGGTTCTTGTTTCCCTTCTGAATGGCATTCCTTCCTAGACTTCCAATTATGATTATACCAATTATACATTTAAGCATAATCAATATTTGAATCTCCTGGAACCTGATCAAGCCTGGATCCATCCACGAACAAAGATATTACATAGTTGAGAGACAGTTATTTAGATGGAGACAACTATGCTTTTACTAAGGAACATTGCCTTTCATAGAAAATTTTAGCCTAGACTATGTTATAATATAGGAGAATTTACATTTCCAAAAAAAAGAAAATGCTTCCCTTTAAACTCCTATAATTTTTCTCCCTGTTCTTTCTAAATCAAACATATACTTTCTCCCCAATATGCTACATATGGACAGGTCTCTCCAATATTTGAGAAGCCTAGAATTAGAGCACTAAAGGAAGTCCCTGGCCCACACTGCCCCTCTGCAGTTCTGGCCATGTGTTACCAGGGCTCTCCTGGGGGTCTCCCAGTGGAAACCCCAGCCACATCTCCAGTTGCTTCTTACACAGCAGTCCCTTGGTTTTCCCTTGGTCCTAAGGGAACATACACTTGTGACATGACTAGCTTCCAGAAGAAGGATGTGACAAGGCCCCCACACACTTAGGCAGTTGTGCAAGGAATTCCAGGATCCCAAGAACTTTAGTAGGAGTGGGGTTATGATTTGTGCTGGGCATTCCCCCTCAGAGGCCTGAAATTCTGCTCTTTTGGGGTGGTATCCACCCAAAGGCCCTCTAAAGCACTGGGAACAGACAGGGGCTCATGTTGCTCTAGTCCAAAAGCTTGCTGTATGAGTAGTAGCTACACAATGTTTATGTATGTGTTCCACAGGTAAATACTTTGGTCCGGAAGTTCTATCCACTCTTGTCCCAGTCATATTATTGTCACAGATTCCAAGGACCTAGAAGGCAAGAAGCAGGGAGACATTTTCTTTGCATAGCACGTACTTTGCTTATTTAGTCAGAGATGCCTCTTGATGTTGCAATGAAAATATAATGATGTCAACAGCCTGATGAAATCCTTAGAGGACAAAAGGAATATTTTTTCCAAATCATATAGAAGCTAGGTTGTATGATGCTGTAAAAGATTATAGATGTTAATAAATATCACCCCAAAGATGCAAATGAAAGATTTGGAGGGTCCTAAATTCCCCCTTGCAGTGTTTCCACGGATCCCCTCCTTGAGAACTCACTCACCTCATCTAGGAAATACCACTCAACTCTCAAGATCAGTACAGGCTTCCCCTGCTTGGAAGTCTTCCTGGGCCCTTGCTGGGGCTCCCATAGCTCCATCCCTCAGCATTTATCACCTGGTACCATCACAGTTCCTTCATCATCAGCCTCCCCATAAAGCTGCTGCCTGCTGCCTTGGGGTCTAGCTCTGTGTCCTGCTAGCCACTCATCCCCACTCTCGTCCTGGGATTTGTCACATGGTAAGTTCTCACCAAATGCTTCTTGTCTGCTCATCAACACCAATGAAGATCCCAAGCAAATGTACTATTAGAGTTGCTGTCAGGCCTCTTCACTACCAGGGGCTTTAAGTTACCATTGAATTTAAGCAAAATACCACTGTAAAGTCCCAAAAGATGGTCTGAAAATAAAACATGGGGACGTGTAGCATTACAGAAATGGAGACCTTGGGGACACATACAAATATCATATGAATTTATTCCCAAGTATTTAAACATCATTTATTTGGAAAATTCCGCCTTAAGTGGCACACCTTAAAAATTGGGTGGGGGTTGCTTAAAAGATGGTGGTTACATTTTTTCAGAGAGAATTTGTAAGCATGTGGGTATTATTATTTCATCTGTAGATTTCAAAATCTTACTCTAACAGAAACTAGATTGAGGGGGCTAGAAACCCCTACCAGAAACTGTTCACTCTCATTTGAAATACTGCATATGTATCCGTTGTAAACAGTGCTAACTACTTGCAGTTGATGAGTTGCTTCAAGAAAATGGAATGTGATGGGAAAGTAATTGTCTTTTTGTACCAGAGATTGAACCAAGGGACACTTAACCACTGAGCCACATCCCCAGCCTGTTTTGTACTTTTTATTTTTTGAGACAGTTGCTGAGGCTGGCTTTGAACTTGTGATCCTCCTGCCTCAGTTTCCCAAGATGCTGGGATTACAGGCCTGTAGCACCATACCTGGCAAAACAACTTAAAAAAATATATATATATGCATATATATATACACATATATACATATGTGTGTGTGTGTGTGTGTATTTTAGCTGTCAGTGGACCTTTATTTTATTTATATGTGGTGCTGAGAATTGAACCCAGTGCCTCACACATGCTAGGCAAGTGCTCTATAACTGCGCTACAACCTCAGCCCCAAAGCAATTGTCTTTTGACATAAAACCAAGTATAATGCTATTTCACTAGCAATATAGGATTACTGATAGAAATATTAAACACTAGGCAAAACAGTAAAAAGTATATATACTGAACATTTGCAGAGGTCTGATAATTTGTAAATCTTATATAGAGATGTCTATAAGCAAATGAGTGATGAATCTAAACTCCAGCAGCCTTCTGAGGGCCCTGTTTGCTACCCTCTTATACTCTGAGTTTTTTGCAAAGGGTAAAGAGGACAAAGTAACTTACGCAAAGAGGTGGGATCTGATTTCTGCTTCTCTCTCTTCCATACCAGACTTCATGGAGCTTCCAACCTGTTTCCTACTCAAAAGGCTCTTGGCGTGCTCAGAGGCTTTGGGTGGCAGGAGCTCACCTGCTTTGAAGCTCATGCCATGTGAGCGCCATCCCAGGAACCCCCAGTGATTCAATCTGGGAGTCAGCAGCCTTCAAGCATAGGTTCCTTTGAAAAATTCGGATCATCTCTATTGCAGGCAGGGACTGAAGGTCCTCCCAATGTTTTTCTTTGGCCCAGATCAAAGAGCTGGGAACCTGTGCTGTATGGTCCAAGCTTGGGTTCTGTTCCCCTCTTAGGGTAGTTGCACTTGCAGAGTCATCAAGAACTAAAGGGAATTTCAGGATCACAAAATAAGAACTAAAAACCAAACTACCAAACTACCTGGGTAACTTCATATTTAATCTTGGTAAAATAGACACTTGGTTCCCCAAATTCACCTTTCATTTGAAATTCAAAGCAAACCACAAGCAAACCTAGTCTACTCACTGTGGCCAGAATGGACTTTTCACTATCTGCTTGATTTCTCCAATACCCATCTCCTCACAAAGCCAAGGTCCCTGTTCACCCATGAATTCTTTGCTGGCTACCCTGCCAGTGATCTCCACTTTTCTAATATCAGAACTTGCTTCTATCACATCCCTGTATTAATTGCTGAATGTGCCAGTGAAATATTGAAATGATTAGAAAATAATTCAAATCTTTGCAGCTTTATCATATCACCACTTTATATTTTCATTTGACCTTTCAATGCATTGTGTTCCCACTAGACTGTCAGTCTCTGAAGATAAGGATAATGCTTCACTCTTGATTTTTCACACTGTTGTGGGGTGAAAATTATATTTTTCTGGACACCTTAGGTGCAGGCAGAGAAGGAGCTATTTTTTCCTTAAATAAGATGGTCTGCATAAATATATAGTAATTAATAGCTATCCCTTGCTCATTCTCAAGCTCAGCAGGGGCAACCCCCAAAGAGCCATCAATAAAATGCTCCATTCCCTATTGCTTATAAAAGGTAACACCTCCCCAGCTAAACACAGCCTGAGCACTTACAGGCCTAAAAACTTTGAAGATCATTGCAAGCCTGGGCATAAAGCAGGGAGGGCCTGCAGGTAGCAGTTACCAAGGGCCATGCAGGTTATTATCCATATGCACACGTGCAGAGCTACCCCAAGGGCTCTGAGACTGGAGAATTAATGGGACTGAATCATCAAAATCTGACAGACACTTTCATGGTGGCAGAACCAGTTCTGAGCTTTCTTCATGCTCTTCCCTATAGCAGGATCAAGAAAATATTAAGTTCAGATATCTACAAGGGGATGGTGCCTCTGCTCTGTTACTAGTGCAAGGACAATCAGAGACCTAAGTACGCAAAGATCTGAATGGGTTGAACTAGCCTCTCTGGACCGCAGTCAATCGATAACCTTCTGCAGGTAACCTTGTTCCCTCAAATTTCCTGTCCAATGCTGGCGAACTCCGGTGCTGCCCAAACTTCTAGCAGGGTGGCACCTACAGAATAAGTGAGTAAAAACGAGGCGAGGCGCGCTCCTACTGTTCCAAAGCGGCTGGTGTACTCGCCTAAAATAAAAAGGTCTCTGTCTGCAAAGCCCGTTTGCTCGCCCGGTAATCCACCCCCGCCCCCAGCCCTGCGTGGCCGACCCGTACAGCTGTTTTTAATCCCTACTTTTCTCACTTGGCGTCCCGGGCTAGGGCTGACCAGACGCGGAGTCACTTAGCGTTTCCTCCTCCCCCTGCCGAGGTCTGTCCTCCCTCCACCGTCTCCTCTTTCTCCGCCTGCGTCCCCGGGGGGCAGAGTGTGGGAAGAACGAATTTCCGCCGGGTTTGCTCGCTTCTCACCGACTTGGGTCCCTTCCGGACGTAGCCCGCGCGCCCCCCGGCTCTTGCACCGGGCCCGCGTTCAGAATCCTGGACAAGAGCGAGGAGGCGCCGGCTGCGGGGGCCGAGCCGCCGGGGCTCAGCAGCCAAGCCGCGCCCCGAGGAGCTCTTGGAAGGGCTCCCGCTTCCAGCCGGGGAATCCGCTCGGCGGGGAGAATCCGCGCCAGGGAATCCAGCTCTCCGGACTCGGCTGCAAACAAAAAGCACCAGGTCTTGCGCCCTCCCCTCTACCCCCCGACGCGCACCCGGAGAAACAGTTTTTTGTTTGTTTGTTTTTTGTGTTTTTTGCAGAAATGCAACAAGTAGCATCTGTGGCTCGGGGAGCACCCTGCGCCGCCTGACTTGGCCCGGCGAAGCCCGCCTGCAGAAACCCGGGCCAGCCACCGGACAAAGGACGGAGGAGGGGCAGAGAAGTCCGAAAGAGGCCATTAAGCGACTCTGGCCAGGCCAAGGGGAATGCAGAGGAGACATACAGCCGGCGGGCCAAGAGGACAAGCCGGCCGCAGCACGCAGGGCGGGCGGCGATGGAGGCTGTCCGCGCCGTGCGCTTCCTGTTCCTTGTGTGCGGTTGCCTTGCGCTCCCGCCACGGGCCGAGCCGGTGTGCCCGGAGCGCT
>JAJEJO010000115.1:398048-435708 GCA_020662805.1 Glaucomys volans
CAGAAGGCTGGATTTGCAGTACAACCAGATCCGCTCTCTGCACCCCAAGACCTTCGAGAAGCTCTCACGGCTGGAGGAGCTCTACCTGGGGAATAACCTCCTGCAGGCTCTCACCCCAGGCACGCTGGCCCCGCTGCGCAAGTTACGTATCCTTTACGCCAACGGGAACGAGATCGGCCGCCTAAGTCGCGGCTCTTTCGACGGCCTGGAGAGTCTGGTCAAGCTGCGGCTGGACGGGAATGCCCTGGGGGCGCTACCGGACGCAGTCTTCGCCCCCTTGGGAAACCTGCTCTACCTGCATCTGGAATCCAACCGGATCCGCTTTCTGGGCAAGAACGCCTTCTCCCAGCTGGGCAAGTTGCGCTTCCTCAACCTCTCCACCAACGAACTGCAGCCCTCCCTGCGCCACGCAGCTACCTTCGCACCGCTGCGCTCCCTCTCCACTCTGATCCTCTCAGCCAACAGCCTGCAACACCTCGGCCCGCGTGTCTTCCAGCACCTGCCGCGCCTGGGCCTGCTCTCGCTCAGGGGCAACCAACTTACGCACCTGGCACCAGAGGCCTTTTGGGGATTGGAGGCCCTGCGCGAGCTACGCCTAGAGGGTAATCGGCTGAGCCAGCTTCCTTTGGCGCTGCTGGAACCTTTGCACAGTCTGGAGGCCCTGGATCTCAGCAGCAACGAGTTGTCTGCCCTGCATCCCTCCACCTTTGGCCACCTGGGCCGACTGCGCGAGCTCAGCCTGCGCGACAACGCGCTCAGTGCCCTCTCAGGGGACATCTTCGCTGCCAGCCCGGCCCTCTACCGGCTGGATCTAGACGGCAATGGCTGGACCTGTGACTGCCGGCTGCGGGGCCTGAAGCGCTGGATGGGCGACTGGCACGCACAGGGCCGGCTCCTCACCGTTTTTGTGCAGTGTCGCTATCCCCCTGCTCTTCGGGGCAAGTACCTGGATTACCTAGATGATCAGCAGCTGCTGAACGGGTCCTGCGCGGATCCGTCTGCTTCCCCGACAGCCAATAGTAGGCGACTGACCCAACCCACAGTCGCAGGGGAGAAGATGACTTCTCTTGTAGAAGGTCTCGTGGAGGAGCAGGAGCAGCCCCAGCCCCAGCCTCAGCAGCGGGGTAGATTTCTAGCTGGGGTGGCCTGGGATGTGGCCGCCAGGGAGCTCATAGGTAACCGCAGCGCTCCCAGGTTGAGCCGACGTGGTCCGGGCCTCCAGCTCCAGGGCCCTTCTGCCGCTGCTGCTGTGGATCCCGCTCTACAGCCCCTGGATCTGCAGGAGAAGCCTGGTTTGGGGCACCCGACACTGGCCGAGCCCATCCACGTGGAGCCGACACAGAACCAGCCCTCCTCTGCGGTACCGGCCGCAGGCGACCCCTGGCAGCGCGCGGCGAAGCAACGCCTGGCCGCGGAGCAGCAGGAACGCGCTGCCCAGTCGGACAGCGGCGGGGTCGGCTTGCCGCCTTTGGTGTCCGACCCGTGTGACTTTAACAAGTTCTTTCTGTGCAACCTGACCGTGGAGACAGTAGGCGCTGATAGCGCCTCGGTTCGCTGGGCCGTGCGAGAGCACCGCAGCCCCCGGCCGCTGGGCGGCGCGCGCTTTCGCCTGCTCTTCGACCGCTTTGGCCAGCAGCCCAAGTTTCACCGTTTCGTCTATTTGCCGGAGCGCAGTGACTCGGCCACGCTGCGCGAGCTACGCGGGGACACCCCTTACCTGGTGTGCGTGGAGGGAGTGCTCGGGGGCAGAGTTTGCCCCGTGGCCCCCCGGGACCACTGCGCAGGGTTGGTCACCCTGCCGGAGGCGGGGAGCCGGAGTGGCGTCGACTATCAGCTGCTGACCTTAGCCCTGTTGGCAGTCAATGCGGTACTGGTGCTCTTGGCCCTGGCCGTCTGGGCATCGCGCTGGCTGCGGAGGAAGCTTCGGGCCAGGCGGAAGGGTGGAGCCCCTGTCCATGTTCGCCACATGTATTCCACCCGACGGCCCCTGCGCTCCATGGGCACCGGAGTGTCAGCGGACTTCTCGGGATTCCAGTCTCATCGGCCGCGCACCACTGTGTGTGCGCTCAGCGAAGCGGACCTCATTGAGTTCCCCTGTGACCGCTTCATGGACAGCACAGGTGGTGGTGCGGGAGGCAGCCTGAGGCGGGAGGATCACCTTCTGCAACGATTTGCTGACTAGGTCTGGGGCAACCCTGCCTGTGGAGGGAGACCATCCCATTGGCCTTGAAGAGCCACCTCTCCGTGGGGCTCCTAAGCCCAGCTCAGGGGAAGACCTATTTTATCATGCCTTCTCCATTTCCCTTTGAGTGCATTTGCTAGAGAGGACAAAGGGGACAGAGAGCCAATCTAGGTATTACCGTCCACTTCTGAGTACTAACTAATGAAGCAAATGTATGGTAGATGGTGGTCAAGGCCAAGAGTAGGGGACGAATGGATGGTAGATGCAGAGGCAGATGCCTGGCACAGCTAGGAAATGGCTCTTGTAGCCATGCTATGCAATAGCCTGGTCTCCTTTGGGCTAGAAAAGGATGCTTATGACCCAACAAAATGGCCAGAAAGATGGGGGGAGGGGGGCATGCTTTTTGTCTATTCAGTGTCAAACAGAGGAGTTTTGTTTCTATTTAAGGAAAAAGGAACTTATTACCATTACAAAGGAGGCTTGGCAACCGACTCCCCAGGTCTGGGGGGTCTCTGCCAAGAAGGGTGGGGTAAACAGGTGGTAATACTCTTGCCAAGGAACTCATTTATGTTGGCTGATAGCACATTCAGGATACCCTAAGGTTTAAATAATAAGAGACACAGTTTTGTTTTATTTTTTTTTTCCAACAATGTGAAGAGCTTTGACATTTAACAAACTGACCAATAAACTCAAAGACTGTTTTAGTTGGACTGGGCCATTCAGCTATTTTCCTTTTAACATGAACAGACAAGAACATTTGCTGACTCTAAGGGTAACTAAGATTACATACTTTCTCAGGAGAAGGCTGCATACAAGACTTCCCTGTCAGGTTTGCTCCTGTGGTTTTAATTTCATTTCTTTATACCTATATATGGAAAAGGAAAATTCAATGCCAGATTCGATAAAAGAATGTAATATGTTTGTAACTGATGACCCCCTAGGGAACTCAAGCAATCTAGCTCACCACATCTCTGACAGTGTGTGTACATGGGAATAAATGTAATGTACTTCTCATTGCATTTTGATCGATGACACTCAGTTAACTGTGCCTACTTCTGAGTTTCAGAGTTAAGGTGATTGTTGGTGGTCCTTAGTGTCGAGCACTTGCCTAACATGTGAAGCCTGGGTCCCATCCCCAGCACCACAAAGACAAAACAAAAGGTGATTGTCAATTGACAGTGTAATCTTTGACCACATTAATGTCTTTCCTTATATGAAACAGTAGACAGGAAGAAATTACGGAAGACAAATGTGAAAAAAAAAAATACATGAATGGGTGTCTGTTTTCTACTAAAACTAGAAGGTTGTTATGAGTACTTAAACCTCACTGTGAAATAATTATATATTTTGCAAATTAATCCTTAAACTACCCAGTGTTTTACTGTGTGATTAAATCTTATCTTTTAGTAAATAGTTGTGGTATTTCTTTTCAATATTTTTATTTTAAACTTAGGGTTAGTCTCCTTTATTCGTTTAGTTGTTTCCAGCTATTTGGGATACTTTCATTCCCTGATATTTATGAAGTATGTGTTTATCTCTACATGTAGTGGTTTGGTTTACATTAATAATTTTGTGTGTGGTCTAAAAATGCAGTCACTGAGAGGGTGACACTGTGGGTATAGTCACCATGCTATGGATTCATTGGCATTGGAGTACCATGGAGGCCACTATAATGGTGCTAAGGCTAACAGTGAATCTTCTGTTTAGGGCCTCAAGCCCCTGAGGGTCCTGATGACTCAGGGAATCCATCACAGTCCAGGGGTCCTTTAACCCAGGTCACTCCTTTTATGTTTGGCCTAAATTGAGCCATGCCTGACCTTGTCCCAGCGGCTGAGCAGGGACCCAGGGATTTAAATGAGCTGATCTTTGTTTATGTTCAGATGAGTAAATGTCCAGACCACTTAAACTACAGCTGCTTTTCTGGCAGTCTTATCTGCAGGGCCAAAACTTAATAAACCACAGGAAATAGACTGTCATTCTTTGTTTGCTGCCAGGGCTTGTTTTAGATTCGGAACATATTGGTACATAGGAGAGGTGGAGATTTTTGCTCTTATTTTCAACCAGCTGGCTATCTGGCACCTTTTGTATTCCTGGCTTTTCTCTTGCATGGTGTGGTTGTATTTCTTAGCTGTTTCTTTGCACAGCAGTGTGATATTAAGTCCCACTGAAAATCTGGAAAAGATCTCTGATTCTATTCATCACCCACCTTTTCTGATGAGAACATCACTGGAAATGCTTAATGCCTGGATCTGTGTTCTACTTAAAACAGTTTCACTGGAAAGTCTTTCAGTGGGAAATGAATAAATGTCATACATTGTTATGCTCAGTTATGTCAATAAACCCACTTATTAACAGAGATGTTTCATTGTTTGAGTTTCCAAATATTTTATTCCCTTTCATAATAATATGCATTTTTATAGCAGTTTTCATTTATGAAAAGGAAACAAGCTTGAAGTTTTTCTAATCTCCATTTCCATGGTAGAGTATGAACTTCATCTTAAAGAAATGACTATATGACTTTATACCTTGAGGAACAACAAGATAGCTCTAAGAGTGGACAGTCACCTGCCGTGCGAAAATATTGTCAAAGACCAGTGACAGGACTAGGGATGTAGCTTGGTGCGACAGCATGCTTGCCTGGCATGCACAGGCCTAGGGTTCAATCCCCAGTACTGCCAAACAAACAAACCAGAACCCCCACCAGTGGCTCAAGGTGATTGGGTCTCTGCAGGCACTGCCTGTTTTGAGAATAGTGAAATGTCAAGGCCTTTGACTCTCATGGTCAATAACAAGAAGGAATTACCTTGAAGTGGAGGTCATTTTTACCATTACAAAGTTTATGAAAAGATAAAAGTCCTAAAGGAAAATGAATAAGCTTTGTGTGATTTAGGTGTGTTCAATTAAAGAGCCACTGAACAATCTGGAAGGTGGTGTGACCCTCAGTGTGGACAGTGTGATTCCTGCTGCCACAAGGCAGAGAATTTTGCAATGCTACCAGGTAATGACGTGTGATGGGAACAAACGTTTCCTAGTTTGCCACACACTTGACTTACACCAAAGTACGGCAATATGGGAAGATCCTATATATTGAGAAAGCATTAAAATAGACACTGGATTATCTGGCATGTGTAGTAATCACTCTCCCTTTTCTTCTGGGATTGGAGATAAATGACAATAAAGCATTTCCAAGTGCCAGAAATTTTTTCAAAATTGCAGACCATGACCCAGGATCAATATCTTTACCATCTTCAGAGAATTATAGGATTGTGGGAGTTCAGAACAATGATAAAGAAGCCAATGATAATGAAGTCACATAGTCATCAGAGGTGACCATTGTTCTTACCTGGTTTCCTTGTGCCTCTGCTTCTGCATCTCTTTAAATGGAATCCTAAAAGTCCTGGCTGCAGGGTGGCATAAGCTTTCACGATCGTCAGTTATGCCAAGGATGTTCAATAATATATAAATTGCATTATTAGTAGTAGTGTTTTCCTGTACACAGAGAAACAAGTTGTATGATCCATTTTGGAAGTTTCAGAGACAAGGCATTTCTCCTTAAGTGTTAACCAATCAGAAAATTCACAAAATGAGATAACAGCAACCCCCGCCTGCCTTCTTGTTTTAGTTAATTGAGACTCAAATCAATTGAGTGTAGAATGCTAACTCTTGAAATCCTTTCCTGTGTTTTAAAAATAGTGAATATACTAGTATCTGACAAATTTTTCTGTGTATTAAATTCTTGGTGGAAGTTAATTTGTCCTTTAGATTGGAAATAAGGGTGCACAGTTTTGCTTCTACTGTGCTTCCTCTTCCCATCAACTTGGAGATGACAGCATCTCCAAGTGTGCTTTTAGTCTTAGTTCACTTAAATGGATACCTTCCAGGCATAAATACTTTATTCCTAGATATTTCAAGTCGCTTGTTCTGAAACACTATCCGTTTTGCATGGGGAACCTGAGATATTTGGAGATTACATTAATTACTGATACATTAATTACTGAAATAATTAGGAAAACAATCCTCTGGTTGCTCTTAGGGCAGAGTCCCTAACTATCCCATTACATCTGTTGAGAGAATTGAAGCTACAGGTGTTGTGATTGCTAATTGAAATCAAAACATGGTTTTATAATTTGGCTGTGACATGGTATCAGATGTTAGAAATAAACCGTCATGCACCAGCATTTCAAAGCACAGCATCTCTTGACTATGTAAATCCATGACATTTCTTTCAAACTGATGAAAGTTTTATGGTGCTAGCTCTGTGGCATTGGTCCTGCTGAGACAGGGCCGCTCTGTTGTGTATTGAGGCCAGCTGTGGCCGTGTACAGTTATTCACTTTTCCAAATTACAGTTTTTGATGAAGTAATGCTTTACCCTGCAGCTGATTTCACACTTAGCTCTCCGTGTGTGTGTGTGCTGGAGCATGTGCAAACATACTTTGAATGGTGGCTGCCAGCCTCTTATCCCCTTCTCTCCCAATGGTGGTGTCCTTCTAAGGATATTTATGTTAGGAAATTAAAATAACTACCAATAATAACAAACACCCATATTAGCACCTCTCAGTAACAGTCCACATTTTGTGATGTTTGTTTTCAGCCTTGAAGGTCTCCATTGACAGAAACGCCCAGTTTCCATCCCCTCATCCTTTCCTCAAACCCAACTCCCATTGTGCGTTAGATGTGTTTCTTTCTAGTGCGTGTTCAAACACAGTTGATTCTTGTCATTCCAGGTCAGTCCCCATGAACACTGGATTAGCAAATACCAAAAGATTACTCTGAGGGGAATGACAGGGTTAGGTCCTACAAGTTTCTGGTCACGACATTTTTGTCAGCCTACCATACCTTATTTGGTTTTTAAGGCATCATATTGAACACACATTGTTGATTTGTCTCATTGCACTCACCCTAACAACAGTATAATCTGTGCCTGAAAAATGTGCATCTAGCCAGGTGCTGTGGTGCACATCTGTAATCCCAACAACTCAGGAGGCTGAGGCAGGAGGATTGCAAGTTCAAGACCAGCCTCAGCAACTTAGTGAGGTCCTAAGCAACTTAGCAAGACCCTTTCTCAACATAAAAATTAAAAAGGGCTGGGGATAGGTCTTAGTGATAAAGCACTCCTGGGATCAATACCCAGTACCAAAGAAACAAACAAACAAAAGAGTGGATCTAACATCTTTTCTCCATAAGATACACACTAGCCTTCTTGTGTTAGGGACACCAGGCAGCCCATCATTACTTCTGCAGCATTCTTGGGATTCCCTTTGAACAACAAACTCACAGTAAAAATGCTAGAAACATTTCACTAAAATATATGGCAAAAAGGACACTTGGTAACATCATGAGACCTGACATAAGAAGGCAGAACATTGGCCAGGGGCAGAGGTGCATGCCTGTATGCCCAGCAGCTCTGGAGGCTGAGGGAGGAGGATCCCAAGTTCAGAGTCAACCTTAGCAACTTAGCAAGGCCCTAAGCAACTTAATGAGACCTTGTCTCAAAATAAAAGATAAAAAGGCTGGGGATGTTGTTCAGTGGTCAAACACCTTGGGTTCAATCTCTGGTATAAAAAAAAAAAAAGAAGGCAGAATATTGTAGGACCTTCGCTCAGAGTGTGCACAAGCAACTCAAATTTTGCACTCCCCTGAGCATGTCAGCAAATGACTGTGGAAGCCTGTAAGGTGTTGATTCTGGGTGATAAATTTTGGCAAGTTAGTGAATTCACAAATATGGAATCCAAGAGTAATGAAGATCAACTATACTTTTTATCTTCCCAGCCCCCCTCCTGACTCCTTTCCCAGATGGTACAAATTGCCATTTCTTTTTACCCCTTGAATAATCTTTTGTCTTTAGACAGGCAACCTCACCTATTGTTCTACCATCATATTGTTGGTGTGTAGGTTGCAGGTACTGTGTGGACCATGGTGTTTACGTGTCTTTGTGTGCATTTTGCAAGCATCTGTTGTATGTACTATTGGTGTTTATTGGAACTTTGTATGTTGTATGCATTTGTTGATGTTGGAGGGTTCCTTTTTTCAAAGAACGATTTGACTCTGTGTGATTCCTTCTGGTTGCTCTCCTCAGACTGCCCTTGGTGCAAGTGTAGTTTGAACTCCTTCTTTGGGACTGCTTATCAGATATTACAAATGTAGGTCATTAAAAATGTAGGTCCTCACGTATCCTTTCTCACCTCTTCCCACTTCCTATTCCCCATTTCTCAGGCAGGGCTCCACAAAGAAGTGAGATCAGGGCTCCCTTTCCAGAGGGCGCCAACCTCGGTTTCCCTTTTATTTTGAAAGATTCTGACACTCTTTTACTCTATGTTACTCTTTTGTTTGCCAAAGGAAAGGGTGACTGGCTCTGGGAAGAGCTCAGTTTGCTGGTTGGAGGATCTTTCTTGTGTTCTCTTATGCTTTCCCACACATTGATAGTCATGTGCTTTTTCTATTTCTGTTGTAACTACTGAACACACACACACACACACACACTCTGCTTTTTGTTTGCTTGTGTCTTGGGCTTAATCTTGCCTGGGGTGTTCTTCCCTGTACCTTGTTGGTTCCATCAATTATTATCCTGTCTTTCTTACTTGGTTCTTAAAAATAAATTTACAATTTTAAATGTACCAAAAGGATGCAAGAATATTTAAACTCTTTACCCAGCTTTATAATTTACTATTTTGCTCTGTACTTTACCATTCTCTCTCAAACCACTGATGAGTAAATTGCAGACATCATGCTGCTTTGCTCCTAAAGATTTCAGTTGTATTTCCTAAGGATAGGACACTCTCTAACCCTAACCCTAACCATGGTACAATTATCAGGATCATAAAATTTAACACTAATCAGATGCTATTATTTTGTAATTTATAATCCATACTCGAATTTATCAATGGTTCCAACAATATCTTTTTATCTAACCTCCTGCCACCCCACCCAGTACCATGCATTGCATTGAGCTACCATGATATCCTCCCTCTTGCCTTCTCTCTCTCTCTCTCTCTCTCTCTCTCTCTCTCTCTCTCTCTCTCTCATTTTCTGTGGCTTGATTGATTCTTTTTAAGGCAAACTGAAGTGTAATTTCCATGCAGTAAACTTGACCCTTTTTGAGTGTACTGCTCCATCATTTTTCACCGATGCATATAGCCACTGACATAATCAAGATACAGAACACCTCCATAACCATAAAAAGTTCCTTTTTCTCCTTTTCAATTTCTACCTCTCTGAATTCAAGCCCTGGTTCACAGATCTGATTTCTTGACTTTCGCCTTGACTTTCGCCTTTTCTAAAAGAGCATACACATGAACTCATAAAATATGTAGCATGTGTCTGGGTTTGTTCACTTTGGATAATGCTTTGAGACTCATGCATGTTGTGGCAAGAAGCAGTTCATTCCTTTCTATTGCTCCATACTATTTCTCTTGAATGGGCATACCACACATTTCTTATCCATTTACCTGTCGATGAACATTTGGATTGTTTTCACCTTTAGGCTACTATGGATGAGGCAGCTAAAATATTTGTGTACAGTCCTTTGTGTGAACATGTGCTTCATTTCTCTTTATTAACTACCTAGGAGTGAGTTTGGTAAGAATATATTTAATTTTATAAGAAACTGCCAAATAGTTTTCCAAATTGGTTTATAGTTCTATATTCCCATCAGTTATGTATGAGATTTCCAGTTGCCTCACATACTTGCTAGCATTAGGCTTTCCCTCTTTAAAAGGAAAAAGAGGGACTAGGCATATAGTATTATTTCATTTGGTTTTGATTTGAATTTTTCTAATAATTAACCATAAAATTCTCTAATAATAATTGAGAATCTTTTCATGCAATTCCTTGTCACTTATATCTCTTTGGAGAAATATCCATCTAAATCATTTTTTAAATTAGATATTTATAATTCTCAGTGAAGTATAAGCATATTCTACCTGGTCTGGATATAAGTACTTTGTCAAATATATGTTAGAAAAATTTTCTCCCAATCAGTGGCTTACATTTTCATTTTCCTGGCAGTGTTTTTCTTTACATTTAGGTCTCTGATCAGATCAAATTGAATTTTTAAATAGATCCATACCCTGTGGTGTAAAATATGAACCAAGAAAGGTTAATGATCCCTCTACCCATGGATACACACTTGCCCAGCATCTTTATTTAAAAAAAAAAAATCTTCCTCTATTTAATGACCTCTACAACTTCATTAAAAACAACTAATTGATGGTAAATTTGGTCTATTTCTTCAAATTATTTTGATCCATTGATTCATATGTCTATTCTTATACCAATATTACATTGTCTTGCTTGAATGGAATAAGGTTGTATGTGCTCTCCAAATTCGTTTTCTTTTACCAAAGTTGATTTTTACTATTTAGTATTCTTTTTTTAACTTCACACATGAATTTTAGAGCCATATGGCTCAGTGGTACAGCATAGGCTTACCATGTAAAAAGCGTTGGGTTCAATCCCCAGCACCAAAATAAAATAAAAATAAGTACGTAAATAAATTTAGTGTCAGCTTATTATTGCTACAAAAAAAATGCCTAGCGGGATTATTATTTTAGACATTCAGGCTGCCATAGCACATAACAATATATTATAAACTGGTTAGCTTAATAACAACAGAAATGTGTTTCTGACAGTTTTAGAGACTGGGAAGTCCAAGATCAAGGTTCCTGCAGATCTGGTGAGGGTCACTTCGAACTTCTCACTGTAACCTCACATGACAGATGGGGCAAAGGAGCTCTCTTGAGCCTCTTTTATGAGGACACTAACCCTACCCCTAAAGGGCTCTGCCCCAAAGCCTAATCATCTTCCAAAGGCCCCATTTCCTAACACCATCACCTTGGAGGTAGGATGTCAATGTTCGCTTGCGGGCAACACAAATGTACAGACCACAGCAGACTGCATTAAGTCTAAGGATCAATCAGGGGAGGATCTGATATCTTGATGTCAACTCTAGACCTGTGAATGCTGCATTCTCTCTGTTTATTTAATTCAGTTTAACTTATCTGATAAATGTCTTATAATTTTCAGCCAACGAATCATCAATCTGTATTGCTAACTCTATCTGCATTTCATTGTTTTTGATGCTGTTGTAAATGGATTTTTAGAATCTCAATTTCCATTTGCACCAATTCCCAATTTTTAGCATGTAGAAATCAGCTGGTTTTTATATATTTATTATGTATCTTATGAACTTCCTAAACTTGCTTAGTTCTAGGAGCCTTTTGCTCTAAGGCTTACGATATGCATCTTACACTCATCATAGTGAGTCTTTATATATTTTACTCCTTCCTGGATAGCGTGAGAATCTTAATTTAGAGTAAGGATTGGCCCTGCAGACAAGCTATGTGCTTCTATAAACAGAATTTTATTGGCTCACTGCCATACTCGTTTGTTTATGTTTGGCCTATGGTCATGCTTCCACACTGAAATGACAGAGGGGCTACTTGAGACAGAAACTGTATGAGTCAGAAGCCTATCATATTTATCATCTGGCCCTTTAAGAAAGAGGCTGACAATGTCTCTTTAAAAAGCTTTTTAAAATTATTAAAAATATGGGGGAGTATTTAAATTAACTATTATCATAGGAAAAAAAAAAGGTCTGGTGCGCTTTAATTTTTCGTGTTAGTCCCAGTTTCTGTGACATCGTGTTCCTTCTGCCTGCAGAACTTCCTCCAGCAATTGCTCTAGTGGGGTTCTGCAGCCAGGGCGTCAGCTCACCTTTTGTTTGTGGGGGAAGGTCTTCTCTTTGCTTTTGCTGAGCAAGCTGTTTTTCATTGGTTCACTTTTGTTTTGGAGTTTCCTCCTTTCTTCCAGCTCTCTTAGCTTGGACATGGAGGCTGCTCTGTTTCCTAGTTTTTCTCTACATACTGTCTGTGTTCAAGATCTTAAGGTGGTTTTCAGCAATTTGCTTGTGATGGGTTCATGTGTTTAAAAACTCTTCTAATTGCTTAGGTCTCTCTGAGCTTCTTGGATCTGTGTGTGATTATCTTCTAACAATTGTAGGAAATTCTTAGCCATCGCAAATACTTCTTGAAGTATTTCTTTTGCCCTGCTTTCTTTTTTTTCATTTGAAATTTTAATTACATATATTAGGCTGTATGATATTATTCTACACAGTTCTTAGACATTCTGCTTCTCTTGGATATTCTTATTTCTCTTTTATACTTTAAAAAAATTGTTTCTCATTCTGGGTAATTTCTATTAACCTATATTTAAGTTTACTGATCTTTCCTCACTTAGTTCCAGTCTGTTAATTAGCCCTTTAAGGAATTCTTCATAACTTATATCCTTTTCTCTTATATTTCTTTTATTTTTTTAAAAAATTCAATTGCTACTGAAATTGATTCTCCATTGATGCACGTTATATAACTTTCCACCAGATCTTTTAATATATTAATGTTAGTTATATTAAAGTTCCTTTCTAATAGTTTTGATATATAAGTCACCTCTGAGTCTAGTTTTATTGATTGTTTTCTCTCTAAGCAATGGGTGACTTTTTCTTGTTAGTTTTGTCTGTCTTATAAATTGTAGTTGAATACTAGACTTGGTGTCAAAACCCTAAAGATTGAGGTAAACAGTTTTATGCCCAGAGATGAATATGCCTCTTCTTTTAGGCCATAACTGTGAGGAGTTAAATTAAGTAAGTCACTTCTTAATTGGGTTTTGTTGTTTCTCCCAGTATCCCATAGACTTCAAAGTCCTGCAGCATTAACTTGTCAAATACCGTGTTATAAATTTAATTTTTAAAATAGTTTCTTTTCAAAAACATTTATTATCTGTAGTATAAAAGAAGATCTCTTGATTTGACAGAATTTTTAAAAGAGTTTGTACACATGAAAAGGTATTTTAAAATTATATTTGTGTAATGGTTTATGCTCACATATACAAATTAATAATCCAGGAATATGCTTTCTCTTTTACCCAGTTTTTTCTCCAATATTAAGTAAAATCCAGGAGAGCCTTTCCAAATAAAAGTAATATGAGATTCCTTTTGTAATGAACATTTCTCTAAATCAGATTTTATTTAGGTAATAACTGAAAAAAGTTTAAGTAAAATGAAAAATCTTCACTCTCTAAAGCCCTGTGGTTGAGGCTTTTGGTATCAATTTGAGAATAGTGTCAATCATGTTATCCTGAATCCTCATTTAGATAAGTCTTTCTAAGCACTGCTTTTGCTCAGGAAGAAACCCTGTCTCCAAGAGTCAAGGCCTTTCTTTGCATGCATTGACTTTTAAATAAAAATTGGTTGGAGAAGAGGGACACGATGAATTAGAAACAATAGGATTCTTATTTCATGTAATGATTCCCAAATGTCCCACTCCCGGCCAAGATCGTGAAAATCTGATGCTGTACAAATGTCACCACATCTCAGAATTTTAGACAAAAGATAGCTCTCTGCCACAGAGAAATGAAAATGCTTAATTTTAATATTGCCTATATGACAGGTATTATTAATAGACAGCATGGTGTCGTGTCCTAACCAAGGGAGAAGCTACATATGAGATTTTTACCTTGGTCTTACACATGTACTATTTCACTTATGGAAGACTCATTCAGCACAACTGTTTGGGGGCCTAGGGTTTCTTGTTTATCTAATTTAAGAGACTTTCATAATCATATTTTGTGTCAGGCACTATTTTCAGGGCTACTCCTATGCTCATTCATTCAGTTCTCATAGTATCTGCCCTCTCAGGTAGGAACTGGTATTTTCTCAGGTTAGAGACACAGAGTGGTCACATGGCGACCTTCCTGTCTGCATACCTGGGTCCAAATTTCATCTTCTACAAGGTCACTTTTTCTTTATGCCCATTTTTCTTAATTTGTGTAATACCTAAAGGTCAGTGTTGCATGATTTGTCCTTAAGTCCTTAACAGACATGTAGTCTGTCTCACCCACAAATACTGCATATGGAGTCCCTGGTGCACTCTGTAGGGGCAGTTCTTTCCCCTGGCCCGTGAGGTGCCTAAGGACAAGGATTCTCCCTTGAGTTCCTCTTTGTGTCTCCTCAGGGCCTGGCTAGTCAGAGCCTGGAGTCCTGCTTATTGATTAGAGATGCCGGGCAGCCCTTTGGCCTCCTCCCACCAAGACAGACACGCATGCCAGATCCTGTTCACTCCGGAGACTCACATATGTGTGTTGGGGAAAGCTATCTAATAGCTGCAATTCCACCCAAATATACATTTATATAGTCGTGGTTGAAAATTGACACAGGTTATAATGTGGTGCATTTGACTGGGGTACAAAATGATTCTGCCTTTTTCAAACTTCAATATGAAAATGTAGTTTGTTTTTGGCTTTTCTTTGTTGTTTTTTGTTGTTGTTTTTGCCAGGTGATACATGCTTGTAATCCCAGAGGCTTTGGAGGCTGAGGCAAGAGGATCATGAGTTCAAAGCCAGCCTCAGCAAAAGCAAGGTGCTAAGCAACTCAGTGAGACCCTGTCTCTAAAAAAAATACAAAATAGGCCTGGGGATGTGGCTCAGTGGTCGAGTGAGTACCCAACCCAGTACCCCCCCCCCCCAAAAAAAAGAAAATGTAGTTCTTTAAAAGCATTTGGAAAATTCAATACAGATTTGTGTGTATACTACTTGTAAATTTTAGATTGCCTAGAATAAATCTAAAATTCTGTCTTATTTATTTTAGTATTCTCATGATTTAGCATAGTGCATTCCACATAGTAGGTTCTCAATAAATGCTAATAGAGTTTTTTAAAAAATTATTGATCTTTTGGAAGTCTGAATTTTTGCTTTCTAGGGCGAGAAACAAGATATTGTTATAGGCACATCAATACCTTTTTATTTCCATCTACTCCTCATTCTTTAGTCATTTCTTCCTCCACAAAATTGTGACTGAGACTTAAAAAAATCCAAGGTCTAGCAATAATTTATGAATTTCTTTCTGCACCAAAAAGACAAGTGTTTTTGTGAGATAAGGGACTTTTCAGTGACACCGTAGGCATGAATTGAAGTATAGGCAACTAGTCGCACCAGGTAACTGATTATCTGCAGTTGCCAGGGTAAGCAGTCTCAATGGCTGATGGGGCTGCCGAGCTTGGTATATTTATCATCATTACCTCAGGGGACAGAAACCAATATCTCTATTCTTGTGAATGCACATCAAGAAAGGAAGCTCACTCTGGGGAAAAGAATTTGTCTGTGTAGGTGTGTGGTGTGTGTGTGTTGGGGGAGGTGGAGAGAGACAGAGATAGAGACATAGCGACAAAAAGACAAGGGAGAGACACAAAGGGACAGCGGGAATGTTTGGTTTCTTATATTTTCTTTCCTCTTTGAACTTTCTTCTATTTTTGCTGTAGAGGAAAAATGGCACTAGGCTCTCATCTGGAAGCTCAGATTCAGATAGCTACTCCAGTCTGTAAGACTTCAGGGGACATATTTTTCCTTATAAGGGAGCCAAGTAGGACTGGAAAAAAAAAAAATAGACAATCTGTGTTATCATCTCTCAGGCTCTGATTGCCATCTGAATGGGAGAGGCCAGAGGTGAGGGATGTGACCTTGGATAATGGTAGTGCTGCTTCCCCTCCCACTCCCCAGCACGGTGACAACTGCTTCCTGGCCTGGAGTTCACAGCCAAACGCTGGGAAGTGGGTCCACAGTCAGCACCAAGCTGCCTTGGTGACAGTGGAGCCAAGCTGTATGGAAGCCAGAGTGGAGGCAGCGCTGTGTCCTCAGCGGTCCCAGGACAAGAGTAAGGGGGTGAGGGAGGCTATATTTCCATGAAGACGATGTTGCCATTTGCATTAGATTGCTAGCACAGCTACCACAAACCACCGCAAACTGGTTGACTTAAACCACTGGACCGCTTTGCCTCAGCTTGGAGGCTGGCGGTCTGGGGAGATGTCTCAGGGTAGGTTCCCTCTGGGGCTCTGAGCATCTGTTGCACTGTTCCTCGCCTCCTACCTGGCTCCCGGAGGTCAAATCACACTCTTCAGTCCTCTGAGGTTTGCAGATGCATTGCCCTTCTCTGCCTTCATCTCCACATGGCTTCCTTCCTGTCTGCATGGCTATGTCCAAATTTTCCCCCTTAGATTAGGGACCCATCTTACTCTAGCATGATCTTATGCTAACTAATTACCTTGGCATCAACCTCATTTCCACCTGAAATCACATTCCGAGGTGGTGGGGGGTTAGAATGTCAGCATGGGAATTTGGTGCGAAGGGGGAGCAGAATTCAATTCATAACAGCATCCACTCCTTGGATGGTTGATTTTGTTCAGAATACTATCTTGATTTTTGATTAAATAGAGCAGAGACAGGAGAAATCCCCAAGGAAATGGAAGTGATGGAAGAGAAGGTGTTTTCTTTCTTTTTTATTTATTTATTTATTTATTTATTTATTTATTTATTTATTTATTTATTTTTGGTACCACTGAAACACATCCCAAGCTCTTTCTGATTTTTTTTTTTTTGGAGAAAATTGCTTAGGGCCCTGCTGAGGCTGAGCTGGAACTTGCGATCCTCCTGCCTCAGCCTCCCCAGCTACTGGGATTACAGGTGTATGCCACCATGCCCAGCACAGCTGATGTTTTTGACAAATAATTGAATATAGAAAACTGTGCCTGCGGAATGAAGTCATAGGAGTCCCTTCCTCTTCAATCATCAGAGCAGACATCCTTCTGAGGACAAAGACAGTGCCTGAATTGAAATGAGGACTCCCGAAAAGCCTCCACAAACTCTCAGCGGTAAGTGAATTTCAGCTGCAGGCAAAATGATCCGAAGGCCTTGGCCTGACACCTTCAGAAACGTGCACTCTGCTGAGGGCCTTCTTTCCTGCATTCTCCAACACGGTGGGAACTGATCTGAGAGGAGCATCTCCTTTGGATGATCCCTATCCTTTCAGCCACTTCATTTCCTACTAGTATAGTGTTTTAAAAATACATTTTCTAGTTCCTTAATAAATGCCAAAGTAGAATGAAATTCAACAAAGAATGGACACTGGAATTTCATTAGATACTTGTACATATTACCTCTGTTCTCACAGAAGCCAGTCATCCCTAATGTGAGCATCCCTAATGTGAAAATTCAAAATCCAAAATGTTTTAAGCACCAACATGGCACCCCCTGAGAAGTCCTCACCTGACCTCATGTGACAGGTCGAAGTCAAAACACAGGCTCATTAAAACTATGATATTGCTGTGCATGGTTGTGAATGCCTCTAATTCCAATGACTCTGGAGGCTGAGACAGGAGGAGCACGAATTTGAGGCCAGCCTCAGCAACCCCAGTACCTAAAAGTGTGTGTGTGTGTGTGTGTGTGTGTGTGTGTATGTGTGTGGTGTATAATTATTTTCAGGCTGTGTATAAGGTATACATGAAACATAAATGAATTTCATTTGTAGACCTGGGTCCCATCCCTAAGATCTCTCATTATACATATTTAAATTTTCCAAATCTGAAGAAAACATCTGCTGTCCAACATACTTCTAGGGGACACTTAATCTGTATTCCCATTTTCCAGACAAAACAATCAAGGCTAAGATTTCAGCGACTTCTTAGAGGGATTCCAGGAGGTAAGGGGCAGCAGAATCCTATGCACTCCATATTTGAATATTAATCTTTGAGGAATGCAGATTGGATTTTTTTAGATGTCAATAGGCCTTAATTTTATTCACTTATTTATATGTGGTGCTGAGAATCGAACCCAGTGCCTCATACATGCTAGGCCAGTGCTCTCCCACTGAGCCACAACTCCAGCCCCCAGATTGAATTTTTTAAAAATCTCAAATATCACATTGAGAAAAGAATTTATTTGCACCTTCTGGGTAAAATGAGGACACTGGATTAGATGACCTCTGTATCCATGCCATCCTCAAATGCATCTGAAATTATGATTTTGATTTTCCTGTTTTGGATGTAAGAAGGAGAGGATGTAGGCTGTCCATCTGCATTTTCTTTTTTCTTAGATGGAATTTCAATGTCTCATCCTGGAATTTCCTGGTCCTCAATCAAGTATGCAGATTCTGGTCTAGAAGGAGGTCATCTATTTTTGCCTGTAGTAGAATTATAACCAGGGGCAATCACTTTGGAGTCCCGTATTTTTCTGTTCCCTTCTTAAAATACCCCTGTGCTTTATGCTTCTGCAGATGTTCAGAGCTGACCGCAGGCAGCCTCATTTGCACTCCACTGAGAGGCGGCAGTCAGTCCCACTGGCCAGAAAAGCGCCCTGCCTTTCTATGCAGACATCCCTTCCGCTCTGAGGCACTCCTGTGGAGTAGGCCAGCGAACAGGCTCTGACTGATTTAGTTCAGGAAGACGGGCTTGTTGGTGGATATGGTAATGATGCCAGTAAAATTCAATTACTGCGTCTCAGAGGACCATAGCAAGCCATAATAAATTAGCAAACATGAGCTTTGGAGTATCTGAACTGAAATTATAATGGGGATATTGAAAAACAAACAAACAAAAATCCTAAGCATTCATTTAATTATAGATGCTACAGTGTTCCCCACCAAAAATTAGTTCATCAACTAATCCTTTGTTCCTGTCATAATAGAATATGCCTGTGACACAGCCAGCACATTTTGTCTTAATTACTCGGTATTGTTGTGGCCTGGGAGCACACCTGGTCCTGGGCAACCCTATGCAGGGAGGAAACAGCGGCCTGGAAGGGCCCCCCAAGGCCAGGGCTCTAATCCACACTGGGCTCACAGATGCTCCCACCCATGGGCTTGGGTTTCAGGTTGCTATGCAGGGCTGCAGTCTGAATGGGAGGTGCAACCTCAGAACCCCAGCTAGCACTGAACCACTGACATCCACCAGGAATGTCAAGGCTTGCATTGTCTCATTAATTGGAACCAGCTTTCCTGCTATCAGATCCCTTTCCATTCCTGACCTTTCCACTCTGACTTTCTTCCTTTGTGTGACAGTGTATGGCCTCGCCTGTTTGTGCTGTCTGCCCATGAGTGGTGCACTAAAAGGCCCCTCTTAGGAAAAAGGTATCTGTGTTGCCTCCATGCCATCTGAAGAATGTGGAGAACAGGTTTCTTCTCTAGCATGAATTTCAAGTGTATGAACAAAGAAAGAACATGAGGCAGTCAGGATCTAGCTGCAGACTAGGCTCCGTCCCAGATAATGTTAAAGTTCAAGTGATTTGTACTGAATGTCTTCCTTCACTTTACTTTTTTTCTTGTCAAGATCTCAACATCCAAGTGCACAATACAGAATCGATGAACAGAAGATGTATGAAAGAAGATGGCAAAGACACTAAAGATATTTTCTGAATTAGGAGCAGGGCGTTTTCCATCTGTTGTAAATATCTTCTGGGATGTCTACTGGGACCCACCCCCTTTTCTTGGAGAATTAGTTCCACTCCCAATCACTGCAGGATATACTTCTTTATGACTTCAAGGGGCTGCCAACTCCTGACCCAACCTGGGTACAGTGGAACACCTCAGGAGCTGGAACATCAGCCAGTTGCACTGTTGCTAGAGTTTGGCAGCAGCAGATAGAGCTCTGGAGGTTGGGGTCACCATTTTCAACCTCATGTACAGAGCATTTGAGTATGAGAGTGTGTTTTACAAAGACTCCAAGATGTTGAGAGAAGCAAAGACCAAGATGGTCTAGTCCTAGAGAGACAGGTCTCTCTCTCTCTCTCTTCCCCGTCCCCCTCTCTCTCTCTCTTTCTCTAGCAAGAGCCCTAAGATATCACCATCTAAACAGATTTCCTTGGACTTGGATGTCATTTGAAAACAAGGTCATGAATGGCTGTAGCATGGTACTTTGAACATGGTGGGCCCCATGAACTAAGTGGTGGATGGGTGGTTAGCGTAGACAGCAGTGAAGGTGGACTTACTGTAGAAGGGAAAACCTTTCATAAAGAATGACCCACCACATCCTGTTGGCCATTCCCTGGTAAGCCCTTGACTCTGGTGCTGTATCTCAGGAGGCCTCAATCCTTCACTACCTCTTACCTAACGCCTTTTCCCTGACCATCTTTTCAGGAGCTTAAAAAAAAAAAAATCCTGAGACATTAACAAATGATGAAATCTTAATGGATTATTTCATCAGGGGCAATGGAGCTAGCAATTCATGGCATGCTACCTTAGGCCTTGCCAAGATTTGGGGCAATTCTTCTCATTACAATGAGACGGAAGTTTCAGGACATCAAGACAGAGAAGCAGCCAGGGGACGTCACTGTCCCTCCATTTCCATGAAATGCCATGCTAAGCAGTGCTCATACTTTGCCCACACTGCTTCCTGCCCTTTGTCAAGGAGGGATTTCATCCAACGTCCCAGCTGTTCTGGGGCCCACACTGGGTGGCTGACTGAGAAGGAGGGACACACAGAGGGGTTTTGCTTGCATGCCACAGCCGTGCTTGGGGCCTTTGTGCAGACAATCACTGACTGTCCCTTGGGGCCATGCCTGTGGAAATGTGCAGTCTGACTCTGTCCTCATTTGGCACAATGGAAAGCAGAGGTCTCTCCACTGTCTATAAGAAGATGAACAAGGGAGCTCAAGGTCTAAATAAAGGGTGACTTGAAGAGGAGATAGTGTTCTTCACACCCTTGGTGTGAGCTATGTTCTGGAAAATGGGCATGGCATGTGGTGGAACTTATTTAAGAACTGTGGTCACAGTTCATCAATCTTGTCTATTTGCCTTAGATGGAAAAAAATCAGAATAGTCAGCTATAACACAGATCTTGATGTGCAAGCAAAGTCCTATAGCAGGTGCTTTGTATGTACCTCATTTAAATGTCTCAGTTGCTCTACAGTTTGACTACATTACTTTTAACTAAGATGTCAAGTGCTGTGCCTAAAAGGTCACCCAGCTAGTCAGTAACAGCTGGAACATGGACCCAAATTTACATGAGTCTTAGAACTATGTTAATTCTACTGCCCTCTGATGTAGTATTTCTCAAACCTGCCTGATCAAGGAGAGGTGAGTGCATGTTAACGTCTGATCCTGGGTCCTACTGCAGAGCAAGTGAATCACAAGGAGAAGAAATGGATATGGGAATCCAGTCCAGGTGAATCTCATCAGACAAGTTAGATAAATGCTGCTGTAATGCCTTCATGCTTTAAAAAAATCAGTAATTCTTAGCAAGGTGTCTGCTAAGAAAGTAATTTCTTTTTAATAAACTTTTAAAAAAATTTTGGAATCACTTTAGATTTACATGTAAGTTGAGAAATAGTACAGATAATTCTCATGTACTTCATGTCACCTAATTCACCCTGTTAACATCTTAGAACAGCATGTATGTTTGTCAAAACTAAAAAACTAACATGGACAAATCGCTATTAACTAAACTCCAGACTGCATTTGGACTTCACCAGTATTCACCCCCAAGCCTGTTTACTGACCCAGCATCCAGTCCAGGGAACCTCAATGTGTTCAGTGGAGAGCCTTTAGGGGTACACGTGCTGTTTTAGTCAACTTTTCCTCACTGTGATCAAAAGTCCTGATAAGAAAAATGTAGAAGAGGAAAAGCTTATTTTGGCTCATAGTTTCAGAGGTCTCAGTTCATGGGCAGTTGGCTCCATTGCTCTGGGCCTAAGGTGAGGCAGAAACATCACGGTGGAAGAGCATGGCAGAGGAAGGCAGCTCAGAATACGGTCACCAGGAGACTCAGAGAGCTCTGCTCACCATAGACAAAATATAACCCCCAAAGGCACACAGCCAATGGCGTACTTCCTCTTGTTATACCCACTTACATTTACCCCACCCAGTCAATCCATCAGTGGATTAATGTACTGATTAGGTTAAGACTCTCATAATCCAGTCATTTCTCTCTCTAAACTTCCTTGCATTGTCTCACATGTGAACTGGGGGACAACTTATATCTAAACCATAACATAGGCTATAGACTAAAGCAAAACATGAGAATATCCAACAGCGTAGCAATTGCACCCCTGTATGCATGGGTAGCAAATAGCATGTGCAAAAATGGTTACAGCAGCACTCTTCAGTAAAAGAACACTAGAAACAACCCATCAATAATGCCTTTGTGGTACCCTAACAAGTCAACTTATTAAGAGAGAAGGTTTATTTGGGGTGTCAGTTTTGGAGGTCCCAGTGTGATGATTTGACCCTGTTGCTTTGGGTGAGGTAGCACATCATGATAGAAGCACAGAGTAGAGCACACCACTTGCTTCATGACCAGAAAGAGGTAAAACAAAACAAAACAAAAAAACAGAATGGAGGGGCCCACCCTCAATGACCTAAAGACCTCCTACTAGGCCCCACCTCTAAAGAAAAAGTTCTACCATCTCCCAGCATTGCACCCTAGGCATCAAGCCTTCCCCACATGAACCTTTACTTAAGATTCAAACTGAGGCAGTGGGGGTAATGACTGGGAAGGGCATGAGCTTTTGGGTTGCTGAACCATTCTATTCCTTGGTCTGGATGCTTGTAACATGGGTGCATTCAGTTTGTGAAAATTCCTCAACTGATGCTCTCAGGAGTCATGCAGTTTTTCTGCATGTATTTTATGCTTTAAATTCACTTATACACACACACACACACACACACACACACACACATACACACACACACAAGCTACACCCTCACTGATGGAATCGGAACCTCCAAGTTGTCTGGATTTTGAAAAAAGTCCTCTAAATGATTACAGTAAGCAGGGCCAGCTTCACAGGTGTGTGACTTTTGTAGTCACAAAGGGTCATGCTCAGCAGGGTGCTTGGTGCTTGGTTTAATGCTATACTCTTGCTGTTTTAAACCTCTAATACTTTTTTTCTTCGACTGGTGTTTGGTGGGTAAAGTTCTTCAGGATAACAGAGCAAGAGTGTGTGCAGGGGAGGTATGCATAATGCATGCATCTGCTGATCCCTGCTACCACATTCACATGTAGCTTTCTGGATGCTCCATGAGCTCAGAGAGCTGGTAGGCTCATGATGCAACAGCATTGAGCCATCAAAGTGATTGCACAGTGAAGGTGTCAGATCTACAATCGAGTGAGTGGATGTGGCCCATGTTTTCTGTCCCAACCAGAACTTGCTTTGGATGCAGAAAGAAGGCAATAGTGTCCTGAAAAGATGAATGGCCAAGAAACTCTAGCACATCTTGGTTAGGTCCATGCATCAGGCAACCAATTACCCTGGAGATGATGGTTCAGGAGGAAAGGAAAAGAGGGAACAGCCCAGAGTGCCTTTCCTTCGAGTTCTTCTCGCTCGTCTATAAGCTGAAGGCAGAGAGTGTGG
This sequence comes from Glaucomys volans, assembly GCA_020662805.1. Classification (NCBI taxonomy): domain Eukaryota; kingdom Metazoa; phylum Chordata; class Mammalia; order Rodentia; family Sciuridae; genus Glaucomys; species Glaucomys volans. The sequence continues at coordinate 421,395 of JAJEJO010000115.1, forward strand.
GTGAATTGTGTGTGTATATCAAGAAGTGAGCTGAGCCTGGGCTCTGCAGTGCATACCTGTAATTTCACTTGGGAAGCTGCAGGAGGACTGTGAGTTTCAGGACGGCTTGGGCCACTTAGCAAAACCCTGTCTCAAAATAAAAAAGGAAAAGAAAAAGCAATGAGCTGAGTTCGTTTTGTGTAGCATCTCCATTGTTCTGGTAGGAATGAGATCTGCATGCAGGTAAGAGCTAGAACCACAAATTGTACAATTCTGGTGATTTCATGCTCAGTTAAATGCTTTTTTATTTACCTTTAAAACTGGCATTAAATGATATAAAACAAACATGAAAAAAAATCATACCCATAACTTAAAATTCTAAGTTTTCTTTACTTTGCGTGACAATAAACAGCAAATAAAGAGCCCATAATGAGTTAGAAGACTGAAGAAAAGGGTAACAGCCTTAAATTTTGGTTCTTAGCTGCACTTCTTCCCTACTATTTGAACAGATCACCCCCACATTGTCATTTTGCACTGGGTCATGCAAATTATGTAGCCAGTGCTGTTGACCTCTAATCCAGAGTCACTGTGTCAACTTATTGGAGTGCTGGTCGTGGTGCTCTGACCAAGGAGTGGGAAGACTTGTTAGGCAGAGGCCTTCTGGCTCTGCCATCAGGGCAGTCACAGCAGTGGAGGGGCCTTATTCTGGGCTTATTCCACACTGCCCAGGCCTGCCCCTGCTCACTCCTTGGCATGCCTCCTCATGTTTTGGCACTCCTAGACATGGCCTGGGTGGCAATTGTATTCCCGTTGGATCTTTCCAGTGACCAAGTGCTTTTTTGTTTGTTTGTTACCGGGGATTGAACCCAGGGATGCTTAACCACTGAGCCATATCCCCAGCTCTTTTTATATTTTATTTAGAGATAGGTTCTCACTAAATGACTTAGGGTCTTGTTAAGTTGCAGAGGCTGGCTTTGAACTTGTGATCCTCCTGCCTCAGCCTCCAGAGTTGCTGGGATTACAGGTGTGTGTCACTGTACTCAGCAGCCAAGTGCTTTTTGATGCAGAAAGTGAACTGGCAAATGCCACATCAAGAAGCAGTTAAACATTTGACCTGCCGCAGGCATCTGGCTTTCCTGTACCACCCCATATTATACCACTTAATCATTTATGTGCACCAGAGGGCAGTTTTCTTTTTTAGCTTGAGCATGGAATCAAAGAAATATCCTCCATATCTACAAAACCTGCCAACTCATTAAATGCAGAATGGGGTGTTTCTGTGCAAAGGAAGCTCAGGAGGTTCGGGATCACAGATTCAATTTATATCTGAAAACAAATTAGCCTAATGGAGCATAGCAGATACAAATGGCCGAACAGTCAACCTGCACTAGGAAACCAAATGTGGCTCTTGGGCTAATTAATGAGCACAGTGACATGCTCTTTCACTCCAAAATTTTCATTGCCCTGTGCCTTTGAGGATAGGATGTGCCTTTTAAAAAGAATTGCCAGCTGGTGTGAGGTCCATCCCTCTCCAAGGAGAGGAGTGTGCTGCTGGGACACTGGGAGGGAAACACTGGTCCCAGGCATGAAGAGCAACCTTCCTGTGTGAAGCCAACTGCTGGTGACCCAGATACACAGTTGCCTTTCTTGTCTTGGTGAGAGCTGTAGCGCCTGGCGGTAGAGCAGGGGACCAAGGATCAGGCGTAGTAGTAGGTGGCCAGCTCAAGATCACCCACGCTCCTCCCCTCTATGGAAATCAGAGCACTCATTGTTCATCCATCCCCTCTCCCCCTGTCCCCACAGCCAGCCTCATGGGTAGCAGCTCCCACCAACTCCTGCCCCTCCCTCCTGTTCTCAAATCCCACCCCTCACCTGCCATTTCTTCTCATTTAGACCCTTCTAGTGTCTTTTATAGAATTTCATGGTTGTTTTCCAATTGGTCTCTTGCCTCTCCTTCTACCTGCCTGCTAGGTAGAGTGTTATTTACTTTTTTGAGTTAGAAGGAATTTGAGAGTGTTCAAACTGCTCTACATCAGATCAGGCTAATTTCTAGAAGCCTTTGTGGCTCACTTTCCCGAAGAATAAGATCAAACCCTAGTGGGTTCCCACCAGGGGATTTTGCCTCCCAGGGGACACTGGATAATGCCTGGAGATGTTTGTGTGTTACAGTTGGGGGAGGGAAGTAGACACCCCTAACTGGTGGGTGGTGGGCGACAAGGGATGCCGCTCAGCATCCTCCAATGCACAGGTCAGCCATCTCCAAAGGGCAAGGAATTAATCCACCTCAAATTCCATAGTACCAAGGCTGAGGAACCCGGCCTAATCCAAAGCAAATGCTTTAGTCCGTCAGCACTTTAAACCCGGCATGGGCTTCTGTTGTGGATGCGTGGCCCTAAGCATTGTGCTTCTTTCCCCTAAGCTGGCCAGTGTGTCAAGGCAGATGAGCCCATCTTTCAGATTCCTGCAGCACAGGAAATTTGTTCAGTGCCAGGCATCTGCCCACAGAGGCCTAGGCCTGAGCTTACAAGGCTTTCAGAGATGGATTCCTGAGCCTGCTTCTGTAGAAGACTGCTGTGGGGGGTCCCAGCTGTGGGCAGGAGCACTTCCTCTGCCCCCATGCACTTTGGTCTGCCACAGGACTTCCACCACTTACCTGCTTATGTGACCTTAAACAAGTCACTCAGCCACACCTCTAAGAGGGGTGTGGTCATGGCTCCTACCTCCTACAGGAGTTGTCAGGAGCAAATCAGCTAAGACATGGGAAGCCTGGCAGGTCCACAGGGTTTGGGGCATTTCCCCTTTCTCTCTCTCCTATGGTGCATGATTTCCTCTTAGCTCTGCTTTAAAAGAACTTAACCCAAGTGCATGTGCAACAGCATCATTGTCTCATATATTTATTATTTTTTTTTTTGTACTGGGGATTGAACCCAGGGGTGCTTAACCACTGAGCCACATAACCAGCACTTTTTATATTTTATTTAGAGACAGGGTGTTGCTAAGTTGTTTAGGGTCTTGCTAAATTGTAGAGGCTGGCTTTGAACTCAAAATCCTCCTGCTTCAGCCTCCCCAGCTACTGGGATTATAGGCATGAGCCATTGCATCTAGCATCTCATCATTTCTAATTAAAAAAAAAAAAAAAAAAAGCACTCTCTTGCATGTGTCATGATTGTCTGGCTCACCTGATTATTACACTTTCAATTCTTTTGCCCAGAGATGGTGCAGGGTGGTGATCACAACTCTAGAGCCCCACTGCCTAAGACTGCTGCCCTTTCCTAGATAATTACCTTGGCAATTATTTCATTTGCCTGTGCCTCTGTTTTCCTGTCTTTAAATTGGGTATGATGCCTACCCACCATTGTAAAGTTTAAGTTCATTAATATTTCAAGAGCACCAGGAACAGGGCCTGGCACACAGATAGTTCTCAGACAAGTGAATGGTAATAATAGTGATGAGGTTAAGACCAGTTCCCCAGCTCCTAAAAATGTAACCCAATAATACCAGAACAGCAGATGGTGGAGGCTGAGCTCACAGAGCAAGAACCCCCAGGACATCCATCCACAGGAGTAGGCTTCCTTTGCATGAGGAACACTCGTGGGGCAGGAGTGCCACATTTGGTCCAGTTCCCCAGTTTCACTGAGAGGGTACATTGTGCACAGAGTCAGCAGTGCCTAGAACAGCAGCAGGACCAGGATGGGGTGGGCTGGGCCACAGCTTGCCACTTCTTCCCTACAGCTAGGAACTTCAATCAGTAAACACAGGGTTGCTCTGATATTGCTCTTCACCTTGTCCATCACTTGCAACCCCGCTCTCGCACATTCTGGAATGGCTCCACATGTCTTACAGTTTGGCCGTCTGGGAATGTCTGATGTCTCAATACTTAGTCAAAGTGCCTTGAAAACATTGGCTGGCTTTTGTGTTTCTTCTCCCAATGGCTTTCACCTGGAAGAGAATGCCACTAATACTCCTGAAAGCAAAATTAAAAAGGGATGGAATCCAACAGTGAAGATTTCAGAATTTATCCTAAAAAATCTACTGTCCTTCACTGCAGTCCTCAAATACCCCATTAATGCTGTCTTATAACTCTGGTCTGGGTTGGCTTTCTGTCTCCCATTCTATAAACTCAAAAGGGCAGGACTGTCACTGTCAATTCTGTGTCCTCAGCATCCCAAGCACAGGGCCAGGCACACAGTCGATCTCCACACACGACTTCTCTACACTGGATCATGAAGTGACAGGTGGTCCAGGCCCATAGGGCATCATTTGCCAGAGTGTGACACCTGAACTCTGCTGAGATGACTTTAGGCATGACGGGGACAGCACTGAATCATATCACAAGAACATTACACCATGCATACATGTATTGAAACATCACATGGTACCCCATTAATGTGTATAATTTTTATTGTTATGTATCAGTTAAAATAAATTTAATGTTTTAAAAAAGTAATTAATTAATTAGTTAATACTTCCCACCCCAATGACCCTTCAGTATTTCTGATTTCTTTGAGGACAAGGTTTCCATTGGGCCAGTCTCTATCTGTATGTCTGTCTGTCTCTCTCCTTTCCTTTCCCCCCAACAGCTTTTGGACAAAGTAAATACTAAGTAAACCTAAGGCTGAGAATGTTTAGCAGCCAAAAAGATATCTAAAATGTACTGCATCGCTCCACGACAACTGTTGATGAGCATCTCTTTGCAGCCAGTGATCACGTCAGTCTTCGGCTTTCTCTCCTTGTGGCAGTGGCAGTCTTGCCCCGCCCATACCCCTGTGCTCTCCTGACTTCCCCAGCCCTCTTCAGCTAGGAGGACCCCTCATCATCTCTGGGCTGAGGCACTGAGCCAGGATGCAGCCCACCGCCTGTCCTCGCACCTGGAAGTTACATCTTGAAAGGGTGGCGTTACAGGAGAGAGGGAGCCAGGATCTAAGTATCATTGTCTACCTAAAAGAAAAGCTGCTCTAGAGAGTCATCTGACTCACATTGGATTTTATAAGAAAAAAGAATGAACCTTTGCTATGTTAAACCACTATGATAGTCAGGTTTATTTATTACTGCAACAAAGCCTATCCTATCCTGATTAATCCAATGACATTTTAATTTTTTTAATTACAAAATAAGTGAATGAATTTAGGAGACTATTCACTAAATAAATTGTCCAGGAGTTAGCAAAAATTCCTGAAGTGATAACTACATGACATGTAGGGTTGACTAACCTTAGAGTTGATTCTCCAGGACTTAAGTCCTGCCCACCACTGTTCTCTTGGTTCCTTGAGAGACTAGGACCAGGCTGGGTGAAGTTCAGCCTGGGGCTAAAGACAGTATAAAGTTAGAGAGTAGTTCCAGGAATCTAATGTGAGCCTCTGCCTCGTTGGCATCCAGCAGAATTAACTGACTTTAAAAAGTGGGATCAGTATAATAATTAGAATCATTAGAAAGCTGGAGAAAGAGGCTTAAGATCGTCTGCTTTCTCATGAATAGCATAACACACTCTCATTATCTTTTCTTTTATGAAATTAAGATTTTTTATGGCCTTGTCACATCTATGGATTGGACACATGATTCAATACCGTGTACTTCAAGGTCAATTTTTCCTCTTCCACTCCTGATGTTCTCACTTGGATCGAAGTCCACATTATTTGTTCATTCCCATTAAACCAGACAGGGAATGGATGCACACATAATTTGCATCATGGGGATGATTTAGTATTGATCCAAACTTGTACTGTTTCAAAGCAGGAGGCAAGGCCCATGGAGTCAATGCTTCCAAATAATTTCTCTTCCCCAGGAAAGGTCAGAGAGTATTGATCTGGAGAGTTAGATATCTCTGAGACTCACTGACAAAGCAGGAAAACCACAGAGCAAATCCTTAGGGAATCTGACTCCCATCTTAGTGGAGCTGTTTGGCTTTGAGTTAGTTGCTTTACCTCTCAGTGCCTGCCTTTTCCATCCCCAGAGTGGGAAAACAGTTACCTTAACCAGGTGCAAGCAGTTATCATGATTGAAAATCATTAATAGCAGCTAACACACCCAAATTCTCAATTTATAATAGATGCTGTGCTGAACACTGCATACTGACTCATTAATCCTTAGACAGACATATGCAGAAACCATCATGTTAATATGCCCTTTTACAGATGAGAAAACTGAGACTTCGTTGGAGAGGGCCAGAATAAAATAAGTGCGAGTGGCCCTGGGTCCCCACTCCATCCCACATCCCTGCTTCCCAGAAAGGAGCTGGTGCTAGATAAACTGGAGGTGTGACTTGTTGGCTGGGGCTCTCCTCTAGACTGCCACACTGTCCACAGAGGGTTAATCTCAATCTGAATCTGCTGGGAGACCGAGGCCAGCAAGCAGGGCCAGAGTGCTCCCTGCTGCTTAGCAACTGGCCCAAACAAGCAGTGCCTGAAAAGGAAGGGAAATGAGCTTCAGGGGTGGGCGGGAGGAAGGAGTGAAGAAGGGGAGGAATTGGCCCCTGCCAAATCTGGGAGGGATTGGGCAGTGATGGGTTCAGCGTTCTGGTCTTGGAAGCAACCAGTAGGATCTTGTAGGCCGGATACCCCTAGGCCAAGAATTTTCTTTTCAGGCAAGAAAGTCTGCCAGGCATTTTTCATCCAGACCTGATGTCTATCTTATCCGGTGCTTTCTCCCCAGCCCTATGGGGTAGGTGATATGGAAAGTTTAAGTGCAAATGTTATTCACTTAGCCAGTCCAAATGCCAAATGCCATCCCCCTTCTTGTTACCTGGTCACTGTGATGGAAGAAAGAAAATGAAAATACCCCCTTCACCTAAGTTCAAGCTTCACCTTGACTTTTAGGCTGCTGAAGATGGTGAGGGCAGGCACTAAACCCTCCTAGGCCATGGAAAGATCTCATCTCTCCAAAGTCAATGTCAACTGAGACCCTGAGAGGATACAATTTGAGATTAATAAGCAAGCCCCAGGGAAGCCTCACCCCCACCCCGGGACAGAAAGGAAGGGGCATTTCAAGCTGCCAGCCGAACTGTGGCTCCTTCAAGGCTGTATCCTCACAGGGCAGAGGGGCAGGAAGGGCTTAGGGCACCTTCCTTCAACCTCATTTTTTGTGGGGGGTGTACCAGGGATTGAACCCAGGGGCGCTCAACCACTGAGCCATATCCCCATCCCTATTTTTAATTTTTAGTTGTTGAAGGACACTTTTTATTTATTTATAAGTGGTGCTGAGAGTCGAACCCAGTGCCTCACACATGCTAGGCAAGCACTCTACCACTGAGCCACAACCCCAGCTCTTTTTATTTTGAGGCAGGATCTTGCAAAGTTGCTTAGGGCTTCGCTAAATTACTGAGTCTGGCTTTGAACTCATGATCCTCCTGCCTCAGCCTCTGGAGCCACTGGGATATAGGCATGCATCACCGGGCCTGGCCCTTCAACCTCATTTATAATGTTATTAACCTCACTCATGAAGGCTCTGCCTTAGTGACTTCATCACCTCCTAAAGGTACCACCACTTGACACTATCATGTGGTCTATGAAGTGTCAATGAATGAATTTGGAGGGATATATTCAGACCAGAGCAGGTACCAAGGGGAAAGACTTTGTCCTCACAGCTGTAGAGATCGTGAATTTGAATCCAAGGATCCAAACAACCAAATTAGTATTTAAAGGGACCCCTTTCATAGCTCTTGTGATGGACTGACAGATTTGGCTCCATGGAAATGTTATAGACCAGGCTATATGGGCAATGACTAAACAGATTTCACTTTGCTCTGAGACTCCATGTTACATAGGAAATGCTTCTCCCATGGGAACACCCCACACCTCTACACATCGTCAGTTACTTAGCATGACTTGGTTGGCAATACAAAATGATGCAATGGCAATTCTTGTATATTGAAAAGTTATTCTCTTCTTGCTTCTTACTTTCCTAAGCACTGTACCATGTCAACAGTGATGTCAACAACTATTGTCTAGATGTTAGTAACCATTCTTTAATTTGTACCTAAGTAAGGTCATTTTGACCCACTTCTCCCTCTGCTAACGATTTCAGATCTCATGATGTTAGTTTGTAATTTTGAATCATAGCAACAGACACTTATGATCGATGTGCTGACTTAGGGTATAAGAACCCCTGCAACCCTATGGTCAGGGCTGGTCTCCCAATAGCCATTTTTTTGGGCATTGTGTGAGGCAGTCAGTCAGCCTGTTAATAAAGACTCTCAAATTTGGGCTTCTCAGTGGTGATTGGTCTGTTTTAAGTTGCACCCCATAACACTAAATAAAAATAAATGTGGGTCGGCCTCCACAATACTTTATCATTCAGTTAACCTTTGATCCCTGTATGGCTCTGGCCGTGGAGACGAGGGCTTGGAAGCACACCAGCACACTTCTTTAGGGGCCCTCTATTGTATTGCCCTCCACCATGCACTGTCAGCCGGTTCCCTGTGCGATCAAGTTCTTATTTTGCACCATACTGTCCCCTAGTGGTCACTTGGCTTCCTAGCACACAGAAGAAAGGCGCTAACAAAATCGCTTTTTAAGAATGAAGCTCGGATGGAGCCGGCAGGGAAGTGGGCGCTGTCCACCCGCCGTCGCTCCGGGCTGTTCCGGGCCGCGCCTTTTTCCCTCCCGAGCCCCACACCCCCTTCCTAGGAGCCCACACCCCATCTTCCCGCACCCGGACCCCGGGACCCTGCCTGGAGATGCCGTGCCTCTTTGCCTACAGAATCCAAAACGGCTTCCATTTTCGACAGAAAGCATCCTGTGGATACCTGTCTAGAAACATTTTGTGAATGCCCAGAAGTGTCGCTGCGTGGAAGTCAGACAAGATTCAAACTGGAGGGGGAGGGGGAGGGGAGAGGGGGGAAGGAGGGGAGAGGAAGGGGATAGGGGGGAGGAGGGGAGGGGAGGAGGGGAGGGGAGGAGAGATTGTTTTTAAACTGAACCTGGAAAACTTCCCAAGATGTCTCTGCAAATGCCCCCTTATTCTCCTCCCCTCCCCCACCCCCAGGCCATTTAGCGACCCCTGTGGGACAGGAATCGTGCTACAAATGCATGTATTTGTCATCTTAAGAGCTTTGGTAAGCCTACTTAAATTTCAGATAACTAGAGACTGTCTAATGGCTTCTCTTCTGTCAATAGGTGACATTGTGTAATGAGTAATCCTATAAAGCCTCGGAGGACAGCTTTAGAAACAAAAGGATGGAAAACCAGGGAGTGGATGCGAAGAAAGCTGCTCTAGTCTTCCAGGAGGAAATGTTCAAAAGTAACTTTACTCTCCACGGACGCTTCATTATATCAAAATACAAGGCTCAGAGAACAAGCCGTCCCAGTCCAGATGGTGAAGTCAGGATAGAGATCTTCTGTATGGGGTAGGTGCAGGGGCAAAGGTGTTTTCTGTTTTATTTAAGAATATGGGAGTTAAAATTTCTTTTAGCAGGTAAATGAAGCAACCAAAAAGTTTAATTCTAGAGCTGAGCATGGCAGTGCACACCTGTAATCCCAACAGCTGGGGAGGCTGAGGCAGGATGATCTGGAATTCAAAGCCGGCCTCTGCAATTTATGGAGGTGATAAGCAACTCAGTGAGATTGTGTTTCTAAATAAAATCCAAAAAAGTACTGGGTACTGGGGAGGTGCCTCAGTGGTTAAGGGCCCCTGAGTTCAATCCCTGGTACCAAAAAAAAAAAAGAAGAAAGAAAGAAAGAAAGTATAATTCTACATTACAGTTACTGAAGTGATGCTGAGCTAATAAAGCAGTTCTGGGTTTAGGCCCTATCAGTACAGCACAACAAACAACAGTCTGGAGTTGGGATGGAAATTTGCAGAATGCTTGCAGATCAGCAGCAGTTGGGTTTCCCTAAGACCCAGGCTTCATGGGATAAACAAATGTTATACCCCCAAAAAAGATTCTCAAACACCATCAGGAGGGAGAGTGGGCCCCACCCTAATCTCTTCCCCTCCCTATAAATGCTGGCAACAAAGAACTGGGGGCCCATTCCCGCACACCGCTTTTAGGTATAAGGGTGGTCCTTGTTGGCCAGCTAAAAACAAAGGCTTCTTTTGGCTTTACGCAATCGACTTGGATGATCTTATTTTCCTCGGGTATAACACAAATACTTCTTCATTTCTATTTTATACAAATAAAGAAACTCCACTACTCTCAACTCTGCCCCATGTTTAAAATTTTTCTCCTTCTTGCCTGTTATCTTACACCTGTAATCCCAGTGACTCTGGAGGCTGAGGCAGGAGGAACATAAGTTGGAGTCCAGCCTCAACAATTTAGCAAGCCTTAGCAACTTAATGAGAACCTGTCTCAAAAGAAAACATGAAAAAGGCTGGGGATGTGGCTCAGTGGTTAAGCATCCCTGGGTTCAATCCCCAGGCCAAAAAAAACCCAAAAAACCCCTTTCTCCTCATGTAAATGGCTTCAACAGCAGCCTCTGTTTTAAAACACAAAACATAAAACATGCATAAATGTTTTGTGAAAAGAAACTGAAAGGACAGAATCTGTGAATGCTGGTTTATGTTTAACCTTTGAAGGGCTTTCCTTGCTCTGACTGAGCCTGAACCACACCCGACTTACAGAGGCTCTCTACAGGCACAGTAGATGACGGCAGGGCTCATGTGAGGTTCTTACCTATGGCCTTTTCGGCATCAGTATAGGTGACCAATCCCAGTAGTTTGGTGTGGTCCTTGATGCCTCTCCTCAGGGACACTCTCTCCAGTTCACCCAAGAGCATCCAAACCCCAAACCCCAATTACAGCCCGCATGACCCAAGGGCGCTATGACGTGGCCAAGGAGGCAAGAGAGCCATGCAGAACTGCCAAGTGGCTAAGTTGGCTCCTCCCTGCCCCCCCTCCTCATTCCTCCTTTCTTCCCTCCCTCTCTCTCTCCATCCCTGTATCCCTCTCTCCTTTTCATCTCAAAATGACACATAAATGTGTGGGTACCACCTGATGATTCAATACATGCACACATTATGATAATGCACCAATCAGGGTAGGCCTGTCTATCACCTCAAATATATATTATTTTTGTGATGAAAAAGTTCAGAATCCTTCTGGCTATTCTGAGACATACCTAGCCCTATGTGTAGTCACTCATGGTGCAGAAGCACACCAGAACCCATTTCTCCTATCTTAGTCTATCTTGGTCACTTAGTCTTCAGTGACCAAACTTTCCCCCTTCCTTCAGAACTTCAGAACCCTCTAACTGGGGGAGCAGGATGAGGACATAATAATGATCATCATCACCCATCAGTATAACCAGATGATCATGCTAATGGAATGTTGAAAGAAAACAGGAAGAACCTGTAGACCTTATCTTTAGCCATGCGGTGTCCATGGCATGTGAACCTTCAGCCTCTTTATTGGATGGCCTCTTGAAGCCCTGTTAAGTTTGCTCTAATGATCGTAAGAGAAGATCTCTAGAAAGGTCACAAGAGGACCATCATAAGAGGAAACTTCTAGAACAATCATGAGAGGGGATTTCCTGCCTATTTAACAGGTTGCTGTTTTAAGAGGTGCTCTTACAGAATAGATTCTCCTTTCAGGGAGTGAAACCCACCACCCACTCTACATGTAATCCTGCCCATTCTTGACCCCCTTCCCTTCTTCCTCCCCTCCTTCTCCTTTTCTAGGAAAACTGTGTTACAGGCTCAACGATGGCTTCGAGATTTATGACAAATTGTTTCAGCCTTTTCAGGGATGGAAGACAAAATAGTTCACAACTGGCAAGGACAGTTCCCAGTTTTTTGAAGCTTGATGCTTTTATGATTTGAGAAGCTCTTTTTAAAAAATTATATATATATGTGTATATACACACATATATTATACACATGTATGATTACAAATACAAAATTGATTATGAAGGTGAATATTAATTCAGAATGGAAAATGGTATCACAAAAAGTTACAGAGACTTGGAGGTTTAGGTCCTATCTTTCCTGAAGATCTCTTTAGGCAATTTACCAAAAATGCTTAATTAGGAATTCTTTTTGATTGTGACCTGGCCTCTTCTCCTCCCCCGGAGCCCTTGGCCACCCCTCCTAGAGCTCACAGGGGCTGGTGCTAAGGAAGGACCCTGAGACTTCAGCTTCATTGGCTACTTAGGAGTCTGCTTCTGGCCTCAGGTGCTGCCTACTCAGAGTGGTCAGCAGCTGAAAGTAGGCTGTGGCCACACCCAGGTGGGTCCAGGCCACTATCAGTGTGTGTCCTGGTGCCAGCTGGAGCCTGAGTAGCTCCTGGTGAGAACAGCTGTTTGCGTGGGCGAGGCAAGTCTGGGTTCAGTCCTGCTCAGTGCTTGTGAACTTGGGGTACTTCGCTTCTTGGAACCTCCTTTCTTTTGCATCTGTAAAGCAAGGGTGATGAGAAGGGACCAGGTGTATAAAGCACACGGCCATCGTTCCAGCATAAGAAAACACATCGCAAGCCTTTGCCTGATAGAAAATTTTATTTTAAAGTTTGGTGCTGAAAGTTATTTGTGTGTCTCTTTGCATTTGCCTCACCTCTCACCCCCTTTCACTCTTCACGACAAGAGACATTGAATATCATTGAAAAATCCATTCCCTAGTTAATTTTCTCCAGCTTGCCTTTTATACTCTCTGTCGGATCCAATCCATCATGTATGTAATCATATTATACATTGCCTCCTCCATGAATAAGAAATGAGTGGATGCTGTTTTGTTTTCTGCAGTTTCCCTGTCACGAGGGACAAGATGCAGGATGCCGATTTCAGCTCTATAGCTGAACGATGCAGATAATAAATCATTGTGTGCTTCTGGCATGGAAGACAGGCTCCCTGGGGCCCCGTGGGGGGGGGGTGGAAGATGGGGTTTCATGATCAGCACTTTGGAGCTAGTCTGCTCTGGTCGGCGGGAATGAATGGAGAATTTAGGATACAACCACATTCACCTGGTGGGGAAAACTCCAAAGCCATAGTTCCCAAAGTGGTTTGGGTAAAGCACCTGCTAGACTTGCATTTTCTCTCAATCATCAGCAAGGTGTTAGGACACAAAAGCTGCCCCAGCCCTGCAGAAGGTTTTGTAATCTTTGGATGCCAGGAAAGGTTTCAGTTTCTGTAGCTGTAAAGCAGAGATAAAATCTCCCTTGTTTGCTTCACTGGATCACGTTGGAAAGCAAAATGTAATGAAAGTGAAAACGTCTTGCATGTTCAATGTTGCGTGTACAACATTGCTTTGAAAGCAGTAGCCTAAGTTAACAATATGGAGTCTGGATGTATAACTTCTCAACCCACTTTTCAATATTCATTTCCTCATACACCTTAAATTTGCATGCTGTTGTTGCTTTATTGTTTATATAGTTTAGAGTAATTAATTCTAAATGTCAAACTATATTGGCTTCTCTCATTCAAACTGGAGTACTACCGGGAAGGCAATTCATTCATACTCTCCTGGTTTTGTTTTCAGGGATCATGTTTTCAAATGGATTGCGCAAATATTTCTCAATGCGATGAAACAGCGCCACCGTGTGGTTTTAAAACATGTTACCCTTTGCTACTCATTTGCCTTTGAATTTTTAATTATACGATAGTGGTAAATAAACGTCAGAAAGTCTATTTTTCTGTTTAAATAAAAACGTTTGTCTATACTCACCTGTGTAGACTACATTTAAATATATGTTTAGGTGATGGAAATTAATTAAATTGTTGGGAGACCCCTTAGCTGAGTTTGTGAACTGCTTACTAGAGAAAGAAAGTATCCCTTCCTCCTCAGCATGGATGTACTCCAGTGTTCTGGAGTGATGAATAGCTCCGTGCTAGATAAAAGTCTCCTTTTGTGATAATGGTAACGAAGAAAATGTATTTTTTCCTGGGACATCTCTCCTAATCACCTGCTGGAAAAATGTATGCTTCACAAAATACATTTTATTGGGGATGTAGGGAGAGCATATACTATAATATATATTTAACAAAAAATGAGAATGCTTTTTTATTAGTGAGCTCGTCTAAAATCAACCACCTGTACTGGAGTTGATCAAGCAATTTTGGGAAAGATGTGATAAACCTGCATTGGGCTATTTTAAACAAAGGACCTGAGTAAGGATACCTAGATTAGGAAGAATATCACAGCAAGGGATGGTTCTCTATTGAAAAAAAAAAAAAAAAAGATTATGAATGACAATAGCAAAAGCAACTAAGTATTTAGCAATGCACTGTGTAAAGCATTTTACCTGCATTGTTGTTACATTTCATAATTTGGAAAGAAGTTCAATAATGGCCATGTAAAAAATATAATGGAATAAAAAATATACTAGCCAGCGAAAGCAAAAACGCATTCAAGTTAGGAGTTAAGCACAGGACCTATAGAGATATAGCGTCGAACTCTCTGAGTGGTTGTTGCCCTCT
>JAJEJO010000115.1:435808-550763 GCA_020662805.1 Glaucomys volans
GAACCAGGGATTGAACTCAGGGACACTCGGCCACTGAGCCACATCCCCAGCCCTATTTTGCATTTTATTTTAGAGACAGGGTCTCACTGAGTTGCTTAGGGCCTCGCTAAGTTGCTGAGGCTGGCTTTGAACTCGCGATCCTCCTGATTCAGCCTCCCAAGTCGCTTGGATTACAGGCGTGCGCCACCACGCCCGGCTAAGCACAAATTTAATGCACCAGGATGGGAGTTGAAGAATAGAGTGCTGTCCAGGGGACCTGAAGCCACTGTTGTGTGACCAGTAAGCTACAGCCACCCGTTTGTTTTCCCCTTTTGTTGAAATGGAAAAATGGGAAGCTTTTTGTAATACATATTACCTAGATGCTCATGTACATATTTGTGTGTGTGCATATACGTAGGAAATGACTAGAACAATAGATGCCAAATTGCTGCTAATCCTAACCTCAGGGGACTTAGAAGAGGAGGCAGGAAAATTAAAACTTTCACCTTTTACTTTATCATCCATTCATTTGTTAACAACAACTTGGATTTCTTTCATAATAAAAGGATCTTCAATGAAATAAGCCAATGAAAAAGAGAACCTAACCTCTGCCCCTCTGAAACAGAACATGCCTGAAAATGTAATAAACAAGTTAGGGAAATGTAGTATGTCTTATGGTTCATAACTGAAATATTTAATTTTAAATATTAGCCATCAGAGTGTCTGACTAAAATGGTGTACTCTGAAAGTTTTGGTGGAATTGGTCTTAGTTTTCTGATATTTTCTTTACTCCTGAGCCCAAAAAATGAAAGAGCTACCCTGACCACAGATCTACAATGTCTTCAATACCTGATGAAGAATGTGAACCAGGAGTTAGAGCAAGAAATGTTGACTTCTTCTTCCAATTTAGCTCTTCTGTAATTGTTGATTTTTTTTAAGTCCTTCTTTACAAAGTTGGCACAAGGCAAGTGATATTTTATAGACCACGATCATTAAAAGTCACTCTGTACCATTTCTTAATACTGAATCTTTGTGTCAAAATATTTAAAGTGGTTTTTGAAAATCTAAACAGAATATAAAATAAAAATTGGTGAGAAGGATATGGGAAAAAGAGAACAGGGTAGGACACGAAGAGGAGTCAGACACAAGTCCATAAAGTGCCTTAATGAAAGTGAAATTCTGTAAAATTTTTGGTCAAGGTGAATCATAAATGTGGTTTGGAGTTTACCAGGGATGGAAACAAAGAAGAAAATAGGGTGGATTCCAGGAGTCCCAGGTCTCCAGGGCACACATAAATCAGTTGTTAGGGAGAACTAACACTTATGGGCTATCGAGACAAGAAAAAATGATTTCTTGCTTGACTGGCTTCTACTTAAAAATAAGATGTTGTTCCTCTGCTGCAGAGGAAGGTGGAGAGGAGGAGATGGCTACGAGGCTGGCACCCTCTTATCCTGGCTTGAAGAAGGGCACTGCTGTCAGTCTTTAGACACCCACACCCCGCCCCAGAAGTCCTTGCTGTCTTTTTTCAGTGATTCCGCACTTTCTGTCCTCCTTGACCCTCACCCCGGCCCCAGCCTCTCCTCAGAGGTCCTGAAACTTTCTTCACTTCCCTATGGGGCTGGGCTCGAGTCGGGTCGGGTCTAATGGACCATTTCACACTTCGGTATAAGTGTTTAATGATACAGTTCTGCCTCCCTCCCCACTTACAGCACTTGTATTTAGTTTTTCTTCCCTTAGAAAGGCAGCTGCACAGGTGGGTCTCATCATACATTTTTTTTTTTTTTATAACAATGGTCCCATTGCCTTGGCAACATTGTTTAGCACTTTCTAGAACTCTTGCCTATATTTACAATTCCCCTTCAGCTGTAGAGATCCCAAATGGGCCCTGATGACTAAATTACGTCTGCGTTATTTAATGCATCCTGGGCGCTCTCTTCCATATATTTTATTCTGGCATTGTTTATTTTCTCACAGCCATTGCCCATGGATCGTCAGGGTAGGGTCGACTATGACTCCATCACCTTTTAAATCAGTCTTCAAACAAGGCCATTCATTCCCACTGGCTGTTTGTGTCACTTCCCCTCTGCCCCCTCCTTTGCCTGTTCTTCACTTAGCATCCAAGTTCACACATAAAAAACACATTGCGCA
Organism: Glaucomys volans; assembly: GCA_020662805.1. Classification (NCBI taxonomy): domain Eukaryota; kingdom Metazoa; phylum Chordata; class Mammalia; order Rodentia; family Sciuridae; genus Glaucomys; species Glaucomys volans. Next base: position 437,936 of record JAJEJO010000115.1, read on the forward strand.
ATGACAGACTGTGATGTCCTCACCCAGGGCAATAAATGGACTATTCATCTCACCAACGTCTTGGCCTCAGAAGGAGACTTGAAAGGAAAATAAACAAAGTTGTGAATTTGTGTAGGTGGAACCTTCCAGATTTCCTTTCCCAGACAGTACAAGAAAATTAGGCCAAGTGCCCATAAAAATGTCGGCACTGACGTTCCTTGATTCTGCACAGTTTTCCAACACGTGGGGCAGGAGAGTGGTGCTGAGCCCATTAAGCTTTACGCTCTAGGTAACGGGTGGACCAACTCAAAGACCTGAGACCCTCTTTAGGACTGCTGCTCCCACTCGCTAATTTTGGTCATAGGTGGATGATCAAGGTCAAAAGCAACAAACCCTTTAAGTGGGCACATCAGGACCTAGATCACAAATGGTGTTGGGGAACAGTCAGCCCTTGCTGTCAGGAGCTCAGAAACCTCATCCCACCATGGCCTGTCAGATGCAGCTGTGTCTCTGCCCTGTCACCTGCTGTCTGAAATGTACCATCTACAGGGGAGAAAAGTTGTCACTTCTCCCGTGGAAAGGGTCCATGTATTGAACCTGCCATTAAAGCTGCTGATTGATCTTACAAGGAACAGAATCATATTAAGGCAGATTCCTAACAAAGAAAGTGCAAAAGTGCAATTAGCCTTAGTCAGAGGATGTGCAAGTAGCCATATGCTCTGTCCCTGCTGTCAGGTGTTGTCAGGAGTTACTAAGTCTGTGTTCATAGTTGGACATCTACTTAGTACATGCTCAATATGTACCATAGCAACAGGTTTTGGGTAAACATTTCTTTTTCAAATATTTTACTTTCTTAGTGTGATGCTAGTTCTCTGGAAGCATAGAATTTTGCAACTGATTGATTAGCTTCATGGTGAACTGACCTGTTGTCATTGGAAAGTACCTTTGATTTTTGGAAATTTCATGCCATGAAATTGCCTTTTCTGGTATTATGATTCCTACCTCTACTTACTTTTAGTTTGCATTTGCTTGAAAATGGTATGTATAATTTGCTTTTGATGAAAACAGTTTATCGTGAAGTATAACACACACACACTGAAATAAAAATGTACAGCTTGATGAATTTTCTGTAGTGATCATCTGAATGAAACCAGTTCCCAGAAACAGAAAGGGAAAATCGCCATAGAAGATCTCCTCAAGCCCCCTCCCAGTCACAGCTCCACACCCAAGATGAACACTAACCAGACTTCTAACACCATATGTTTGTTTTCTTATTATTATTCTTTATAGCAATGAAATTGTATGTCTTCACTATTTTGTTTACTTCTTTTGTTCATCATTATGCTAGTGATAGTTGTCATGGTTGAGATATGAGGTGTCTCCCAAAAGCTCATGTGTGATATGATGCAGAAATGATTGGGTTATGAGAGCTTCAATCACTAATTAGTGCATTAGTCTCCTGATAGGGATTAACTGGGTGGTAACTGGAGGCAGAAGGGTGTGGATGGAGGAGGTGGGTCCTTGGGGGTGTGCCTTTGGGGCACATATTTTGTTTCTGATGAGTGGATGAGTACAGCTCTCTCTTGTTTTCCTGATTGTCATGTCCTGAGCTGCTTTCCTCCACCACATTCTTCTGCCATGATGTTGCATCTCACCTTGGGCTCAGAGTAATGGAGTTGGCCATCTATGGACTGAGACCTCTGAAACTTTGAACTCCAAATAAACTTGGCCTGCTATAAAATTGTTCTTGTCAGCTCTTTTGGTGATAGTGACAAAAAAAAAAAGAACTAAAATAATATTCATGCGTTTCCACATAAAAATAGCACATGGATTCCCATTCCTGAGTAGAAACCCATTTTATTGACTACACCATAATTTACCCATCAGTAAAGTGCAGCTGGGTTTCATCAGTAAAGTGCAGCTGGGGTGTTTCCAGGTTTTGGCAATTGCATAGTGCTGCTATGATCATGCTTATACTACTTGGATTTAATATAAAACTGGGTTGAAATTTCTGGGTAGTTGGAGATGCTGATGTTCAGATTTAGTGGTTAATGCCAAATGGTTTTCTAGAGGTGTTGTAGAAACTTCACTCCCAGTGATGGTGGATTAGATCTTGAGTTGCCCCAAAGCACTTGATTTTATCAATTATTTTACTGCTGTCATTGTAATGTCTATGTACTGAAATCTCATGGTGGTTTCAACTTGAATTTCCCTGATATATAATAATACTAAACCCCTTCTTGTTATTTATTGGCCAATTGAATATTCTCTTCTATGACGAAGAGTCTACTCACGACTTCTGTCTACTTTTCTATTGGTTTGTCTGCCTTTTCTTTTGGAACTTGTAGAAACTCTATATATTTTTCATACACTCTTTTGTGAATATGCATATTGCAAATATCTTCTCCCACAGTTTTTAATTTAAATGATACATACTTATTTCCCCCTTAATAGTTAGTGTTTTTTGCAAACTATTTAAGAAATCTTTGAACATCCTAATTATAGTCATGAAGATATTTTCTTATTTTTTTCTTCTTATATGAGAGCTTTATGATTTTATTTATTTATTTTTTTCTTTTGTGGGGCTGAGAATTGAATTCAGGTCTTCAGGCATGCTAAGCAAAAATTCTACCACTGAACTACATCCCAGCCTATGTGTATTTTTGTATACTTATTATTTGGATGCAATTATTTTTGTGTGTGGTGTGAGGTAAGGGATGATGTTTCCCTTACCTCCTCTCATTGCTCTCTGATTGCCCAGCACCATTGTTTTGATGGGGGAGGGTACTGGGTATGGAATTCAGGGCCTTGTGGGTGCTAAGCAAGTGACTGACCACTGAGCCACACCCAAGTCCTAACTGGTACCACCTACTGAAACATTTAAACTCTGCCTTCAGTGCTGTAGGGTGGCCTCTATCATAAACCACACAATCATCTATTTCTAGATTCTCTGTTCTGTTCCTTGATCTAGAATTTTTTTTCTTGTGCTATTTTCTAATTCTCTTAACTGCCTACAATTTATTTTTGTGTCATTTTGGTTTATGGATGCCCCTTATTAGCATCATAAAACTGAATTTAAATTTTTATAAACTCACCTTGACGATAATTATCTTTTTAATAGGGAGTTTTATTAAGGCATTTATATTTGTCGTTATAGTTGATGTGTTCAGACAAATTTTATGTTTCCTGTTTTGATCTGTTTCATGTTTCCTTTCTTTATCTAATTTTTAAAATGTTCAAAGCCAAAGTAATCCACCCTGTCAACAAGAGTAAGCCTCAAGGCTCAATCCACTGCTTTTCAGTCATGTTGTTGTAACTCGGCTGCAGCGGCCTGTGTTTTCCCTTGGAATTCCTGTGCCATGTGTCGAAAACCTAATTATTTCCAAATTCATATGTTGGTGGAATTTGGAGGTGGGGCCCGAGAGAGGTAATTAGCATTTCATGAGGTCATGAGAGTGGGGTCCCCAAGATGGCATGAGCGGTGTTGTAAGAGGAGGAAGACACCTAAGCTAGCGCCCCTGCCCTGTCCCACCCTATGCTGCCCTCTGCCCTGTCATGATGCTGAGCCTTGGACTGTGCTCTTGGACTCCCCAGACGTCGGAACAGTGCACCACATAAACTTGATTATTTGAAGTTACCCGCCTCAGGTATTTCATTATAGCATCAGAAAATGAACAAAGATACTGTGCTGTATGGACTGGATCTTTTGTTCTTTCTTTATAACTATCATCTCTCATTTACTTTCTCATCTTCTTTTCTCTGGTTCCTCCAAGAGACTTTTTCTACATCATGAATTATTTTTTTAAAGTATCATTTTTGCTTTTAGACATTTTACTGTCAATTTTATTTTTGCTAGTATAATTTTAACTTTCTAGTGTTTTGTTTGATCTCTGAGCCAAGAGATAGACATAAGAAACCACAATGGAGGAATAAAGTCTATTTCTATTCTTTTTTGTTTTGCTTTTTGGCCTGGCAGGTGGGTTTCGTGTTGCGAACAAACTCTGAGTTTTACTGGTCTTGTTTTCAGTTCAGCTCCATGACTGTAATAAAGCAATGGAAAACCTTCCCTAGTTATGGTAATAAACCAAGTGTCAGTCTCAGTTTTGATGCTGTGATATTTCATATTTTCTGTGAAGGAGGACAGATCTTGGTGAAGCATGGAGAGTGGTTCCCTCTGAGATTGCTAACAGCCAGAGGTCCCAGAACCTCTTCCTTCACTGTAACTGATGCTATAGCTTCTCATGTGCTTCTCCACAGACATATTATAAAATAGCAACAAAAACAATACAGTTAGAGGAGAACTTTCCACCTGTGATTCTCACTGGTTACTTGCAAATCATTGAGTCCCATCACTCATTTTAGCAATGGCTGTCTTTACAAGCTCAAGCATTAGACTTCCATCAGCTCTGTGACCTCGTATATCTTACCAACTCATGACCTTGGCTTACTCAGTCCAGACAATGAAGTGATTAAATTAAACTCATTCTTAAAATTTCTTACAATTAAAAATCCTGTGCTTCCACGAAATTTCATATATAGTCATGCTAAGTTTTACATTACACAAAAATGGTCACAAAAACAAATCAGTATGCAGAAATCACAGTTCCTTTCATTAGTAAGTTTTCATCCATAGTGATTTATGATGATTTTCATTGACTTTTGACCAGAAACTGCTGGCATTGTGGTAGTGAAGTGCTGGTTCATAACCAAAATCTACCTACCTGGCTTCTATTCACCAGTTAGTGTGGTCAAGGTAGTACATTAGCACCAGGTGCACATGACTGTAAGAGCTTAAAGTGCCACTTCACGTGTGCATGGCTAACACGTTAATCCTCACCTTGAGGATGAGCAAGATTATACAGAGGGGGTATACAAGGAATCTCTTAAATTATCTGAAATGATTAAAGATAGTACAGACTCAATGATGCTAGAAAACACAAAGCTATGATCTATGCCCTCTTCTAGTATATAAATTTCACATTGTTTTCCTACCCTTCTGCCCAAGAAAGGAGACATGTCTGGGTAGGATTTCTCTGTTTATTTAAACCAAAATTAGTCCCTTTGTAGAAGACTATGGCAAAAATAATCAAATGGATCAATGAATCATCACATAAAGCCAAAATATACAGATATAAGTAAAAGAAAATGTAATCCTAAGTCTGAATACACACACACACACACACACACACACACACACACACACACACCACACTGGAGGGAGCAGTACTGGGGATTGAACCCAGGTGTACTTAACCACTGAGCCACATCCCCAGCCCTTTTTATTTTACTTTTATTTTGAGACAGGGTCTCACTGAGTTGCTTAGGGCCTCACTAAGTTGTCAAGGCTGGCTTTGAAACTTGTGATCCTCCTGCCTCAGCCTCCCAAGCCTCTAGGATTACAGGTGTGTGCCACAGGACCCAGCCAAGTCTGCATCACTGAACGAGGGTACACAGGTGTATAACTGGCCAGCGCTGTCCCTCTCTTTGCCCCTTCGGAGCTCAGTATAGGGATCTTTGTGGGAACAAGTGCAAGATGGGCCTGGAGGGGAATTTGTTTCTTTCACTGTTTAAATGACTCCCTATAACATCAAATAATGAAACAAGAATCATTTTTTAATGTGAAAAGAAGTTTTGGAAAAGATCTTTAAAAGTCGTCTCCAAAAAATACTTTTAGAGTCCACAATGGGAATGATTGTAGATCAAAGGCATTGTTTCCAGTCTGCCAAATCCCATTTTTTACCCACTATGAACCAAAGTTTAATCCTCAGGAAAGCAGGGTTAGCACAGACCTGTGGTATTTTATTCCAGAGATTCTTGAAAATGACCTGTAAGATTCATAAAACTTGTGCCAGTGAATTCAGAGGGAGTCGAAATGAAATGTGTCCAACGCTCAGCGCAGGCTGCATTTATCCTGCATCTTAAATGAAAGGCAGGTGTTGCTCTGGATCCAGGTGAGACAGTGATCATAAAATACACCTTTATCTACTCGAAGGTTGAGGACATATGACAATTTACATCAAAGGCAATGCCAGGGATGCAGGGACCCTCAGCCAGGCTGCCAGACAGCTAAAGGCCAGCATATTTTAAAAACAAATCAAGTTGGTTACAAAATGTTTAAAGCAAGGTTCCTCTGTTCTGAGATCTTTTAAAAAGAGCAAATCAAAAGTTAAGTCAATTTAAGAATACCTAAAAAAAAAAAGAAAAGAAAAAAGAGTGAGAAATGGTGGCAGCAAAGCAAAAGTACTGCACCCTGTATTTAAAAATCTGTCATCAATGAGAGGGAGGAGGGGCGGGAGGAGGAAAGATGGTGGAATGAGACAGACATCATTACCCTATGCACACATATGATTACATGAATGGTGGGAATCTACATCGTGTACAACCATAGAAATGAAAAGTTGTACCCCATTTGTGTACAATGAATCAAAATGCAGTCTATAAAAATAAATAAATAAATAAATAAGATCTGTCATCAAGAGTTGTCACCTTCTAAGCAAAATACTGTTGAATCTTTGTGCTAGGAGGGAGCTTGGACATTATCTCAAACCTCTTTGTTTCATATTCACTGAGACCACAAACATTTGCTGAGCCTTATTGTGCACCACACAGAAGAGAAAACTCAGAGTTGGATGTGGTGATGCACGCCTGTAATCCTAGCGGCTCTGGAGGCTGAAGCAGGAGGATCACAAGTTGAAAGACAGCCTCAGCAACTTAGCAAGGCCCTAAGCAACTCAGTGAGACCCTGTCTCTAAATGAAATATATATTAAAAAAAGAAAAAGTGGAGCTGGGGATGTGGCTCAGTGGTTAAGTGCCCCTGGGTTTAATCCCTGGTACTAGAGAGAAAGAGAGAGAGAGAAGAGAGAAAACAGACCCAAAGAAATTAAGGGGTTTTTCCAATATTACACAGAACCTAATAGTTATCAATGTAGTTAAGGAATCGCTCCTGGAATTCAGCAGCCTAAAACCACATACTCTTGAGGTCTCAAATTTCTGTGGTGGGGAATCTGGGCACCCCAAGCTGGGTGCTTTGATTCAGGGTCTCCTCATAAGGCTGCAATGGAGATGTCTGTTGAAACTGGAGTCTCACGTGAAGGTTCAACCAGGAAAGGGTCCACTTCCAAGCTCATTTACCTAGTTGTTCACGAATTATATCCTTAAGGTTTGTTGGACTGAAGGTTTTAATGTCTTGCTGATATTGACTGGAGCTTTCTCAGAAGTTTGCTTCATACCTGTAAGCCAGTAAACCTGGCAGCAAAACAGAAGTCACTGTCCTTTGTAACCTAATCAAAAAGTGACCCTGTTATCACCTTTGCCATATTCAACTGATTAGAAGCAAGTCACATGGTCTATGTCACACTCAATAGAAGGGGATTATACAAAGTCACAATATGGGAGGTAGAGATCACTGGTGACTATCTTAGAAGTTCACCTCTTATACAGAGTATAGGCAGGGCTTAAAATAAACCACAAAGTGTTGCCTGCTACTGATGATAGATTTTAGGTAAAAAGAGGGAAATGGATTCCTTTATTCCGAATCACATAGAGAAGTATCAGGAGAGAAATCCTGTTAATTTCCATTAATAAAATTTTTATTTTTCAATATCTCACCAATTGCTTAGTATTTTAAGCTGTGATCCAAAAAATGTTTTTAATATGGCAGTCAGAATCCAAAGGGTCCTCTCTTCTTTCTCCCCACATTAATCCATTTATATTGGGGTGACTGTGTAATTGATCACAGTTGGGGGAGTGGAAGGGAGGAGTTAATAGTAATGACTTCAGAAACCTACAAACATAAAATGAATAAATACAATTTCTTCCAGCAAACAAGTACACCTAAGACATGACAGTGGTAAACCCGGCCATGTAGTCTCCAACCCCTGCCCGCCTTATAGTCCCCATGTAACTCTCCTTCCTCAACCTGCAAGGTCGAACTTGGTGTGCAGGAAGGAAAGAGGCACAGAGTTGATCCTGACCACCAGTGCGGGTGCAGCTCTGTAGCTAGATAACTCTGCCATCCTCCATCTGAGTTGGCCTCTCTATGACCTCTGGAAGCCCTTCAAGTTCTTATTGCTCTCCTGTCACACACACACCCCCATCATTTCTCATCTTTCTCTGTTGATTTGGGCCATGCCTCTTTCATGGTTTTGGGATAGTGCTATTGTTCTTGAGACCTTTCATTTTATTTCATTTTTAATATTTCCACGTGCAGTTATGAAGACTAGATGGCTAAGTTTGCCAATGGTGGCTGTTTGGATGAATAAGTCACTTCTTGATGTTACATTGACACTATGTCTCAATCCACACCAGCAACCCTGCATTTCATCAAAGGCAAACTTAAAAATGATGATCTGAAACACCGCTGCCTAGGAGTTGTTAATTACTCTTTCTCATTTAACACTCATGCTATGTATTTCCACGCTAAGCACATAACAGACTTTCACAGAATTAGTTGTTCATTAATTAAAGGCTGCAAGCATTTGAAAATACTGCTGAAGCTCAGGGAAGTACTAACTAGCTAACAAAGCAAGCATTTCTTTGGTAACCATGTCTGCCGAAGTGAATACTTTCATTAAGAAACAAAAGCTGGTGAAACAATTACTTTGATTGAATCGATGCACATACCACTTTAAACAGTTCTAAGCATGGAAATCATTTCTGTATGCACATGGCATTGATTAAAAGTGAGGTCTAAGAACATTTCTCATATGGAGGAATTTCCAGGAGTAAAGTACATGCATGCTGGAGGTTTTCTCCTGGTGATTCAGAGAACAGCAGCACACCCTCCCTGTCTAAGCTTCCCGCTGGATGTCTCTCCAAGTAATTTGCAGCCATTCAAGGACAAGAACTCTGGTGATCTTCCTAGTTTCACCTTCACACTTATCTGACTCTCTTTTTCTTGAGCAAAAAACAAACAAAACACATACAACCACCCACCCACATGCACACACACAATCTTCTAAAATCCTTCAAATTTTACAAAAAGGTACACAATCAATTGCATATAAATATTCTCACTTTCCAGAGGCAACCATTATTAACTATATTTCTTTTCCTTTTTTTTTGGTAAATGGTGGTTATTATTGAGAAAAACAACATTGACTCTCCATTTTCACATCCACAGAGAAAGATTTTGCACATAATATTCCAAGACATTTTATTGCACTGGTACAGGTAGGTAAAGGTTAAAACACTTTATTGACTAAAGAACATTACTAACGATTTCTTATGCATCCTTTCAAAATTTTTCTGCATGTGTGCAAAGTTTTCTACATATGTATTCACCTTATTTACAAGAACCAGCCTTGAATTTTTTTTTTTCTTTGTGGTGCTGGGGATTGAACCCAGGGCCTTGTGCTTACGAGGCAAGCATTCTACCAACTGAGCTATACCCCTAGCCCATAGCCTTGAATATTTATATGGCTTTCTATTATTAAAAACTCACTGCCGTGAAAATCCTGGTCTTTGTGTATGTTTATAAATCTCTGGAAGCAGAATTGCTGGACCAAAGACATATACTTTTTTTAAATTCTGATAAACACTGCCAGACTGATCAAGTCTATTTATACCCCAAATGTCTCCAAATATAGATCCAATTCACATTTTTTCATCTATAGGGAATAAACATCCTGTTTCCCTACTTAACTTGTGTTACTAAACTAGTTCTTCATTGTCTCCTAAGTGAATAACTTTTTTTTCTGTTTGATTTTCTTGAATGCTGACTAGGGTTGAGCATCTCTTGGTACATTTGTATCACATTTCTATTTCATTTTCTCTGAGCTTCATGCTTCTCTACCAGGTGCCCATTTTTCTTTCACGCTCTTGGTGTCTCCCCTCTGCATTTTGAATGCTTCCACTAGCTTTGGGTGGAGCTGCACATTTATATCGATATGTACCAAATCCTGGATCAAGGTTCTTCAGAACAATCTAACTGCCATAACGTTTTCATATATGAGTTTTATTACCCTTTAGCTGCAATGGTTCTGGGCTTTAAAAAATACACAAGGCCTGTCTCTTGCAAAATGGATTTCGATTTTTTAATGTCAGCTCTTAGGGCCTCACCCCATCTTTCCCTTAATGATGTGCTGGTGCTTCATGTCAGGGTCCAGCGTCCTGTTTCTATGAAGGCATTAACTTGGGTCCTGGTTTTCATTGGCTTTCTCTGGTCTGCTGTCAAATACTACAGTGATAATAAAAATAATTCTGTGCCTCACTTTGAAGTGTTGAAGTTGAGGGTCACTTGGAGAAGCTGATTTTATCTGGCCAATGTGGGAGGGGTTTGTGGAACTGGGGCACATGGGTTTGTCTCTATCTAGCTAAAGCAACTCTGCAGAGAGGCTATGTAAATAGAATATATTTATCCCTTCTGTTTATTTATGTATTTTCTTAAAGGTCATGATTTACATTCCATTTCTCTGTCTTTCTTTATGTTGCTTTCTGAGAAATGCAAAACCTGTGGGGAAAATGAACTGTGTTCCTGGATCTGGCTTTTGGGAGATTTTCAAATCTAACTCTTCTTGGTATGGTTGGAGGTGGGGCTCTCCAGTCCCTCTTCCCAGGCCAAACGCCTGCAGAGAGTGGATTATCTCCCTCTCAGCAGACTCCATGGGAGATATTCTCAATGGTTTATGCATTCTGGCTGGAAAATCCTCCCTGCAGACAGAGGGGAGCGTTCTTCCTGCGTTCTCCAGCAGAGGCCCCCTGGGATTGAGCCTGGCTCACAAAGTGTAAACCCCATATACTGTAAAGAGAAGATCAAGGGCAGTGTTGGCACCAAGTGGTTGTTCAAAAAGTTTCCAACTGTTCTAAGTTTGCAGAAACAGAGAGTGAGTTCTTGTTGCTCTAGCCTCGGGGAATACTTAAAGAAGGTGTCTTTAAACACCCCCTCAAAATGCTCAGATTTTAGCAGGAGGAAAGAAAACCATAATAGGAACAAAGCTATCAGTTTCACTTGAGGATAAGAAAATAGAAAGGCAGGAAGAAAATAAAATACAAAATCTTCCAGAGCAGACTTGTATGCTTGTCTGTGCAGGAGAAATTTGCAGACTGAAAGTCAAACCATGGGTAACCAAAAAATTATTTGGTAGGTCAAAAATATTTCCTTGACATGTAATCGTATTAGTTAGGTGAACAACACCATTCATGATGAAGCAAGAGGTGAGCTTGCTAGATGAACAATGTGATTTTGGAAAATCAGCGAGAAAAATCTGTGAGTTCAATCGAAAGAAAGAAAAAAGATTTCTTATAGGAAAGAAAGAAATCTTTGGGGTGCAGTTATTTCCACAGCTCAGACCCTGGAGCAGGATTATCGAAAGATGGATGCCATTACCAAGGATAAATTCAACCAATGCAGCTCTATCAGGGAATGTTTTTCTGGTTGTTTCACAGAGCTTGAAGAACAAAAGGTTGGCAAACACAATTACTGGTCACATTAGGCTTTCATTTTGTGATTTGCATTCCCCAGGGAGGCCTCCAATTTGGGGTTTCATTTGACAAAAGGCAGAGTCAGGGGATTATTTACTTTGCTCTCTTTCGATCTGGGCTTCCACATTAATTGAATGGATTCATATGGTGCCATTTTTGTTTCCTTTAGAATTTTGGTCATGAAAATTAAGAATCATAATTCTCATATCTCACAGTCTGTGAGTAATGGCAGGATGTTTTATTGCCCTGACCTTTCCAGTGTTCTAAGTTTTGATTTGCTAAATTCTTTCCTCCTCTTTTTTGCAGTTTACTTATTATGATTATTAATGAGGAAGCAGAAAAATGGCCATTCAGTCAAACTTTAGAGAACGGGACATAATAAATGGTCTCTGTCTAGGATCTAACATTTGCCCCTAAATACAGTAATTATTAGGTTGCTTGATGATATGCTGAATTTTACAAGGCTCTTATTAGGGAAAGAAAAAGAACATAATAAATCCACTAATGTGGGTAATGACTGGTATGGAAATTGAAAATGGTTCAAAATTAACCCACTCCTTTTTTCCATCTTCTAAATGCCCCCTGGGTCCTAATATTATTCATCATATAAATACACTCACTTTTCTCTCATTTCAACTAGTTCTGTGTTGCCAAGAAGCTCCAGAATTATTTGCAATTAAATGCTATCTGGCTTTATTCAGGCATTACCAACCAGCTAAACCAAATCTAAAGGAAAATAGAACAAATCTGCATTTGTTGATTGATTCACTGTCCCATATGCTCTTTGTGTTTTACCCACTGTTAGTTCGCTAGCACTCTGGGCAACCTTGGAGCTGGAAGGCTCTCAGTAAATGTCCACTCAGCCTTACCACTTGGTGCTCCATGTCTGCTGCTGGAAAGCCTCATAGTATAGGCTTCTCTGTCTGGGCTTTCCCATTCTGTGTGATGCAAGGCAATCTTATGTTAAATGTGGGACTTTCTATGTGTCCTTTAAAGAAGCCCAAGACAGTGGGTGAAGGGAGCATGGAGAAGATCGAGGCAGGAAAAGTATTAAGTAATGTTTTCTATTCCATCATTTAAAGAATGTTGGTGGTCCAAACCTGGACTCTTCATAATGTTGATGTGCAATTTTTGGTGTTTATGAAACACTGCATTTATAAAATATGTCTTTTGAATAAATTCGATGTCTTTCCTAAATGTAGTCATTTATTGAGGATGAAACTGAAAAGATGAAATGTGATTGAAAAGAGACCTCAATGCCACCCCAACTCTCTCTTCTTTCATGACTAAAATTCTAAAGGAAACAAAAATGGCACCATATGAATCCATTCAATTAATGTGGAAGCCCACATGGAAACAAGCAAAGTAAATAATCCCCTGACTGCTTTCTGTCAATTGAAACCCCAAATTGGACACCTCCCTAGGGAAAAAGAGATACCTTATCAGTGTTTGAAAACTTTTCAAAGTTTAATTGAAATGAGGTTGAGGTACTGGGGAAAAAGTCAAACATAATTAGGACCAAATTTCAGCTCTGTGAGGCAATTAAAAACAATCAAAGAAACAATGAAGACAAAAATAAACTTTGAACCTTTTGTAAGCTAAAAATATTAGGATCAACCCAATATGGATCATCTGCCAGGAAACAAGAGAGAACATCATACTCAATAGTAAAACACTAGAAGTAATCATGTTAATAGTGAAAAAAGGGAAAAGATGCCCAGGATTATCATATAACTCAACACTATATTACAGATCTCATCAATGTAATAAGCTAAAAAAAGAAACTCAGGTCACAATTTAAACAAAACAAAATAAACAACTCCTGTGTAATATCATAAAATAAAAGCTTATACAACAAGCTGAGAGGAAATAGTGATATGATATATATACAAATGATCAATATTCAAAATTCGTATAGAGCCTAATACTCAATAAAAAATGACTAAGAAACCTCAGAGTAATGGACATAGGAAACAAAAAGTTAATTCACACAAAAAATAATTCAATTGGTCCATAGACTTCAGAATGCTGAGCTCATTTCATTAGTAATTCAACAATGAAATATCAAATTTTACAAATCTTTGGTAAAAATTGAAAAGATTTATGTGTCAAGGATTAGAAAATACGGAGAAAATGATACTGATGAAGTTTTTTTTTTCTCTTTTTTGGGTGGGGAGGGTACTGGGGATTGAAATCAGGGGCACTCAAATACTGAGCCACATCCCCAGCCTTATTTTGTATTTTATTTAGAGAAATCTTGTTTAAATTTTATTTAGAGTGCCTTGCTTTTCCTGAGGCTGGCTTTGAACTCATGATCCTCCTGCCTTAGCCTCCTGAACCGCTGGGATTACAAGTGTGTGTCACCACACCTGGCTTGATGAAGACTTCGAAATGCAATTTATCAATATCTGTCAAAATTAAAAGCTCACTCTATGTTTTAACTTGACAGACCATTTTTGGAGCAGAGGCGGGTACCAGAGCTTGGTAGCCTAGTGAAATACACATGTGCACAAAGATGTACATGCCAGGTTATTCAAGGCTGTTTATTAGCATAGTATTTGCATATAATTGACACATATCCTCCCCTATACTTCAAGTCATTTCTAGTTTACTTGTAATCCCTAATATAATGCCTACAGATTACTTCATTCAAGTAGATTTAGCATAGTACTCAGCACAAGGCAAATTTAAGTTTTTTTCTGTTGGGAATTTTCTGGAAATTAAAAAAATATAATACATTTTCTATGTGTAGTTGGTAAAATCACAGATGTGAAGGTCCAACTGCACACCAAAATATTGGGAGTGACTGCTTTTTGTAAGGAGGTAAAAATGGAAAGGAGGGTTGGGTAAAGAGTAGGTTGGTAGGCAAAGGTTGGGTGGTATGTTTTGCTCTCATTTGCTTAAATATTTTACAATTGGAAAGAAATTTCAAGTTATTTCACTAAAGAAAGTAACATATACTCATACCAAGGGACGATTTGGGTTTGAGGTTGAAGAAAACAAAATTTCTAAGTATTTAACACCATCCAGGTTTTCAAAATTCTACTCTCCAGAGATGAGAGCACCCTAAGTCAATTTCTCTGCTGGCTGCTGTTTACTTTCATGGGGAATGTGGATTAATACTCTAATCAGCTGGCAGAGTGAGGTTGAAGAGCAAAGTGTAAGGAGGAGCTACGGAAGGCACGGGAGGACATTTCCTAAGGAGACCTCTCCTGAGAGTGTTTGATGGGGGCAGGGACCTAGTTTGCTCCATGAGAAGGGGCAATTGTGTCTTCCCTGCTAGCCCCACTTCCCCCTGAACTGGGATCCCAGGCCCTGTCAGTGAGGGGATTGGGGATAGCAGCTGGCCCTGAACTAAGTCTTCAGAAATGGTGGGAATTCCCACCTGTTGGGACGCTTTCTCTGAACTGGACCTCATCAGGGAATTATGCTGGTGAACTGAGAGCCTCAGGACAGTAAAACTCTGATTCTCCCCTGCAAGCTGAGAGTGTGCTGCACCCTCAAAACACCTCAGATCCAAATATAACACTCAGTCCTTACCACCCTCACCAGGGTTCAGAAAAGAGAAAGCGTAAGAGATTGATTTGTTCAATTCAGTTGGCTTTGAGGGCATGTTTTCAGCTAAGATTTATGTTTTTCTAATTTCAAAGAGTTTTATTTCCATAGGAAATGCCATAGGGAAGAGTTCAGTGGGGAAGAAAAGCTCTGAGGGTCGAAATAATGTGAAGATTCATGGGAGGTAAAACAAATCAATTTGCAACTTAATATTTTTAAAAAGTGTGTCATGAGGGAATATATATGTCATGGAGGATTATGGAGCTCTCAAAAGGATGTGACTTTGAACTGTGATTCTAAAGCATGATGGGCAGGGGCAGTAGTGGGGGTGACCAGGAGTTGTAGTGAAATAATCAGGTATTTCCTGGTGTAAAAGAAGCTGATTGGGGCTGTAGCTCAGTGGCACTTGCTTTTAGCACATGTGAGGCACTGGATTCCATCCTTAGCACCACATAAAAAAATAAACAAAATAAAGGCATTCTGTCCATCTACAACTACAAAAAATTTTTTAGGAAAAGAAGCTAATTTTACAAAGATGTGGAAATGAGAGAGTGCACCAGTGAGAAGGCCAGATGCAGAGATGTATATGGGGTTTGTTGGGAAGGAGTGAGGTTGCTGATAGAAAGTTTAGTTTTTGATGTAGCTTCAGCTGATTTTTCAAACATTTCACCCCTTTTTTCTCTATATGCAAGTGTCAAACATGATACTGGCCACCCATTTTAAATGCATCAGGAAAATTAATAAATCCAGTCTCTAATCTACTTGCAAAATATCAAAGTCCTTACTTACAATTATCACTATTTTCATTTTGTAACTGTTTTAGTCAGCTATTTTGCTGCTGTGACTAAAAGAACCCAACCAGCACAATTATAGAGGAAGAAGAGTTTATCTGAGGGTTCACGGTTTCAGAAGTCTTAGTCCATAGAAGGCCGACTCCATTTTGGGGGGCTTGAGGTGAGACTGAACATCATGGCGGGAGAGTGTGGCGGAAGAAAGCAGCGCATATCATGGTGATCAGGAAGCAGAGAGACTTCACTCTCCAGATACAAAATATATGCCCCATAGCCACGTCCCAATTCCCACCTCCTCCAGCCACACCCTACCACTTCAATTAATCCCATTAGGAATTAATTCACTGATTCAGTTAAGACTCTTACAACCCAATCATTTCTCCTTTGAACCTTCCTGCATTGTCTCACATGTGAGCTTTTGGGGGACACCTGGCATTCACACCATAACAGTAACTATTAATAGAACTTTTCCTCATTGCATGGAGCAACACAACAGTGACCTCCTCTATACAAACACAGTCAGGAAAATTCGCTTTCCCAGTTGTGCACAATGGAGCCTGGCTTGGATGGGTAGCCACAACCCAAGAGGAGGGTCTTTTGGAAATGGATGAAGTGAAAAGATGAACTCAAATTTCTCTTTTTAAAACCTCTTTCAAAATAATAAGGACTGGAAATAAAAAGATGTGCTAAAAATAAAGGTCTCCTGGGTAAATGACATGATATATGTATTCCAGAGCTCAATCATATTCTGTGGGAAAAATTCCTTGGTTTCATCTGATGCAATCTCATTCAGATCTCTCATCCTTCACACGTCTTCAGAGCAGCATTTATGTGGAGTAGAAAATTAATTGGTATAGATCATACTCAGCTATTAAATAGAAACCATTAGAGGATTAATAAGAAGCATCTGGTCTATCCTTCTTCCTTAAACAAGCTTTGATTCATGTAAATAAAATATACATACTGAATAGTGCACGAATCATAAGAGAAAACTCAATGGAATTTTAACAAAGTGAATACACCCATGTAACCACAACCCACATCAAAGTAGAGATCATTTCCATCACCCTCAGCTCAAAGTGCTCCTCACACTCCCCTCTCAGTCAGTGGACTTCTCTTAAAGGTAACCATGACCCTAACTTCTACCACCATGATTATTTATGCCTGGTTCAGAACTTCCTACAAGTTGCATCTTACAGTAATGAGCTCTTTCTGATTATTCTGCAGCATTTCATTATATGACTACACAAGCCAACCTGTTTATCCATTCTAGTGTTGAGATGCATTTAGGTTTGTTTCCCCTTTTGGAATTAAACTGCCGTGACTGTACTTACCTCTTGGTGAACATATGGACACATTTCTGTTGAGTTTAAACTCAGCAATGGAATTGCTGGGTCATAGGGTGTGGGTGTGTCAGCTTTAATAGATTCTGCCCAAAGTTTCCCAAATAGTCTGTACCAATTTATACCCCCATTAGTGGCACACGAGAGTACCATCTTTTATCGGCATATTTTAACAAAATAACAGTAGCTGCGCAGCATCTTCTTCTTGTTTTATGTTTCTCTGATGAATAATGATGTTGAACACCTTTTCTTATGCTTATTGACCTGTTAGATACTCTCTCTTGTGAAGTTTCTGCATACAGTTCTTGTACATTTTTGTGTTATCTGATTTTCCCAATGACACCCACACAAACATCATGCATTTCCCTCCCTTACTGGTGATGTCCAGAAACGATCAAAAGTTTTTAATTGTAATAAAGACTGCTTCATCAGTTCTTTCTTTATGACTGGTGCTTTCGGGGTTCTCTAATTTTTTTTTTTTGTCTACTCTCAAAGTTTTAAAGATGCGTTCCAATATTATCTCCTAGATTCTAGAAGTTTTGCTTCTTTACATTTCCTTTTTAGGTATGAGTGATCAGGAAGTGACCTTCGTTGTGTGTGAAGTAGCAATCAGGGTCATTACTCTTAGTATGAATAGCTAATGAATCCAGTACTGTTTATTATCCAGGCCATAATTTCCCCAGGGCATTGTCCTGACACAGTTGTTTTCAATCAAACAACAGACTTTCTGTTTCAAATCTTTAAATTCTATTTCACTGTGTCGGTATCACTTGTTTTAGTTGCTATAATTTTTTCAAAAGTATTAATATCTGGCAGCTTCTTACTTTTAAAAATGTCTTAGCTATTCCAGATCATTTGCATTTTCATATAAATTTTATTACCAGTCTGGCATTCCCACAAAATATTTACTTACATTTTGATCAAGATTACATTTATTTGTTGATTAGTTTAGTAAGAATTCACGCCTTTTCAATACTGATATTTCCAATCAACGAGCAAGGTATAACCCTCAGCTCATTTGTAGCTGACTAATTTTCTTTCAATAGTTTCTCATAGAAGTGTTGAATATTTTGATACATTTATTTCTGAGAATCTGTTGTTTTTAAACACTATTGCAAATTTTTATGTAATTTTTGTAGTATATTGAAACATAATTGATTCTTGAATGTTCATTTTATAACTAGACCACTTGTTAAATTGATTACTGATTTTAATAGGTTAGATAACTTTGAGCTTTCTACCTATGCAACCATATTTTTTGTGAATATCATTAGGTTTACATATTTCTAATCCTTATACTTTTATTTCTTTGTATTGGTATATGTCTCTTGCTTGGATTTCCAATACAATGTTAAATAGAAGTGGTGAAAACAAATATCGTCTTTATGTCTAACTTCTCTATCCCAACCAAGTATGTGTTTGAGGGATTTTTTTCCCCCAGAAACTTTTTTATCATACTAAGTAATTTCCCCCTCCTTTATTTTGTGAAGAGTTTTTATTATCTTTTAAATAAATTTCTGGATACAGAGAGGCTAATAATTTAGTTAGAACTTTCCCTTCATGTTCATGAGGAACATCGGGCTATAATTCCTCAGTTTCAATGTCTTTGTCAGGTTTCGCTATGAAGGTTGCACTGGTAACATTTTGTATTTCCTTATTCTCTGAAAGAAGTTGCATAAGATTGGTTTGTTTTCCTTAATTGAGAACAATTCACCAGTGAAGCCATCTGGGCCTGGGGTATATTCTGTGGGACATTATTAAGTACAGATTCAATTTGTTTAATTCATATGACTAGTCAGATTTTCTATTTCATCTTGTGATATGTTTTTTCTCTTTCTTTCTCCTTTCTTCCTTTCTTCCTTCCTTTCTTTTTCTTTCTTTCTTCTCTTCTTCCTTTCTTTTTTTCTTTCTTTCTTCCTTTTTTTCTTCTTTCTTTCTTTCTTTCTTTCTTTCTTTCTTTCTTTCTTTCTTTCTTTCTTCTTTCTTCTTTCTTTCTTTCTCTCTAACCAGAGATTTCCCTAGGAGTGCTTAACCACTGAGCCACATCCCCAACCCTTTTAATTTTTTATTAGGGGCAGGGTCTTGCTATGTTGCTTAGGGCCTTGCTAAGTTTCAAGGTGGCCCCCATGACTGACTTGTGACAGCTTTTAAAAATTCTTTTCAATGAACTTGCTCATTTCATTTGCATTTCAAATTAATTAATATAAAGGTATCCATAATTCTCACAGCTATCTCTTGCCATAATAATCCTGCAGATCAAACCACCCTAGAACTTAGTGATTTAAAATAGTAAGTATTTGTAAAATTCAGAAATCTGCAGGTCAGTGACTTAGGCAGGGCTCAGCTAGGTGCTTTATCTCTTTGGGCTGGTCTCCCTCACATGTCTGATGGCTGGCTGGCTGTAGGTGACTAGCCTAGCCTCAGCTGGGGCACCCAGGGAGACTTGACCCTTCTCCATGTACCTCTCCTCACCCAACATGTTAGCCCAAGCATGTTCTCGTGGCTTTGGCAGAAGAGTGAGAGTGAGGAAGTCTCAATCGCACATGCTTTTAAGACTATTGCATTTCTTTTGCAATCTGCTCATTCTCCAAAGCAGGCAACTGGCTTGAAATCAAGGTCGGAACAGAAGAACTCTTTAAAGAGACACACCAGAGGACATAGGAAGGAGTTAAAAATTGGAGCTATTTTTCAATTTACCACAATTATATATTTGCATTACTCTTTGAATTTTGTAGTATTTGTGGTAATGTCCTTTCTTGTTCCAGATACTGGTATTTGGGGTAATGTCTCTTTTTTCTTGATAACCAACCATATTATGTTTTTATAATTTCACTAATTTAGTAAAAGTTGACTTTTGCCTTTGCCTATTTTCTCTATTACTTATTTTTTTTATTTCATCAATTTTGGCTTTCACTTTATTATATTCTTACTTTTACTTTCCTTTTTCATTTAATCTTTTAT
The DNA here is from genome assembly GCA_020662805.1 of Glaucomys volans. Taxonomy (NCBI): domain Eukaryota; kingdom Metazoa; phylum Chordata; class Mammalia; order Rodentia; family Sciuridae; genus Glaucomys; species Glaucomys volans. Next base: position 457,987 of record JAJEJO010000115.1, read on the forward strand.
TGGTGCATATTATACCTCACCTACTTTTCTTTAAACTTTCTCTTTGATTTTCAGAAGTTTTTCTTCAATATACCTAGGTGTGGTTTTCTTTTTCTTTTTCTTTTTTTTTTTTTGGAACCAGGGATTGAACTCAGGGACACTCGGCCACTGAGCCATATCCCCAGTCCTATTTTGTATTTTATTTAGAGACAGGGTCTCACTGAGTTGCTTAGGGCCTTGCTAACTTGCTGAGGCTGGCTTTGAACTCGAGATCCTCCTGACTCAGCCTCCCAAGTCGCTTGGATTACAGGTGTGCGCCACCACACCCAGCTTGGTTTTCTTTCTAACTGTCTTGTTTGGGATATGTGCCACTCTATGAAGTGAGAACTTGAAACCAGTCATTAGTTTTAGAGAATTCTCAGATCGTGTCTCTTCAATTTTTTTCTCTTCCCTCTCTGAGAACAGGATATATATTTTAGAATGTATCAGCTGTGGCTCTAGATGCCTCCTATACTTTCTTTACCCTATTTTTCTGTCATTCTGTACTTTAATTTTTGTTTTCTACTGATCTATCCTTTAGTAATTAGAGAAATGCAAATTAAAACAACTCTAAGATTTCATCTTAATCCAATTAGAATGGCTATTGTCAAGAACACAAACAATAATAGATGCTGGCTGTGGAAAAGGCACACTTTTACATTGCTGGTGGAGTTGCAAATTGGTACAGTCACTCTGGAAAGCAGTGTGGAGATTCCTCAGAAAACTTGAATGGACCCACCTTTTGATCCAGTAATCCCACTCCTCGATTTATACCCAAAGGACTTAAAATTAGCATACTACAGTAAGACAGCCACATCAATGTTTATAGCAGCTCAATTCACAATAGCTAGACTGTGGAACCAACCTAGATGCCCTTCAACAGATGAATGGATAAAGAAACTGTGATATATATACACAATGGAATATTATTCAGCCAGAAAGAAGATTGATATTATGGCATTTGCAGATAAATGGATGGAAGTGGAAAATATCATGCTAAGTGAAATAAGACAATCCCAAAAAACCAAAGGCAGAATGTTTTCCCTGATAGGTGGATGATGATATATAATCAGGTTGCGGGGTGGGGGGTGAGAGAAGAACAGAGGAACTTTAGATTATACAGAGGGAAATGAGAGGGGAGGGGGCGGGGTATGAAAAATGGTGGAATGAGACAGACATCATTACCCTATGTACATGTATGATTCCATGAATGGTATGAATCTACATCATGCACAGCCATAGAAATGAAAAGTTGTACCCTATTTGTGTACAATGAATCAAAATGCAGTCTGTAAAAATAAAAAAATAAAAATAAAACAAAATAACTTATAGCTGGAAATAAAATTTTAATTATCTAAAATAGTATCTGCTTGATAACCCAACATCAGGATTACCTGAAGGTATATTTTTAAAAATTGTTTCCTGTTTTTTGGTCATTTGTTCCTACTTCTTAGAATGTCTACTAATATTTTAAATTTTCTATTTCTAACTAATTTTGGACTTACAGAAGTTTCAAATATAGTACAGGTTGAACATCCCCAATCTGAAAATCTGAAATACTCCAGAATCTGAAACTTTATGAGCACTGTATTATGCTACAAGTACAAAATTTCACACTAAAATGCACAGAATTTTTACAAATATTGTATAAAATGACCTTCTAGCTATGTGTTTAAGGCATATATCAAATACAAATGAAGTTTACATTTAGACCTGGGTTTCAGCCCCAAGATATTTTATTATGTATGGCAAATAGTCAAATTTCTGAAAAAATCCGAAATCCAAAAGAGTTTTGGTCAAGCATTCTGGAAAGGGAGGCTCATCTTGCATGATGAGTTCCTTTATTGCTCTTCCCTGGCTCCTCCTAATGATTGCATCTTACAAAATCATAGTACAAAATTATATAAACCAAAAAAAATTGCCATTGCTACAAAACTATCACTACACTACACACCTAATTTGAATACCTACCCAGCTCTCCTAGGACACAATTCCACAGTGCAGTTAGTTGCTGTCCTTTTAAATAGTTAGTGTGACAGTTCCTCCGTCTTTGTTTTTTCATGAGTTTCAAACTTTTGAGGAACACTGGTCACTTATTTTCTAGGATGTCCCTCAGTTTGGGTCTATTTAATGCTTTCTCATTTTAAGCAAACCTACTACCTCAGAGGAACCTCCTGCCCTTCCTGCTTTATCCAGGGGGGCAGGCAAGATGTTAGAGTATCTCGTTATTGTTGATGTCGTCCCTGATCCCTTGGTGAAGGCGCGCTCTTCCAGTTGTATTTACCATAGAGTTCCTGTTTTCCTTTTTGTATAATCAGCTTCATGGAGATATTTTGACATTAGGCAAAACTTCTCATTTCTCCTCAAACTTTTGCCTAGAAATCACTGTGTTGCATACCGAATAGTGGTTTTCCATTCCCTTTTATGTTTATTGATGGGAATTCTTCTGTATGGAAGAGTTGTTCCTTTCTCCCCCGTTTATTTTTTCAGTTTTTATTTATAACACCATCCATATTAGGATAATAGATGTTTATTTTCTTCCTTGAGTTATAGTCTGATATTATTGTTATTTGTTTTTTTCACTCAAATCATTCCAGTTTTGACCACGAGGAGCTCCTTTAAGTTGACACCTGTTAAGAGGGGCTTTGGCAGACCCCTTCTGTTTGAGTACTTCCCTAATTTCTGGCACCACAAATTCAGACTGATTTGTCATTACCCTGCCCAGCTCTGGAGTCCCTTCTTCAAGGAGCTTTCGCTCCTTTCATGGGAGATAAGTGTTTAGAAAATCAAGATCTGATCACTAGGTGGGCTTCTTACTTCTAGACCCTCTCAGCAAAGTGAGATGGGAAGCATGTATTTTTGCTCTTGTGCATACCCAAACATCATTTTATTTCCCTATCTGTATATACTCCCAAATTCATACTGAAACCTTGGGTTCAGATTCAGCACCCCAGAGTTCATGTGAGCCTTCTAATTTCCAGATTTATCACTTCTTTCTATGACAGTGGAAAATTTGGTTTCCATTTTCTACTATGTTTTCTGGGCAGTCCTACCATACACATAAATGAGCTGCAGAATGGTTAGCCCATCCCGCTACGAGAGAGGAGTACAGTAACTGGGCCACAGCATTTTGTACAGTTCCTCTTGTCCGTAGACTTCGGGTACCCATCAAAACCCTTGTTTTGCAAAGTTATTTGAGTTTTCTCTTCTCTTCCCACTCCCATCACTGCTGTTATGCCATTCATTTGTAATAGGTAAGTAAATGTGTTATTGTGTGCTTTGTATTTTCTCTTTTCCTTTCTCAAGGGTTTAAAACCAGCCAAAGTACCCAACTTTAATCATTTAAGTAGAGAAAATGTTTTAAGGAAGGCACAGCAGTAAGATGATATGAATCTAAGTCCCTCAGCTGTTTGGTGGAACAGAAATTCCTCACAACCTGTATGTGAGAGAGAAATAAAACTCAGTCTTATTCAGATCACTGCATTTAGTATTGCTGGGGGTGGTCTCTTTGTTACAGCAGCTTAACTTTTACTAGCCTAATATACTATCTATTTCAAACAGATACCATTAGTGATTTTCTGGAAGTTTCTCATCACCAGATTCTTAGACCATCCACAGACATGGACCAAGCAGACAATTATGAATGCATTAGTAACAAATCAAGCATCAACGAATAAATTGTGATGCTAATGACAGTTAAAATGTTTTCTTATCATGCTTTGTGATCTCTAATTAGAATATCTTTCCATTTGAAACCTCATCTTTGTAACCAATATACTATAATTTAGAATAGCTTGCAATTCAGTCATGGAATGTTAATATTTTCCTCAGCTATTATAAAGCAAGCGCTGAGAATTTAATAAAATAATCAAGTAGGGGACACCTGAAGATAGTCTCTTCAGTTTTCTGGATATACATAAGTGGAAGAAAACTGCCCAATCAGGGGAATGAAAACAGGAAAACACCTGGACAGATGAGCATGAGAATCACATTAGTCTGGAAAAGGGAGAAGAGGCCTCAGAGGCCTGTTCAAATACCGAAGTGTCAGAATATGAAAAGTGTCCAAGGGAAAATCATGTTTGTCCTATGTGCACCCTGAGCCAAGGCCGGGTCTGGTTTGAAAGGCTGTCAGGTTTAGGTCAACAAGAAACCCAGGTTGGAAATGAAAGAACAAAAGGATGCGAGCACGAAGGAAGGAAGGGAAGAAAGGAGGTTGGAGGGATGTGTAGGGAAAAGCAAAAGGCAAGCTCCACAAGCTGCACAGAGGGTAGTTTATGTTTCTCCCTCAGAGGTCATAAAACTTTCCTGCAGGGCCTCCCTCTGCAGATGTGCGACACACCCAAAGGAAGTCTATGCGGGGGCTCAGGACGCAGCAATCACACCTCATCTCAGGGCCCTTCCAGTTTTTGGCAAGGTTTCTGTGAACTTTACGCTCACGCAGAATTTCGTCTCTAGGCAGCCACCTCCCTTGTACGTGTAGGAAGAGAGCCAGAGGCAACAGAAGAGCTTTTCTCCAAGGTCTCACTCTGAGGGTTTTATATTTTCCATGGTACCTTTGCCATGTCATCATTTGTCCTACCATAGCTAGATCTTGCAAGAGTGGAGGACTCCCACTGTAAGTTCTCTCCTCAGTCCATCAAGTAGAGCGGGAGGTAGGGGAGGACATCCACAGACCTTCCCAATGAAAGTTCAGCCTGGAGTCCCCTGGAGGGAGAACAGGGGACCAGGACTTCATGTACAGTCTGCCCTCTGTATCTGCGAGTTCTGCAGCCACAGATTCAACCAAGCATGGCTCTAAAAAAAAATTTTTTTTTAAACATATATACTGAACATATACAGGCTTTTAAAAAATGCAGTTATTCCCTAAAGAATATGGTACAGCAACAATTTACATAGCATTTACATTACATTAGCGATTATAAAAGTAATCTAGAGATGATTTAAAATATATGGGAGTAGTTAGAATGGAAATCATCAAAAACACAAATAATAATAAATGCTAGTGAGAGGAGTCTCTCTCTGCTCTCTGATCATCATGCGAGCTGCTTCACTCTTCCACCATGATGTTCTGCCTCACCTCGAGCCCTGAGGAATGGAGCTGGCTGTCTATGGATGGAGACCTCAGAGATAATGAGTCCCTAAATAAACTTTTCCTCTCCTAAAATTGTTCTGGTCAGGTCTTATAGTCATTGCAGTGGAAAAGCTGGCTAAAACAGTATTTATCCTAATAAATCAGCAAACTATAGCAGTATAGGCCCGTCTGTGTTTATAGAAGCACAATTCACAATGGCCAAGTTATGGAGCTAGCCTGGGTGTCCAACAATGGATAAATGAGTAAAGAATGTGGTATCTGTACACAATGGAGTTTTATTCATCTATAAAGAAGAACAAATTATGCCATTTGCAAAAAAATGGATGGAACTTCAGAGCATTATGTTAAGAGACATAAGTATGACTCAGAAAGTCAAGGCTCATTCTTTTCTCTCACATGTGGAAGCTAGAGAGAGAAAGGGAAAAAGGAAAAACAAGGAAGGGGGAATCTTCTGAAATTAGAAGGCAGATCAGTAGAGCAGGGGAAGGGAAAAGGAGGAGGGAGAAGGGGAGGGAGGAGGGGAGGGAAAGGGGAGCTACCAAGGAATGAAATTGACCAAATTATATTATGTGCATGTATGAATGTGTCACAGTGAATCCCACTATGATGTATAATTATAATGTATCAAAATTAAATAAACTTGATTATGAAAATAAAGCATTTTAAAAACACAAAAGTGTATGGGCATGTGTGTGTAGGTTATACATAAGAACTATACCATTTTACACAAGGACTTCAGCATCAATGGATTTCGTTATTAGGAGGGATGTCCTGGAGCCAATCCCCTTGGATACTGAGGAACAACTATGTTCTTCAGTGATCTTCGTATAGATTCTAGTTTTAGTGGGTGATCTCCACGTATATTCAGGTTTCCTAGTAAACTCTAGCTTTACCATCACTCTCCTTCCTAGACAATCCAGTCCTTTCACTTTTTGTACAATTTTTCCCCCAGAGCATGGGAATTTTTAGCTATAGCACTGTTAATTCTAAATTTACATTAATTTATACTCAGTATCCAGGAAAGAGAATGTAAACCTCATTAGCCCAATATTTACTAGCAGAATTTTCTCTTTTATCTCTGAAGTCTAATGTAAACTCACATTTCATGCTAAACATTTTCTTGTTTTAATTTGGGAGTGTTGGTTGTCCATGTTTTCAAAAGCATCAGTGATAAAATGTTAGTGAAATACATTTAAACATTCACAAACTAATCTTAAGAGGCTATTCAGAGGATCATGAAAGATAATATAAGCAAATGTTATTTACAAGCTGTTAGAAGGGGAAATAGAATAACTAAAAACACTTGATTCAACCAAAAGATGAGAAAAAAGAGAAAAGAAAATCAAGTAACAGGTGAGACACAGAAGATATATGGCAATTTCAAATTCAAATATATTGGTAATTATCTTAAATATAAATGGATGATAAGTACAAGTAAATGACAAGCTTTGTTAGAGAAAAAGAAAATATAACCCAGGTATTTGCTACTTTCACAAAACTCAACTTAACTATGAAGGATATAAAAATATTACAATAATGAAACTAGTGTAACTATCTTAGTTGGTAAAAAAAAATGAGCTTCAATGTAAGAATTATTACTAGATTTTAAGAGGGACTTTTTTCTTTTTTTATTTGTTCTTTTAGATATTCATGACAGTAAAGTATATTTTGTCATACACATATGGAATATAACTTATTCTAATTAGGATACTGTTCTTGTGGTTGTACATGATTTGAAGTTACACTGGCTGTGTGTTCATTTAGGAGCACAGGAAAGTTATGTATGATTCATTCTCCTGTCTCTCCTATTCCTATCCCCCCTCCCTTCCCTTCATTCCCCTTTGTCTAAGCCAATAAACTTGCATTCTTCCCTCTTCCTCCTTATTGTATGTTAGCATAAGCATATCAGAAAGAACACTTGGCTTTTGTTTTTTGTTTTTTTTTTTTTGGATTGGCTTATTTCACTTAGCATGATAGTCTTCTGTTCAATCCACTTACTGGCAAATGCCATAATTTCATTCTAAATAAGAATGAAAGCCATAAAGAATGGCTAAATATCATTCCATTGTGTATATGCACCACATTTTCTTAACCCATTCATTTGTGAAAGGGCACCTTGGTTGGTAAGAGGGACATTCTATAATGACAAAATATAAAACATATTTAATCCTGAATTTGTATGCAATAAATAAAGTAGCCTAACTTTGTATAAAGGTTAAAAAAACTAGCAGAACTTAAGATAGAAGTAGCTATATTTACACAATTCACAAAAAGTACATAGTTGTACATTTTAACAAATCCCTCTCAGTAGTAGATAGAACAAAAGGAAATTCAGCAAATACGTAGAAAACTTAGAAAGCAAGAGTAACAAACTATCAAATCTGTATATAAAGAATTCTATACACACTCTTTTCCAATGCACAGGGAGCATTTACCAAAAGAAATCATATTCTTGGCTATTGAAAAATCTCAAAAATCTCAAAGGATGGAGATGTTATCGGAAAATAGTGGAATTAAGCATGAAATCAATAAAAATAATGAAACACTATGTAGAAATCCTCACATATTTGGAAATTATGGTAAACCCTTCTGATTAGTCCATGGGTAAAGAAGCAATTACACTGAAATCTTAAATAATAAATTGAACTAAGTAGTAAAAATATGACAGATCAAACCAGATTAAATTTGGAGGATGCAGCTAAATCTGCACTTAAGAAGGTATGCATAGCTTTAAATCTATTACTAGAAAGGAAAGCTAAAAGTGAACAGTCTAAGTACCCTTCTCAAAGGACTAGGAAAAGCACAGCCAGTTAATACCTGTGGAAAGAGAAGGAAATGATCAAGATAAAAGCAGAATCATTGCAATAAAAAATAGCTATACAACAGATAAAAATCAACAAAATTGAAAGTTGTTGTTTTGGAGAGACCAAATCCTACCAATTAGTAAATCCATAGTAATGCTGTCCAAAAAAATAAGAGCAGTCAGAGAGAGCCAAAGCCAGGAAAGGAAGAGGGAGACAATTGCATAATTTCCAGTTTAAGGAAGAAACAAAACCGATTTTATTCAAATTCTTCTCAGAGAGTTGAAAAGAAGGAATACTTTTCAACTTATTTTATGAGATCAGCAAACTGGGATAACAAAACCTGGAAAAGGGCATTTCAAGGAAAGAAAACCATCAGCTTCTCTCTTCCATAAACAGATTTTCAAAATCCCCAATCAAATATTAGAAAACGAATCCAGGGATGTATAAAAAGGATAATCCTTCATGACCATTTTGGTTTTCCTGTAGGAAAATAAGGCTAGTTTCACATTTGAAAACCCATGTAACTCATCACATTGCAGAAGAATGATTATTCCCAGTAGCTGCAGAAAAGTCTTCTTGATAAAGATTCTTGATAAAGATTCTCACCAAACTGGGAACTGAAGGGAACTTTTTAAATCTGATGAAGGGAATTTCCCAAAGCAATCTACCTAGTGTGGGAAATTGCTTTCTCTCTGAGATCACAGATGAGGCTGGGACATCTGTTGTGGTTGCTTGTATTTAGCCTTGTCCTGGAAAGGGGGACCAGGAAACAAGTGGAGACTCCCAGGTACTCAGAGATAGTTGAAGCCCAGGGAAGGGTTGGCCCTGTGAAGGGTGGAAACCTCTATCAAGTGGCTTATTCCCAGAGAGGCCTGTGGTCTCAGAAGGTTTGTCCTTACCAACAGGCATGAGGAGACTTATAATAACTCTGATAAAACCTCAGATTGACCAGGAGCCTTCTGACTTTCTGAATGGCCTGGGAAAGAGGCAAGACGATTCTGTCCCTAAGGGCTGAGAACACTCTTGTAGGACCTAAAAGAGGCATAGAAACATTACTGTGCAATTATTCATAGTAGTTATCCTTCCCCAACTTTTGACAAGTATTCTTGTTTCTTCTGCTATATTTCCAGGCCTTTGTCTATTCTGCAGAGTAGTGAGGAGAATTGAAAGTGGCAGGAAGAGCTTAATTAGTGTTTGTAGGGAAGGAAACATGGGACCTGGGATGGGTGAAGCGAGGATGTTGGAGGCTGAGGAAGGTAGGAGAGAGGACAGGAAATGTGGAGAGATCCGGCCTGGCTGGCGCTGTTCTGGTCAGGAGCGAGGAGAGGTTTGGGCAGCAGCCAAGGTGAGTGGAATCTGTGGGGGAAAGGTGAGGTAAGGGAATCTTTAGAAAGAGAACTCTGGGGAGGACATTGCACGAATTTTCAAGGCTCTCTGAAGTCTTTCTTTTGGGGAGGGTAAAAGTGCCCCATTTTATTCAAGCTACCCATAAAAGATCTTCTAACTGTGTTGCCAAGTCAAATGCCAGATGTCCGGTTAAATTTGAACTTTAAACAGTGAACAATTTTTAAGTATTAACATATCCTGAATATTGCTTGGGGTGTACTCACACTCAAAGAACTATTAGTTGTTCATCTGCAAGTTATTTATTTATTTATATACTTATTCTGATAATGGGGATTTAACCCAGGGGTGCTTAACCACTGAGCCACATCCCCAGCCCTTTTTCTATTTTATTTTGAGACAGGCCCTAAGATGCTTAGGGCCTCATTAAGTTGCTGAGGCTGGCTTTTCACTTGAGATCCTCCTGTCTCAGACTCCCCAGCTGCTGGGATTACAGGCATATGCCACCGTGCCTGGCAAGGTATTTTTACTTGGGTGTATTCTCATTTACTAAATCTTGCAATCCTATTAAAATGAGAATTCTAAATGACACTGAAAATTTTCTAATATCTCCATTATTTATCCATTGCAGTGCTCCTTTGCATTAATATATACACACACATTCAGGTGTACACATATTTATATATGTGTGTGTACTGATATATAAATACAAATGAAATTATTTCTTTTGATAAAATATCCTTCTAATTTGTTGTGACCAGTTATCGCCTAATTGTGGAGTTTAGGTTTCTGGTTGACTGTTGAGCGAAGAGTTGACTGAGGTTACAGGGCACCAAGAGAGATATGACCTGAAACTTTTTATACTGGGGAAGGAAGAGAGTCTATGGGAGCCTGGAAGGTTAGGTAGGGAAGCGGGGAAGCTGGGAACACCCAATACATGCTTTAGAGAATGGATTTTGTGTTATTCCTAATGTATAACCATGGGAAAACTCAAAATTCTTTCTCTGGCTTTTCTCATTAGTTGTCTCCATTGTTCCCTTTCTTCAGCACATACTAACAGTGCTGTTAAAGGGGCACACTCTTCCTGCTCCAGCCCAAATTGCTGAACAATCATCCCCTATGATTTTAACATTTTTTGACTATTGGTTTCAATTCTGCTTTCTCTTTATTACATAATTTCTCTTGCCTGAATATATTTCTTTCCTGTAATCCTTTTAGTTTATTTATGTCCATTTTCTCCTTAGTAAATTATTAATTCCCTCTGTTGAAACATGAATATGTTCTCTCCAGTAAGTGATATTAAATGTATATATTGCCATGCTTACTTATGCAGCATATACTAATATTGGAACAATACAGAGAAGATAAAGGACTCTGCACAAGGATGAAAGTGCAAATACATGAAATGTTCTATATTTTTAAAGACCTCCCATATTCTTGGATAAGCAGAATTAATATTGTCAAAATGGCCATATTACCAAAAGTGCTATACAGATTCAATGCAATCCCATCAAAATACCAATGACATTCTTCACAGAATTAGGAAAATCAATTATAGAATTCATTTGGAAGAATAAGAGACCCAGAAGAGCCAAAGCAATTCTGAGCAAGAGCAGCGATGCAGGACGCATTACAAGACCCTATTTCAAATTATACTCCAGAGCTACAGTAACAAAAACAGCATGGGATTGGCACCAAAATATACATGGAGACCAATGGAACAGAATAGAAGACAAACCCACATATTTACAGCCATCTGATACTGGACAAAGGTGCCAAAAATATATGTTGGAAAAATAGAGAGCCTTTTTAACAAGTGGTGCAGGAAAAACAGGATATTCATGTGTAAAAAAATAAAGCTTAATCTCTCTCACCCTGCACAAAAGTTAAATCAAAGTGGAACAAAGATTCAGGAATTAGACCAGCAATTTTTCAACTGCTAGAAAAAACACAGAATCAGGACTCTATCACACAGGTGCAGGCACCTACTTGCTTAATGAGACCCCCAAAGAGCAAGAAATAAAACCAAGAATCAACTAGTGGGATACATCAAACAAAAAATCCTCTGCACAGCAAAGGAAATGATTATGAATTGAAGAGAGAGCCCAAAGAATGGGAGAAAATCTTTGCCAGCTGCTCCTCTGACAGGGAATTAATATTTAGAATATATAGAGAACTCAAAAAGTTTAGAATCACAAAAACAAATAACCCAATCATTAAATGGACAAAAGAACCAAACAGATATTCCTCAAAAGATGAAACACAAATGGCCAACAAATGTATGAAAAAATATTCTATATCTCTAGCAATCAGGGAAATGCAAATCAAAACTACACTAAGATTTCATCTTGCTCCAGTCAGAATGGCATTGATCAAGAATGCAAATAGTGATAATGCCAGTAGGGATGTGGGGGAAAAGGTACACTTGCACATTGTTGATGGGACTGCAAATTAGTACAACTACTTTGGAAAGCAGTATGGAGACTCCTCAAAAAACTAGGAATAGAACCACCATATGACTCAGCTATTCCATTCCTTGGTATTTATCCAAAAGATCTAAAATCAACATACTATAGCACTACAACCACCTCAATGTTTATAGCAACATAATTCACAATAACCAAGTTGTGCAACCAATCCAGATGCCCATCAATAGATGAATGGATTAAGAAAATGTGGTGTATATCTGCAGTGGAGTTTTACTCACCCATGAAGAAAAATGAAATAATGGCATTTGCTGGTAAATGGATGGGACTAGAAAATAGCATGCTGAGTGAACTAAGCAAGACTCGGAACATCAAGGTCAAATGTTTTCTCTAATATGCAGAAGGCACAGCAAAATAAGGGAAAAGGGGGGTCAGATATCATAAAGATATAGGGAACAGTGAAGCAGTAGATGGAGGAGTGGGGAGGAGAAACCAGAATGGGGGGTGGGGGGGTAGGGTGCAGAATGAATCTTAGAAAATTATGCTACGTCCATGTACAAATATACCACTGTGAATTCCACCCTTATCTATATCTATAAAGCACCCATAAAAGTAAATAAAGAAGACTAGTACAGTAGAGGAAGGAGAATGGGGGAGGGAGAAGGGGACGGAAAGGTAGGGGAGGGGCCACTGGGAACTGAAGTGAAACAAATTAAATTCCATATATGTATGATTTATGTTAAAAATGAACCCAACTATTATATAACCATAATGCATTAATAAAAGAAACAAGGCAAAATAAAATGAAAGCTTGAAATAGAATTATTCAAAAAACATGCATGTATAGCCAATTCTTTGCAATTTTATTACTTCTTTGTTAGCTCATTTTGACATGCTTTAAGATTTACATTTGTACAGGTGCACATTCACCATGCCCAGGGCTGCTCTTCATGCACTTGGGCTGAACTGTGTCCTGTGTGTGTACGTTCTCTGTTTTTTTTTTTTTGTGTGTGTGTGTGTGTGTGTGTTTAAGCTCCTTCATAGAAAGTATAAAACTCCATTCATAAGCATGACTTACAATACATCCTGGGCACCATATTTAAAAGATTGCTTGGTTGGTATGAGTCTATTCCACTGAGGAAGTCCAAATAAACAGCCTAAGGAGTCAGTGTCACCACTGAATAGAATTTATTTAACATTCACTGCATGGAAAATGTGCAAAAGATTTGTGCTGTTTATACAGAATGAGTTGTAAAATGTGTGAGAGCCAAGAGAGTTTATAGCGTGGAGTCCCTAAGAGCCCCCCGAGAAAGCCCCCCATTCATCCGGTTACCTTGTCTTGGCTTTTTAAACATAAAGCTCTGTGTAAATAACACAGAAGACATGCCAGCATCACAGCTCCTTCAGGATAGGCACAGAGTACCATTTTAGTGTGGCTCTGTTTTCTAGTGGGTGGATTGCTTTCGCAAAATATCTTGGCTGACGTCTTGAAACAAAAGCAAGAAAAGTCGAATTTCACTGCCTTCATCTGACTCCTTGGGAAACCTGAATCATTTGTGTTTAAAATGATTCAGTTCCATTGCCTGACAATGGAATGTATACAGCAGGTAGAGTAATGAGCATGCTTGTCCAGTGACATTACCTGAGACCAGTCTTTAGGAGCAGAAGCTAAATAACAGTATTGGTGAATTAACAATGGGTCCAAATTCTTAATATCTTTTCTCTTATTCTCTTAATTAAAATGTTTGAACTTTTTTTCTTCTTTTAAAATCTAGTTAGTACTCAATTCTAAAGAAGACCTGCTAGACATCAAGATTTATTATAAAGACAGACTAAATAACATGGTATGATTTTCATGCAGAGAAAAATCTTGATCAATGCATGAGAGCAGAGAATCCGGCACTGTTTTCCTATATGAGGCAACTCGGTGGTGGGAAGAGGTGTCACTGCAGATGACCAAGGAGACAGGTGGGTAAGGTCTCACTTTCATAAATACATGTGTGGATAATGAGTTATCCACACGGAAAAAAAGTTAAACCGAATCCCTGCCTCACATCGCAGGCCAAAAAAAAAAAATCTCCAATAGATTAAAAATTTAAATGCACAAATCAAAGCTTTAGACTTTCAGGAGACTATGAAGAAAATGCCTTTCTGAACTTGGGGAAGGGAGAGATGCCCTAAAGAAGACACAAAGAAAAGCTTTGTTTTTACAATGCTGGGGATTGAACCCAGTGACACTCTTCCATTGAGCTACAACTCCAGACTTTTTTATTTTGAAAAAGGGTCTCACTAAGTTGTCCTTCCTCTTCTTCCTCTTTTCCTCCTCCTCTTTTTCTGCTCCTCCTCCTTCTTCTTCTTTAACATCAACATCATCATCATCATCATCATCAAAGAACCCATGGGTTTTGGAGATGTGATCTGGGATTTCCTCTCCTTTGAGATTTAGGCCACGAGATCCTCACAAAAAGCTCACCCTCCTTCCCTTCATTTTTTTTTCTTTTTTTTTTTTGAGGAATCTCTTCAGGTTCTGATCCCTGAGCCCCCTCATTTCTCCTTCATTTTAACAGTTTTCCTCTGGTCATCCTTTCTGAAAACTTCCCCCAACTTTGAGCTCAGGTGGTCCTTTTAGGCTCAGGGATTCTCATCCTACTCAAAGCCGGCCATTCCCAGTTCTTTTAAGACTTGAGTTTCACTTGAACCCCAAAGCCCTCTTGCCCCATCTGTGGCAGCCAGAGACGCAGAGAAGACCAGTGAACATAACCTAATGCTTGGGCAAAGGGACCACAGAGGAACTTATTGACCATTTATCAATTTATTTACTAAACCTTTAGAACTATTCCAAGAGTAAGCACCTCATTTAACCCAGTCTTGGGCAGATTCTGAATGAGTAGAAATAAGATTTATACAATTTTATTTTCACACATTGCATTGACTGGACTTGAATTCAAGATGCCAGGGTTCAGTAAACTATTTAACCTGAATGGATTAAAATTTTTATTATACGGGGCTGGGGTTATGGCTCAGTGGTAGAGTACTTGCCTAGCATGTGTAAGGCACTGGGTATGATTCTCAGCACCACATATAAATAAATGAATAAAATAAAGGTCCATCGACATCTAAAAAATTCTTTAAAATTTTTTTTGTTATACACTACAACACCAAATTCTCCTCATGGGTCACAATAGATTGAATATTGGTTCCATTCCATTACCTTTCCCATTATCTATGGGTTTTGCTATGTGACTGTGTATTTCCCCCCACTGAAGATAGAGTGGACATCCCTGCCTGCCTTACTTGGTTTCAGGCATGTGACTTGCTTTGGGTCAATGGATATGAGCAGGTGTGATGCAAATGAACGCACTCTGCCCCCACCACAAGGGCACTCTGCCATCTTGCTGGTCCATAAAGATGAGCACTCCATAGAGCAGACCCGATCTGAATCTGCAGCCTGGAGCTGGACCCAAATGCAGTCAGCAGAGCCGCTCTAGCCAAGGTGCAGATGCATTTGATAGCATAAATGCTTATTATTGTAGACCACTGAGCTTTCATGATTGACACAGTGTTATTTTGACACCAGGTGACTGATTCATGGAACTAAGAATTACTATAGCCTTTCAAGGGACATCAAGTACCAAGGGACTGGTTGGCAGTAATGACAGTTTTTACTACCACACCATCATCATCCCTCATCATCATCATTATTAGGAGAGTAATTACTGAGAGCTCTGAAGCAGAGATTCTGAATTTGATTCCTGGCTCTGCTTCATAATAGCTTTTTATCCCTGGACGAGTTACTGGTTTAAGCCTTACTTTTGTTTTGTTTTTTTAAATTATTTCCTTACTGTGTCTACCTCTTGGAGATCTCAGTACTAATGAATATATCAAAGTCACTGAGAAGTTCTACGATACAGAATGCTTTAAATTTGCTTAACCTGGTTTTCTTCAAAATTGTTTGACTTCCAAATTCTTTTTAATTTTTTTTTTTTTTGGTAGAAGACCATATAATCAGTCAGGAGACCCACATGACTTGGGACATGCTGTGTATGACAATTTACCATTGGCTTTCAGATGTTGCCCAGTGGTCAGTAACATAGTCAAATGTCCTCTCTTGCAGGAGGTCTGTGCTATGTTCTTAAATATTTCCTTTCTAGACACAATAAAAACTTACTGCCTTTTTCTCATTTTCTGCTTAATGTGATACTAATCAGCAAAGTCTAACTTAAATCCTAGGATTTTAAACATTGAGCTCTTAGATAACACTCTAATATAAAATAGAACTCAATCCATTTTAAAGTGGGTGATTAAAATACAAAATATACTGCCCACACAACCACCAAGCTTTCTTTGTTTTCTCATATCTGTGTACACTGTTCCGGAAACCAAAACTTCATCTTTAGCTCTTGCCAAACTACCAGATCTGCCTTTTCATTCTCCTGTTGAACATTTTTACCAGCACATGACACTCAAAATGTACAGAGTTAAATCAGAGTTGGTAGGTGAATCAATTCCTCCTAGTTTATTCAGTGCAGTTGATAACAACACCACTTTCACTGGAACCTAAGCTAGAAACCTTGGGGACTGGTCCTTCTGGTCACTTTCTCCTAATTTTAAGTGGTTACTGTTTTTGTTTTGGTACCTGGGATTGAACCCAGGAACCCTTAACCACTGAGCCACATCCCCAACCCGTTTTATTTTTTATTTTGAGATAGGGTCTTGCTAAGTTGCTTGGGGCCTAGCTCAGTGGCCAAGGCTGGTCTTGAATTTTTGATCCTTTTGCCTCAACCACTGGAGCCTCTAGGGTTACCAGGCATGCACCACTGCACCCAGCCAGTTGCTGGGTATTATAGATGTTACCCTGTCTTCCAGATGTTACCCTGTCTTGTCTTTATATTATTCACCTCCTTTAACTTCCATGATGATACTCAAATTGAGGGACTGCTTTCTGCGTGCAGATATTCCAGGTAGATATTCCAGGCTTCGGTGGGGGTGGGGCAGGGGTGGCATATGATTTCTATAGCAACTGCTCCTTTCTGCCCTTATAGCTGAAAGCTGCCATAGACAATATCTAAACAAACCGACATGGCTGTGTTCCAATAAAACTTTATGTGCAAAAAACAGGATAAGGGAATTTGGAGGAAGGCTGTAGTTTGCTAAACTCTGCTGTAGGCCAGCCTTTATCTCCACAGCTGGCACTTGGATTTGTTTAGAGATTTACAAATGTGTGTGTGTGTGTGTGTGCACGCGTATGCTTTGTGAGCTCCCAGACATTCCACACTATAAACATTATCTTAGTTGACAAAGGAAGAAACTGAGGTTTGGAAGGATAAAATGACTCCCCAAAGTCCCTCAGATAAGCAAGTGATGGAGCCAGAATCCAAACCTAAGTTTTCTGCCAGAAAACCTAACCCTCTGCCCATGGAAGTGATCTGAAACACTATCTCTTCAAAGGCCACCAGCATTTTCCTTCCATCCTCAACATTCAGTCTCATGATTTGATCATGTCATTTATCTAAAACAGTCTGGTCCTTGTGAATTCTCTACTGAAAACCTTCAATGGACTACCTGGATGTTCTGTTGAAATTTTTCTCATTGCCTAAGACCTACTTTATGCACCATCTTTCTAGTGAAGAATTTTAAGACCTACCCAACTGTCTGGCATGGGTCAGGTTCTCTGGGAAACAATGTCTGGATGGAGTTTAACATACAGGATGGTAACTAAGGAGCCCTCAGGTCAACACCCGTGAAAGGGAGGGTAAGAGCGGGAACTGCAATGAACAACGGATTCAACAAAAGCCTGGGAGTTTTGGAGCCAGAGTTGTTCTTTAAAGGTGTCATGAGTGAGCCAAGATGGTCACACCTTTCATTCCCATGTCAATTGGTCAGTGGACGTCATGGCTTTGGACAAGGTCACTTTCTGCAGATGGAACAAGTTCTTGAATGAGCTACCAGCTGAAGGTGGTGTATTGCCTGCGCTCCCTATAGCTAAAACATGACCTTCGCTGAAAGGGAATTGTCCCAGTGTCCACTACATTAACTGCAGGTTGAGTCCCTCAAGTTAACATTTCTTATACAGTTTACTAAAATCTGCTTTGTATTACAGTTTTGTGTATACTCACATTTCCAGATTGCTCTAAGTCTATTGTTCCTTTCTTTATAAGCTCCTTAAATGATGTGGACTGGGAAGAACATCGACTTCAGAATCAGATACAGCTGATGTGAATCTCAGACTTAACTCTTATGAGCTGTGTGAGTCTGGGCCATCTGCCTGATCTGACTGGACTTCTGTTTCCTGATGTACAACATCATAGTACCTACTTCACAGAGTCATCATGAGAGTAGCAGGAAATGACAAGTACAAAATGCTTGACTCATGGAAGTGTTTGTTAAATATCAGTTTCCTCCTTTTTAAGGGAAGAGATTCATTTTGGTGTCCCCTAAAGCAACTGTCACCCTGCCATAAACACAGAAGGCACTTGATATATCTTTGCTGAATGGAATCTTTTTGAAATTCATTCCTACTATGTTAAGGCCTATCCATGTTAGATCTAACCTAGAGGCTTTGGAGAGGGAAAGTGAGAGAGACATGGGGTGGGGAGAGAGAGGTAAAGGCTCTTTTGACGTTTCTTTGTTTGCATGGGTTTGAGTGTCTGTGTATGCATGAGGCTGTTGGGACCAGTGGGTAAACACTTTGTGAGTGTCTCATTGGAAATCCATTGCTTAAAACCCATCTGTCTTAGGAACCATAGGGCAGCAACAGTTACAAAAAATGCACCAAGGCCTTTGTTCTCTTAGTTGGCAGTGCTAATGACAGTTCTGGCCCTCTCCTTGAGGCTGTAATCTCTTTTGCAGCAAACAGCAGTAAATGTCAGCTCTGAAAGCCACCCAGTTTGACAACAAATGATTTAAGCACTAAGGGTGACAAGAAGACCATATTTTATTGAGCCATTGGGCTGGCTTTGAAAACTTACTTGCTGGCATTTCATATCAGACGGGCAAAAATGCCTCCAGGAGCAGATGAAAGTGTCAGCCTGGGAGTTTATATTTTTTAAAAATCTTAGCTTGTAATAAAGAATGGAAAGTGGAGCTGATTCACTATATTTCTTTAAAAAATAATTTTGAACATTCTCGTGGCCCATATTTATTTAAATATAAAACTGGTTATTCCAGAGAATGATACTATTCAAGTCCCAAGTAGAAGCTAAACTTGTATTTTGGATGCCATCACCCACAACTTTCAAGAAACCCTTGAGACTGGGAGCAACTTTTTGATTTATCTGGAAAATCATAATTTCAATGGGATTTGCAGTTAAAACTAAATTTTCCAAGAAATGAAGCCCACTAACAGACAGTGGCTCTTATTGCCTTGAGTGAAGCTATATCACACATATGTGCAGATTGTGATCTGTACAAAGGTGCCCAGGTGGGGAGGTGAATGGGGATTGAAATCTAGCCTATGTTCAGAAATCAAGCGTAGGCTACACCTACCATCTAGCTGCATCCATTGAAAGGGAGAACCTTTTTCTAAAACCTCAGATGCTTTCATTAACAATAAATAATTTTCATAACTCTACTTCTCTTTGTAATATATGAAAGTTCAAACAAGCTCAGGGAAAAATATATATCCATGGGGAGGGAGAGAGGAGAGAGGTAGGCGTGGTATAGAAGACTAAAAGAGGGATCCTTGCAGTGCCAGAACTATTTGGCAGCTTGACAGTGGTGGTGGACACACAAATTTATGCACATGATAAAACTGTATGGGACATAGCATACACACACATACATGCCTGTGAATGAGTATAAGTAATGGGAAATCTCAGTGAGATTGATGTGCATCAATGTCAATAATCTGGTTGAGAGATTGGACTACAGTATAATGGTACCATTGGGGCTGACTGGGCACTGGGCAAAAGAGATCTCTATTATTTCTCACAATCACATGTGAATACACAATGACCTGAAAATAAAAATGTTTAATTAAAAAAATAGATACCCAAGACTTCAGGGGAAGTTGCGTTTTCTTACTGGGTGGTCCTCCTCTTATTTATGGCAAAGTTTTAGCTTTCCCGGCTAGTGGGAAAAGATGAATGGCTAGCTCCGTTTCATGAATAATAACGGGACTTGGCCAGGACTTCAGGGAAATGATTCTTGATCACTGTCTGTGCACATTACAACCACCTTATCGCGAAGTTGTGCTCCACTGACATTTTAGAAAGAATATAAATACGGGTGTGCATGTTTTAAGTAAGTCCCAAGAGGCAGGAGCCCAAGCTTACAAATCTTCAGAAGTGTTTTAATAGTCTGTCAGACCCAGTTGACAATGTTTTATCCATTATGGAAGCTATTTCCATAATGATAAAATTAATGGTTTAGAAGGAGATGGAGAGATTCTTTGACATCTAAGTACAAAAGTGATCCTAGGGGTTTTGCAGATAAATCAAACCCAGTGTTCTCTCTGTTAATGAGGAAAACCTATTGCAAGAGCATGCGTATGTTTCAGAAACATCATTAGTGGGGAAGGAAATAATCATGAAAATATTGGGGAATGTTCCAAGATGTCAGATAAAAGGCTGTGCAAATTAAGAAAACATTAAATACTAACTAGAATGAAGGCAAACATCACAGGAAACACAGACCAGACTATGGGCATTCTGGTGTTCCTGCTTTCTCTCTCTGTAGTTCGGATAAAGGACTTCAGGAGCAGAAAGAGGTACTCACAAATGGGGAGAGTGCATTTTCTTGGTTTTCTTTTTTCCACTCTTTCACTATTCCTTCAGTCTCCCTTGTTCTTTTCCAGGAGAAATGAAACCACAGGGGCATACGCTATAGGCAGTTCTGACAGCACGGCAGGGACCAGGTTGTAGAGGGCACTGGTGTTCCATAGTTCATTCCCTTCTGCACTCTTTAGTTCTGCCTCCTGTCCCTCCATCCCTACTGTCTCTTTTAGATTTATTTAGTAATGTTCCATCAGTGCTACAGGAAACTTAAAGATGAACCCTTCCTCTGAATAGCTTTAGTCAAATAAATGCATATTAAATGTGTCTGTTGCAAAGACGTTTTTTATTTTCTCAGTCACTTCAGAGAGTGATAACATCCCTCACGTGGAAGGTGCTCAGTGCCTCCGAGCTTCTCTGGTAAAACCGATGGTTTCATTTATTTTTGTCAATGGTAGCAATGAACTTGGCCAGTTGGGCTTGTCTGAATTAACCAGACCCAGAGTTTTTCATTCTAAAACTTCATGAAACAGAGCTGATGTGTATAAGAGGCAAAAGACAGGGGAGTTTCTTCCTCATTGACAATGTTAAAATTGCAGAGAATTAAATTTTAATAAGTGAAGAAAATGTTATTGAGAAGGGTAGAGTTCAATGGGTTGGTTGAGGATGATGAAGAGATCTGCTGATCATAGTCAGAAATACCACAATAAGGCTATTTTGTGAATGAATTTTACTCTTTTGGAGCACTTGACCCAGGAATCACTTACATGTGTACCTTGTAAGCTCTCTTTTATCTAGCAAAATGGGCATCATGGATTAAGATCATAGAGGACCGAGATCATTTATCTTTTGTAGGACCTTATTCTAGAGTCTAAATAGAACCTGTCTGATTTTCTATCCAGTGTGATTCAATTTCTCTCCCACACTCTCTCCTCGTGTTCCACATCCCTCCTGCAGTGGATTCCCATGGCTCTTTGGATTTCAGGATGATATCTAAAGTCACCAGTGTTGGGTTTGATCTGTTCAGACCCAACACTGGAGCAGATCTGTCAATCATCTGTTCCTACCCACTTCTGCCTTGCTCCTGCTTCTGAGTGGACTTTGACTTATTAACTATCTTCCTTCCTTTGTTCTCATCTTGCCTTTCATGCCTTACTGCCACCAGTACCCCTGTCTTCTCTTGACTGTGACAGTCACCCAGGGTAGCCAAGGTGACCTGATTGGAGATCAGGCTCCTGATGCCAAACCCCTCTCTCAAGGTCTCCCTCAGACTTATTAGCTTCCTGGGGCAGAGTCAACTCAGGGAATGCATCTGTAATCCTTGCCAAGCTTTTCAGTGTTTCAATATAAAAAAAATTCAATATCAAAATATGCCATCTAATTTTCTAATTTTCAAGTCCAAAGGTATTTCCTTCCTTCCTTTCTTCTTCTCCTTCTCCTCCTCCTCCTCCTCCTCCTCCTCCTCCTTCCTTCTTCCTTCTTCCTTCTTTCTCCTCCTTCTTTCTTCTTTCTTCTTCTTTATTTCTTCTTTCTTCTTCTTTCTTCCTTCTTCTTCTTCCTTCTTCTTTCTTCTTTCTTCTTCCTCTTTCTTCTTTCTTCTTCTTCTTTCTTCTTCTTTCTTCCTTCTTTCTTCTTTCTTCTTCTTTCTTCTTCCTTCTTTCTTCTTCTTTCTTCTTCCTTCTTCTTCTTTCTTCTTCCTTCTTCTTTTTTTTTTAGTGCTGGGTATTGAACCCAGGCTCACTCTACCTCAGAGTTACATTCCCAGCCCCTTTTAATTTTATGGGGAGAACAGGGTCTTGCTAAGTTTTCCAGATTGGCCTCGAACTGAACTTGCAATCCTCCTGCCTCAGCCTCCCAAGTAGCTGGGTTTGTAGGGATGCACCTACAAAGGCATGTTTTCTTAAAAATAGATGCAGAAGATATTTCAGAACAGGAGAGGGGATTATCTCTGCTTAGCATGTCACATTCTTGTTATGGTCTCTACCTTGCTAGCCATGTCCTCTGCAGTCCCTTGTCTCCAGGGGGAGGGAATTCATAGTCGTTTCTGCTGTCTAGGTTTTTTTCTGGATGATACTCCTGGGAACCCCTCCCTCAGAAGTATGCAGTAATGCTCAGTGATTTTCTTGGAATCTCATTGTTTTCTGTCTCTCTTCTGGAATGCAATGAATGTTTGCATCTTTCTTAGGATGACATGGTTAATCTCAAGACACGTAAAATAGCATGAAGTTCCATGGTCGCTGTGCTTTTGACAAATGCAACTGATGATTTCTAAGAAGTGGTGGAAAGGACTATAAGAACAACAGAGATGGAGAAAGAAATGGAGCCACTCTTTTTTTTTTTAATTGCCGAACTTGCCATTAAAATAAATTCAAATATTATAATAAAGAGAAATAATATCACCTTCTATTAAGCTTGAACAGGATGGAAAGTTTTTTTTAAAACCCTTGAGGGTTATTAAAAAATCCAGTTTATAATTATCAGCTACTAAATTACAGACAAGAACTTAGATTCCAGATACACAGAGGGTGCAACAGTACAATCCAGAACAATAGGATCCTCTCCTGGTCTTTCTGTTAGTGATGATATAATGCACAGTCAGTGCTCATAAATTATCAAGTAGTTGGTAGAAAGTGCATCTTTCGACAATTCATTCAACCTAATAGTTGGTTATTTGAACAATAGTTTTTGTTACTAAACTTCAAAACAATATCCATCAAGCTTAAGCAAACCTTATGTGGGCACTTAGGCTTTTGTTCATGTTATCTATTTGTCCTATGAAAATACAGTGTGTGGAGCCTGAGGACCTTAAAGAGAATCTGTATTTGCTATTTAACTCAAGCTACTGATGAATATCAATCACCATATGTGCCCTTTTTGATAAACACACATAAGCACAGAGAGAAAGGATGCCTGTGATTTAAGTAATAAAAGGTTCACATTTATGCATGCTGGTTTTGATAAGTCTGCTATAGAAATTAAAGAATATGCATTAAAATCAAGATACAGATGGGTTGAACTTCGTTCAGGACATTTTTTCTCATTTCTGGTTGCCCTTTCTGATTGGCACCACTATTCCTTTGGAGGATTTAGAGAATCTTAGGGGATGCCTCCTTGAAGCTATGTGGTGTCAGGATCCCATTGGCTTAGGTTTGCCTCCAAAAAGTTTCATTAGGCTTTAACCAATAATGCTAACTGATGTACACTTTATAAAGAACAAGGGAAAGAAATAAGTAGTGATTAGAATTTCAGATATACTTAACAATTATCCACCTGAGGGAAAACTAAAAAGGTAATTCTGATCTGCATTTCAGGTTGATCTGGTAGGAAAGAAACTTTGCATTTAAGCAAATTCTTCTTCCTCCAAATTATCTTCCTCTGCACAATGAGATATTCTTTAGTGTCTTTCCTATCAACAGCGGATGGGAAAAGAGCATATCTTAAAGTCAATAGGCATGGTGGAAATAAATGGGTTAATGTTGATGCTTCATCTTAAATGTCTAGGATAGAAAGTGCTTTTTAGGACAGCACATTCTTATTACTGACTGCTCCCTGTGGTATGAAGGAGAGAAAAATCAATAGTCACTAACTTCCCTGGTCACTCATGTTTTCTAAATCCCCATGTAGTTTGACCTGAGTTATGTAACTTTTACAAGCTCATAGTCATGAACAAAATATTAGCATAAAATTGGATGCTTCTATCACTAGAAAAGATTACTTCCTTTGTGTTCTTCCCTGTAGTCTGCTTATTAGAACTCTGTGTGTGCAGCCCCTCACTGACAAGGAGGCTGGGTCTTTTTGTAATACGAGCATCCATATTGGGGCTGAATGGCCTGGCCCCTGGAGACCAAGTCATGGTGGGGACCTGCTGCTTCCCTACGATTATGATTTGAATCTGGAATATCTTGCAAAGGCTGATGTATTGACAACTTGGTCCCCAGTGCAGCAGTGTTCAGAGGTGAAGCCTTCTGGAATTTGATTGTGTCATGAAGGCCCTAACACCATCAGAGAATTAATCCATTGGTGGATGCATAATTTCATGTCATTATTGGGAGGTGGTGGAAACTGCAGGAGGGGGGTTTAGTTGGAGAAAGTAGGTCCCTGGGGGTCTTCCCCTGCTCCTTCTTCTCCCTCTTTCTTTCTCTCTCACTCTCTGCTTCCCAGCCACCCAGCTCTGCTCCACATGTCCTTTCTGCCTCACTACAGGTCCAAAACAATGAAGCCAGCCAAACTGAAACCTCTTGAGCCAAAATAAAAACCTCTCCCTCTTTAAGTTGTTGATCTGGGTATTTTGTCACACTGATGGACGGCTAACACACCTCTCCGATTCACACACTTAAAATTCTACCACATGGGCATTTTCTCTGTACACTGCTGAGATAGTGAGCCTTTTTTTTTTTTTCCATAGTATTTTTTGCTCCAGCTCCATAAGATGCCAAAGGCAAACACCGCCTTCCAGATCATTCATTTGAGACATCACATTTTGAATAACAGGAGAAAGGCTAAAACATGGTTGGTTAGTTTATGGGAAATCAGATCGGATTTTCGTTCTAGACACGATTTTGATTATTTCATTGAAGTCACTGAATTTCTCCCATGCAAATAGCTTTGCAGCATGGTGCAATGGTCAGTGCTTTAGTTAGTAAAACCATACATGTGTCTAACACTGTGGGCTATGCTGTCCAACTGAACTTTCCGCTATGGTGAAAACAATCCACATCAGCAGCGTCCCGATGACAAATGGACACTTGACTGTTGAGTATGACTGAGAAGTTAAATTTTCATTCATATAGTGCTCAAATATTAGAAAGATCCATCTACCCTTTACTCAGTTTCCCCGATCTAAACATCTTATAGAACTCTGTTACACTTGTTAAGATAAATTAAGGAAGAAATTAATCTTCGCACAAATCTATTAACTAACCTACAGACTTTAATCAGACTTCACCAGTTTGCACCACTGTTATTGTCTTTCCAGGATCTTGCATTGCATCCAGTCTTCATGTCTCCTTAGTCCTGAAGACCTGAATTTTTAATTGAATTTAATTTTAATTTTAATGGGCACATGTGGCTAGTGGTTACTAAATGAACCGGGTGGATGTGGAGTGCACAAAGCATGTTCCCATCCATGGTAGAGGAGGAACGTGGGGCCTGGCCAGGGTGTGACTTAGGTTTGTCACATCACTACTGAGTAGTCGCTGAAAGCTTCCAGGGTTTTCTGAATCTCAGCTGCATGCATTTTCTACTCTACCACAGCTGCTTCCCCACAATGACACATGTGACTTAAAACTCACAGGAGACTTTGTTGTAACATTTATTACTAAGATATGTGGAAAAATCTATATGTCTCAGGACATCGTTTAAAAAGCAAACAGCCTTTAGAGTGGAAAAGGTCTCACTATTCTGGAAGAGCAGCTTCTCCTTTCGCTGACCTCCAGATCAATGGTGGATCCAAGGCCCCAGTCTTAGGACCTCTTCTGTATTTACACTCTCTCCCTCAGTGATCTCATTCAGCTCCGTGGCTTTAAATAACATTTATAAACTGATGGGCTCCAAATTTATATCCTTAGGCCTAACCTTGCTATGAAGCTCCACCTGCTTCCCTCTGGAGGGATGTGAATGCCTACCAGGCACCACCAATTTAGAATTCTTCCCTTTGTGTTTTTTAAATTATTATTTTGAATTGACACAGAAGAATTGCTTCTACTGATGCAATGCAGTGATAATTCAATACATATATATAATGTATAAAGATTAAATAGAATAATTAGCATTTCTTTGTGATGGGAAACTTTGAACCCCTTTCTCTTCATTTATGTTGAGATGTATGATAAATTGTCAGACTTAGAATTTTTGATATTGTCATCTCAGAAAAGGGCACAGCTTATCCAATTACTCAAACTGAAAACCTAGAAGTTATTCTTGATTCCTTTCTGTTTTGTCCTTACTTGCAATCTCAAACCAACTGCAAGAGCTGTTTCTCCAAAATACATATCCACTTACAACCTCCTTCAGAGCCCCAGCATCCAGCTAATCAACCTCTAATCAATTCTTATAACTTCCCTCCTTAAAAAGGATTGAATTGCTTTCTACTGCCTTTAAAATAAAATCCAACAAACCTGTGATGGCTTATAAGACCTTAGAAGATCCTCATCTGTTTCTCAGACCTCATTCTCTTTATGCTTCACTCCTGACATTCTGGCCAATCAGTATGGAAAGATCAACCTGTCAAATAAGAACTCACCCACTTCTCTGTTTTGCCTCTGCCCCTCCCTCTATCTTCGAGTCTTGCTTCCAGAACTTTGCACAGCTGGTGCCTATCTTTAGTGTCTTAATTTAACTCTCACTTCTCCTAGAGACCTCCCCTGACTCCCACTCAACCTCTTCCACATTCCTCTGATCATGTCATTAGCACTAATCCAGTCTCTGAAGTGACCTTATTTGTTCTTTTTGTTTCCTTGGTTGTCTCACTAGGATGTCATCTTTATGAGACATGAGACCAGGGACTTTGTCTCAACTGTACATCTTATCTTCAGTGCCCCAAAGTGTTTGAGTTAAGATCAAAGCTCAACAACGATTGTACAGTGAATGAATGGAAGAGGGCTCACCTACTTAATACTTATGTCTTGGGCCTTCAGAAGCAGTGGACATTCATTTCTATTGCCTGTTTTATGATTTTCTCAGTGGCACTTCAGGGTCATCACATCTCTCTGGTTAGAAAGTGATCAGCCACAACTTACTGGGACTCACAGTCACACTGGTAACAGAACAACACACCCGAAGTTAAAGCCTTTATATTAATTAGACTAGGCTAGGTGAGGCTGCAGTAAAACAATAACCCCCAAAATCATAATACAAAAAAGGTTTTAACTCACACAAACTCCAGTGCAGTTTGGGTTACTCTCTAAGAACCTCTTCTCCATGTGTCGACTCAAGGACAGAGACTTTCTTTGCTATGATTGCATAACGTAGTGGCATCACAATAAGATGCTTCTGGTTTTACAGTTGGGGAAAGGGAGCTGGTGGCTCACACCACAGCTTCTAAGTGCTTTGGTCCAGAGGAGACAAACATACATCTTATCACAACCCACTGGTCAGAACTAGCCACAACCCTGGGGGCTTGCAATACCAGAGTATAAATGATCATCTGATGAATAGGAAATGTGTCAGCAGCAGTTCACCCTCACACGCACATAGAATAACTAACACCTCTCCATGGGTATAATCTGAATTTTCACCTAATCATCACACCCAGCTTAAAGTGCAGGGTGTCTAAGTGCTTTACTTGTATACCATCTCCACCAGGATAGGGCCAGGTTCACCGTGACCTGAACAGCTAAGAACTGAAAGGGCAAGTTAGCTTCTCTGCATACAACCACTATCCATGAGTGACAGGGTAACCACCAACACCTTCTGTAAGAGAAGATTGTGAGACACTTAGCGGTGTCTGGGTCAGTAGTCAGGTCCAGGGTTTCCCAGGGCCTTTGGTTCCACCCTCAAGACGTTCCATCCTCTTCCATTGTTGTCTGTGGTCAAATATGAGTGAGTGTTGGGGAACACTCCAGAGCATTGCATGCTTTCTCAGCCTATCTCCTCCTTGTAAAATATTGGGGCCCCAGGTCATTGCAAGTCTCAAATAATCTCTTTCAAACAAATAGCAGTTTTCTCATCTGTCTGCTTCCAGTTGATTCTATAAGCCAGTAATCTCACTTGCCATAGTTCTTTTAGAGAAATAAAGTTTATTTCTTCATTTTCTTACCCCATAGCCCTCAATGGCCTGGTTTACTAGTGCTGTCTACTTTGGAGAAAATCTACTCCTTTCAGAGGATTTTCCCTGAACCTTTTCATCCATCAGAAAGGCTTTCTTGGGCTCCACACTGTTAGTGAGATTTTCTCCATGAGTTGCTCTGGGTCTTTGTTATTCAACTGTTTTCTCAGTACTTAGGTATCAAGGAGTGGTCCTCCTTGATGCAATTGCATCAGACCTCACATTTCTTGAATTTCTGCTTGCAAATGGCCATTTCTTCTTTGAGTGCTTCTCCTTCTCTCAACACCATGCTGCACAAGCCACCTCTTCCCTGGAACTGTGGGTCCACTGTTCCTCCAATTTCCTCCATCAATGTCTCCTACTTAGCAGGAACAGCATCTCACAGAGTACCAATTTTCCAAAAGTTGACAATAGTTTCCTTACTGTCCACTGCTTATCAGCTGGAACAGTCCATCGATTTCATTTTTGTGTTCTTTTGTTATGGCAGCACCCTTGGGTTAGGGGATGTCCCAGATCCCTGCAAACCGTTGCATCCCGTGATTCCAAGGTGCTGCATCTTGATTCCTCCTCTAGTAAAATCCCATTGCTCAAACACTACTGTCAAAAGCCTGTGCATGGTGCTCATAAAGACATCAGTGCAAAGAGAAAATATGGGCGTGTAGTTTCCTCCTTTGCTTGCTCAAAAATAGCAGGAAATGAAAGAGGCAGAAGTATGAGATGAGGGAGAGCACCATAGGAGATACATGACACCTAATATTACCACCTATAAATAACCATGGTTAAATGTGAGAGATGTGCTTTCAGTCTTTGTCCTAAGCATAGCTATGCAAATGGATGCTAAATACATTTTTTAATTAAAATAAAGTTAGAGTATTTACATTAAAAAGAAGAGGCAGTAGTGTAATGTGATGATGTACCTCTTCCTGGTTTTGGGGTGCTGGTACCATGGCAATCCAGTAAAAGAAAAGAGACAGAGCAATGGAAAATGTAGGCAGCATGAGAAGAGAGAGTGGAAATGGTGCTATAGAATGTAATCCCAGTGGCTCAGGAGGCTGAGGCAGGAAGATTGCGAGTTCGAAGCCAGCCTCAGCCACTTAGGGAGGTCCTGTCTCAAAATAAAATACAAAAAAGGGTGGGGATGTGGCTCAGTGGTTGAATGCCCCTCAAAAGTCAACCCCCTCCCCCCAAAAAAAAACCCAAACAAAACAAAACAAAAACCCAAACATGATTAAGAGGAATATTCCTATAGTCAAAGAGGGTGTGGCAGACACAGCAAGGGAGACCCAGCTTCCCAAGTCTCTCGTCAGTCACTCAGGCAAGGAATTTATGGCAAGTTTCAGCACAGGACTCAAAAAAGAGATTAGCCATTAAAGCTCAGGGTCTCAGAGAGCACTGGTAATACCAGGCTTCAATTACGTTCTTTAAGTGTTTGAGTTTCTATCCATCCCAGGCTTGGTAAGAGTGACAGCCAAGGTTGGGGGTAGATCACCATCACCGTGGGAGCTGTTGGGAGAAGGACAGGGCCCAGGAGCCATCCTTACATGAGGCTCTTCCTTCAGAACCAAAATTCTCAGAGTGAGGACAACACTTCTCCAGGGGAAGTTTAAGAAGGCAGCTCTGCAGGAAAAAAATAAATATAATGGAATCCTGCCCTGGTGCTTAATTAGCTATTTGACTTTGGGCAAGTTACTTAACTGCCTGTGGTCTCTTTCTTGGTCTATAAAATGGGGATAATAAAAATATTTTGGTTGTGGTGAGAAATAAATAAGATAATGTACATGCAAAGCATATGTACAGTGCTCATCAATTGCTGGTACTGGTACTAATGATGGTGTTGATGTTACTGGTGTGTAGGAGTAATGGCAGCTCTCAGCTGTGGCTGCACGTCAGGGAGCTTGTCACAACCCGATGCCTAGGAGGCACCTCACCTGTTGCATCAGAATCCACATATTAGCACTTTAATTCCAAAGGGCAAAGTAGAGAAACACCCGTTGAAGGTAACACTTTTGGACAACAGGTATTAGAATCAAATACCTCTACAAGTATATTACATTCATCAGGGACAATTTGAAGAAATTGTATACTGAAGTAGTGAAGAATGGTCCATGGGAATAGTGGGTGTGAATTGATTCATTTATGCATTTGTTCAACCAACATTAACTCAATCCCTTTATCAAGTGATGGGGATTCAGAGACAAATGAGAGAGAGGCTGTTCTTGGGAAGTCCATGGTCAACTGCAAGATGTGCACAAGAAGACCTACCACAAATTCCAACAGCAGGTCCCAACTGCTTTTATCATGACTAATTTCTCTTAAAAAGAAGCACTGAAATCAATCCATTAAAGACTTTTAATTCCAATTTGCATGATGGGAATTTGTCATGTTGGATTTTTGGTTTTGTCCCTTTCCGCATGTTTGAAATTATTTTGGAGAAATAAGGAACATGTTACACTGCTCTAAGTGTTGTGGGGAGAAGTTTTCCATGCTTACATGATTATATCAAGATGGATTCTGCTGTCGTGTGTAACGAAAAAGAACCAATCTTTTTAAAAAGGATACAGTATGTCCATTGCTGGCAATGGACTGTCATTAAAATCTGTCTCTTAGAGTAAGGGAGCTGCTGTGCTTTAACCTTAGAGTAAGGGAGCTGGGTTTATTCTTTACTTACCTGGGTAAACTAACCTGTAATAGAAATATACTTTGATTAATTCTGAAATGTGTCGTTGTAAACAAAATAATCTTTAAAAGCAAATCAAAATTGTGATTTATTAGTTAATTTTAAATTAAAATGTTTACATCTTGTGAAAGAACAACAACAACAAAAATAATAAAATAAAGGATACAATGAGAACAAAGAGGAGGCTACCTGTCAGCTAGCCCAGAGCAGGTGTAGGAAGGTGGATGAGAGGGTCAGGAAAAGTTTTCAAGAAATCACTGATGCTTAGAAAAAACAAACAAAAAAACTTTTTACTTAGTTTTAGTCAACAAATTACAATTGCATACATTTATGGGGCAAAAAATGTGATGTGTATACATGTATGCATGATGGAATGACTAAATCAATCTAATTAACATAACCCTGGCCTCACATACTTACCATTACTTTGTGGTGAGCACATTTTAAGTCGACTTTTAGTACTTTTGAAATATATAACACAACATTGTTAACAATAGTCACCATGGAGTACTCATGAGAACCTACTCTTCCGTCTTACTGAATTCTGTACCCTTTAGCCAGTAGATCCCTTTTTCTGTCAGGCCCATGCCCAGCCTCTGGCAAACACCATTCCACTCTCTCTTTCTGTAGGTTCAACTTTTTGGATTCCACATGTACCTGAGATCGTTCTGTGCTTGGCTTATTACACTTAGCATGGTGTTTTCTAGTTTCATCTGTGTTGCTGCAAATGAGAGGCAATGAGGAACATATAACAATGAAATGCTACCCAGACTTAAAAACGAAAATCCTAGCATTGAAGCTTTTAAAGTAGGAAGGTATCACAGGGAGACCTGCATTCTACTAGGACTAAGGGGAGAGAGCAGAGATATGGAGACAGGGATATCATTAGAAGACCATTTGAGATTTGTGAAGGCCTAAGCTTGTGAGGGGATCTGAAGAGGAGCAGAGACTAGAGACATTCTGTGGTGAACCTATCACCTGGACACCTATGGGATGTGCAGGTGAGTGAGAGGAGTGTGTCTTGAGTTCCTGGCATGGGCTCCTGGGCCAGCACAGTTTGTGGTGTCATTAATTCAGCCAAGGGCATTCTCGGTAAACAACAGATGAGAAGCAAGGAAAGGAAGAGATGAGTTATTTTGGTGATGTGTTACATTGGTGTTCCCCCAGTACCAAGTGTCCACAAGATTAAGAGACCTCTGGGTGTGTCAATAAGGGTGTTTTCAGAGATGACTGGCATGTGGGATGGCAAACTGAGGGGGGACACCAGCCCTGAAGGGGGGCTGCATAGTCCAGTAGGCTAGAGACCCGGATGGAAGAAAAGGTGGGAGGAGGAAGACAAAACAAACGCCAGCTCCATTCTTCTTGAGCCGGTGCTTGGAGTGCTACTGAGACTGCCCAGGGACCGTGGACTCCAGCTCCTTCACTCTTCCAAAGTGGCCTCTGACCAGCAGTTTTTCAGGCAGTTTCCAGTACTAGATTGGAGCTGCATCGCTGGTCTAGCTTTTTCTGAGGCTTCTTGGACCTAGCAGCTACTGCTCCTTCCAACTCTCCAGTGTGAAGACAGCCATTGTGGGATTTCTCCAGCTTTTGATCCTATAAGCCAATCTAATAAATCTCCTTTTATAATACATACGTATCTATATCTATATATAGAGAGAGATACAGATACATATATATAGATCTCCTGTTGGTTCTGTTCCTAGAGAGCCTGGTTAGGTTCATCAGCAATTCATCTCCCAAAATAAGGGAATAGATTCACTCAGGAAAGTGGCGAATATAGAACTCTTGAACACATCTACTGAAAATCATGGAGCCAGGCATAGTAGAACATACCTGTAATCCCAGCAGCTCAGGAGACGGAGGCAAGAGGATTGTAAGTTCAAAACAAGTCTCAGCAACTTAGTGAGGCTCTGTCTCTAAATAAAAAATTAAAAAGGGCTGGCTCAGTGGTTAAGCGTCCCTGGGTTCAATCCCTGGTACAAACAAACAAGCAAACAAAAATCATGGGGACTGGAGTCAGGAGAAAAACAGTCCCCTAGGGCTGAGATGAAACAGACTAAAAGCAGGTAAAACCAGGGAGGAATTGTGACTGAGCCAAAGAATGTGCAAATCTCAAGAAAATGGCCTGAAAGTTGAAAGCCCATGAAGAAGTCAATTGGATACTCAGGGGAGTTATCACTGAATACAGTAATTCATTTGCAGGCCAATGGCAATTACAAAAATGAATTCAGAACACCCAGTTGTAGTGGGGGGACTCAGGAAACACTTGTTGGATTGCAATGTGCTGGGTCACTGCCATCATGGACTAAGCCTGGGGCCCTGGGGAGGGGTAGCAGACGTTAGAGGAGGGATGAGGTCTTTCACTGGATTCACTCATTTGGCCAAGGACCAGTGGTCTTGCTCATCAATCTAGACAGGAGGCTCCCTTTTCCCAGCCTGGTGGGGTTTGCTTTTGCCAACAATCTACAGCTCAGATTCATTACCAGTACGTGTCACCCCTTTGCCATATATAGAAACAGTAAGTGCAAAGAAAACGCACTGTGGGGGTGGGTGACTCAGGAGGTTTGGCAATGGGGTAAACAAGCGTTTTCCCTTCAGTGCTGATAGACCGAGGGCCCTCCAGGCAGAGACTGCTGTCTGCTTCTCCTCGTTGGAGTCCTCCTCCTCCTATATTTTTGTATAGCTCCAAGCATGCCACCAGTACCCACAGCAAACCATTAATTAACGCTGGCTTCTGGTCTAGGTTTGAAAACTTGACGGTGCCATATGGAGGGGTGTGTGTGTGTGTGTGTGTGTGTTTCACAAACCATAATAGTCACTGCCTCTCTCATTCAGTGCTTCTTTCTTAGCCTCTAACTTAGCAGGTAATGAAGCCCAAATGACAGAAGCATCCCAGTCTGCTCTGCTCTTAGCTCCAGTACAGTGACTTCTGCCCACCACCAGTGGACATTCTGAAAGTATCTACTGATAAAGGTTGGGAAGGGAGGAATGGCGTGGAGTCATCTGGTGCTCTGGATTTCCTTAATGCTTTTCCTGATTTTGGCTGTGTGGGTTGTGTCAGCTAGAGTTCAACTAGAAACACAGAACCAATATATATATATATTAAAAGATTTATTAGAAGGAATTGGCTTGCACTGTTGCAGGAGCTGGCTGAGCAGATCTGAAATTCATTGTGCGGGCAGTCAGGAAGAAAGATCTAAGGCAGAATGGAACTCAGGGGGCATGGCTGAAGCTGTTGTCCGCATGTGGACTTTCTTCTCTGTGTCTCTGGAAGTCTCAGCCCTGCTTTTGTGTACTTACAACTGATTAAGTCAGTCCCACAGCGCTATCCTGCTTAATCTCCCTTACTTCAAGTCAGTTGATTAGTGACCACAGTGACAACTGCAAACCCCTTCACAGTAACATCTAGATTAGTGTCTGATGGAATAACTGGGGGTTTTCACTTAGTCAAGTTGACATCAAAAAAACCATTACATGTAGTTAAGAATAATACTCTAGCAGTGTTAGAGTCCCTGTGGATAGGTGAATAAAAGAAGAGGTGGTGTGTGTGTGTGTGTGGTGTGTATGTGTGGTGTGCGTGTAAAGGAGGAAGATGGAGAAAGAGAACGAGTGATGCTGGACCTCTGGGCCCTCCATGTCCTTCATGCCCTACCTTTACAATCCCAGGACCCCCCAAAGCCTGTCTAAGGAAGGTAATGGGTGTGTAACAACATTACCCAAGGAAACTGTGACCTGAGGCTCTGCAAACCTTGACACTGATGTAAGTTTCCTGGCAGAGCCCAGTCTAGTGTTTTAGTGAGGTGGCAGCCCACTCTGCTTCCTTGAGGACCAACCCACACAGCTGGACAGTGTGGCTCTATTTTATCTCCTGGCTCCCAGGGCCATGTGATTTTCCCCATAGTGGCGCCAGAGGGCGCCCGAGCTGCGGCAAACTCCGCAGACTCCCAGAAGAATCCAGCAGGTGCGGCGAAGCCCAGGACCGTGGAGCAGGAAGCGAGGTCCCTTAAGTGACCTCCGTTTTCTCAGGGCACCTACCAAGGCTGCCTTGTTTATGTGCATGTTTCAGGAACCGGGACTCCCGGGAGCAAAGAGCTAGTCCATTCGCTTTCCTTTGTAAGGGGTGAGAGGGGTTGGTTACTGGGAGGTGGCGGTCCCAAGGGCGCAGGAGGGGAGACTCGGACGTTTCGCGCTTCGATTGTCAGCGCGTTCACCGGCAACTCTTGAAACCCGAAGACAACTTTTCTCCGTGTTAGAGTGTCGAAAGATCCGCTCTTTGTGGGAAGGGGACCTGGCGTTGAGCGTTCTGGGGCTGCCTCCCTGACGCACACCCTCTGCACCCCTGCTGCTGGGCAGGTCTGCTTCCTCCGGACCCCTCACTTAGCTGACCCTCACAGCAGCAGCCTCTTTCCTCCTAAAAAGTCAGAGGCCCAAGGTAAAGAAGCAGGTGTTTTCTATAGCCTTGGTTTGCTAAATCAGTTGATTAATATCACCCAACCCTCCTTTCCCCTCTTTTCTTTAAACATCCAAAATCTTCATGGGGTGTTTTTAAAAGCAATACCAATTTTGAGAGGGGAAAAAAAAATCACCACAGGATTCAACGAAGGGTTTAATGCAATGCAATGGCATTATTTTAAAAAATAGCATTTGGCATGGATTTTTGCAGTTCTCAAAGGTGCACAGTGAACAAGAACAAAAAGTAGAACAGGCAGTTGGAAATGGTAAAGAATGGTTTCTTACTCATAATCTGTGCTCAGAGCACTCATAATTTGCACAATAGGGACATTTAAACATTCAGGGAGACTGAGCAATAAACACATTTCTTACTCAAACACAGCAAAGGTCAGGGAGGAAGCCCAGCTCTTCTTTCTTGTCTGATGTAGGCTCTGCATGGCCTTCACTTATGTGTGGTTTTGGAAAGCTCTGACAGCGGAGAGTGTCTGGGAGACCTCTCAGTTGTCAAGGGTCTTCTTATGTTTCCTAAAGAAACTCGACCTGGATTCATTACGCATGTCACAGAGTAAAGAGAATTAAATATTTTTCTAAGGCTGCAACTAATCCTGAAACTTAAATATGGGGGAAGGGGATTCCATCTATGAAAGGTTTGTGAAAGTTTTACTGGAAATGTACAAATATGTTGTGTTTAAATAGCCTCAGATGAGGAATATGGCGTTTTCTTTCTTCCCCTCTCAAAAAAAATCCCCAATGTTTTTCAACTGTCTATTCCCAAACCTCTCTTCATAGACTTCAATTAAATAACATAATATCTTTTTTGAGTCATTTAGGAAAATATTTATATATCAGTGAAAGCAAGGAGATTCTTTGAAAGATCTTACTAATGTATATTAGAGTAAGACCAAACCTTGCATTTATGATGTTTTTTCCCTTCATTGAAATTGTGGGTCCACATTAAGGATTTTTTCCTCCCTTTATAAACATGGGCACAGTGCTGTAACTTCCTTTATTTACAATCAGTATGTCCCATGGTTAACAAAGAACTTTTTAGAGAAAAATGTGCCCTAATGAAATTCAGTAATTCTTTATAAAAAGAAAAAAGGATCTTTTATATGCATTTTTATATGCGTTAAATATATAAGCATGGTGTGTACCTGGTAAAGTTGGTTTTTTGCTGACAGTGTAACACAGGTAAATCAACATAGAGTCCAAGACACATTATAGGGTACACTTTATTGGGTTTTACCTTCAGGTAAAGACTTCTATTAAGAATATACAAGAGCCTGCATACCTAACCTGCCTTGTTTTCTGTAGGGCTGTATACATAATCTCTCTTTTTAAATTTGTTTAATCAAAGCATGCTATATTGAATACATTTAATTGGAATCCAGTGGTTAAAAAATATAAAAATTTACTGCGGTAGAAAAGTTTTGATTAGTACTTTCCATTAGCAAGTGTTGTTGCATAAACCCTTTAACAGCGTGTTTGCATTCAGACAAGAACTGACTTAGCAAAACAGGTGATGCTTTCAACTGTACAAATATATTATTTCCCATAAATATCACTAATGAAAGAGGTGGTGTGTTTCAGAGGAAGCAACTGCAATGAAGACTTTTAAATCATCTTAAAAAAAAAAAAAAGAGGTTCCAACCTTGATAAATATGTGCATGAGGACTGGAAAGGTGAATTATTAGGTGTGGAAAGCAGAGTCTAGAAAACCTGTCCCATGCAGATAATGGAATGAACTTTTTGAGATTGTGGCAGATAGGACCTGGGAACCAATGTCTCTGTTAGGGTCTCACCCTTTCTTCCCAGATCAGGAAAAAGTGACCTTAGATAAAAAGAAAGGGAGTTTTACCCAAATGAAATGTTTCAGGAAGATGATAAAATTTTCCAAAATAAAATGAAAAAGAAAGACCTTAATACTTTTTCATGTAATTAAAATTTAAACTAATTAGAACAAATAAAATTTAAAAATTAAATAAATAATAAAACATCAATCAGAAAAAAAAAAGTTTTTCAATTCTGAGAATTTTTTGATTACTCATCATCCAGTATTTAGTTATCAGTTTGCACCAGGAAGTTAACAACAAAAATAAAATAAAATGCAGGTTTTAAAGGGAATTTTGGTTCCCCTTTCCCATTTATGAGACTCCTAACCAAGAAGGTCTTCGTTCCTCAACTGTCTGCTTGAATCTGGAATCAAGACGGGTGTAGCTACACCACTGGCTATTTCATAAGTACCAAGTCAGGTTGTGTCTCACCAGTGAGAGACCTCTGACTTCACATGCCACATGGAAAAGCCTCATGTACTGGACACGGAGGTCTGAGTCTAGATTTTTCTAGTATATAATTTCAACCAATTCTTAAGAATGAGTTAAGTGCAATGGACATTTTCATATTTATTGCTATCATTATACTTTGGTAAATTCCTAGCAACTGTAATGCTGTGTGTGTGTGTGTGTGTGTGTGTGTGTGTGTGTGAGAGAGAGAGAGAGAGAGAGAGAGAGAGAGATATTGAGAGCAAGTAAGTGATATAAAGAGTCTAAAGAGAGCAGCAAGAAAAGGGAGAGGGCTTGGTGATGCAGAAAGTCCCTACTGGGTCATAGTTGTTATAGATTACATTGTACAATCTTATTCCCAATTCATTTAAAGAGGAAGAATATTAGACAGGAAAGTAAATTCCCTCTTCTTTCTCCAAATGGGTGATAGTTGTAAGGAAACTGTCCTGTTTCTTTATTGGTCAGATGCAATGTATAAACAATGTTAAGTATGTAATGTGTGGTTCACTCTGTGTGTATGATATTCATATTGAGAACTGAAGAAGTTCAAAGAGGAACTTGTGCATACACACTTCTCTGTTTCCCTTTGAAGTTCATCACCGTTGTCTGACAATGAAAATGTGAAGAACATCTCATTTTTTGTTACATCCCAGTGTTCTTTCTTTGCAAAATTAATACCTCTATATAATGAATGTAATTTCATGACAGCCGCAAACAATACTAGTTGCAATGCTGTGTATGAACAGAATGGTGTGTATTGTAAGAATACTTTGCAGGAAAATGACATTTCATGTTAGAAACGTCTGATTTGATTGTGGTGAAAAGAAAATGTTAATGTATTCAAATCAAATCATAAGCAGTCAAAGGAAGCAAACTATGTAAAAGAATGTCAGGTTCCAGATGAAGGGATGCCAGTTCAAATTTTATTAATTAATCTAAAATTATATAATATCCCAGTCTTACATGTTAATCAAGGGAAATAAAACTGTAGTTCAAAGCCTGAACAGAATGCAATTGTATTCCTTTTAGGTATCAAGAGAATCATTTTCCCAGTGTTACTTTCAAGTAGGTTTGACTAAATGAGAACTGAAAGTATTGATTATTTCCATGTGTTAAGAAGTAGCTTCATTTGCATATAAGCCATGTACTATTATGTCTTGCAATAATAATAATAAACACCTTTTATTAAGCATCTGTGAAGTATCTGGCCCCACACAGGGTGGGTTTCCATAAAGAATAGGAAGAAGTTAGTTGTCCCCTGGAAGGCGTAGACCCTTGGCTCTTGGGAAATTAAGCACCTCACTGTGGGTTCAGTTTACTTGTGCTTAATAAATCTAATTATTAACTTTCAAAAGATAACTCTCAAAAGATAACTCAGCCCCAAAAGACTATAAATCCTGAATTTGTGGGGTTTGAATTAATAAAATGTTTCTTTAACATTTCCCAAAACTGTCTAGGTCAAGAATTTTGAAACACCCTGGATACGTGGTCTATTCACACCTCATTCCCCAACTCTGTGTCATGAACAGTTCTGTGTCACCTCTACTATCGGTGTCTGCACTCTCTTCCTTTGTAAACGTGTCTTTGAGGACTGAGAGCTTTTTCACCATTCCAGGATCTTCAGTGTTGAATGAAAGAATGAGCAAACACATTCTAGAAATATGCCAAAAATTCACAGTTAAAGGAAAAAGATTTTCATTGAAAATGTAATTTTTTTTAATACAAAGTAATGGGTAGCCTGAATTAAAATTGAAGCTATATCATACAGAAAAATGTAAATAGTAAGATGAATATTCCTCATGGTTCCACCCAATACTCAGTGATAACCACTATCATTTTGACATCTATTTGGGTAGACATTTTTCTAGGGATGTACACATACCTTTTAAAAATCAAATATGAATTTTTACCATGCAGCGAAACCACTCATTCACTTAACAGCATTGTATCAGATTACAATAAATACAAAACTGTATTCCACTTTAAAAGGCTAGGGTTGTGGCTCAGTGGCAGAGTGCTTGCCTAGCATGTGTGGGGCACTGAGTTCGATTCTCAGCACCACATATAAACAAATAAAGGTCCATTGACAACTAAGAAAATATTTTTTTAAAAGGTTTTAGAGCTTTGCACCCTGCATATTTATCAAAACAAATGCTATCAATTCTATAATAACCACTTATATGTTTTTCAGGGACATTTTATTTTCATCTTAGATGAAACTGCCATTTCAAAACAGCGATAAGGAAGATATCCTCTCTCTCAAGCAAGGACCAGTTTAAAAACTTCCATGTGAAAGATCAATATCATTACATCACTCTTCTTTGCTGGAAGAGTGCTTCTGATTTTGCTTTTCAAGGATCTTTTCCTGAAGGTGGATAGTGCTAAAGGAAATTTGGTTTCTTTAGCTAATGTTTGGAGTGTCAGGAAAAGAAATCATGAAATGCCTGGATTCTTGCATTCCTTCTGATTTGGGAAATAGGATATTCTGCACCTAAAGATCAGAACGTACTGACCACTTTTGATTTCAATGAAGACTTGAGCTGCTGTGAGAAGCACCTCCTTCTAAAATTAGTTATTCAGGCAGCATTGACTAAGAAAAACCTGTCTGTAAAATACTTCAATTCCTTGTTTGGGAATGATAGGTGATCAAAATGACGGACTTTAAAAAGTGGTTATTATTTTGTAGATGTTGAGCTTATAAAATCATTACTTAAAAAAGGAAAAATTCGTAGAATGTTTCACTAACTGACTTTATTCTTTAGCTCATTCCGGAAGGCCTTGAAAGAACAGCAAAACCGCTTGCTTCAGTTCTACCCTTTCTGCTCATTTTCTGTCACTCAAGATGTGATTTTTCAGTGACAGTCTTCACTGTCATTTACCCATGTCTGTCAGACCAAGAGACTGACATTTTCTAAGGTGAAATGAAAACCACCAAGACCCACTCCTTGGGAAGCGTGCACTAAGGAGGGTACAAAAAGCGGTGGGATCTCTAAACAAAGTTCCATTCAGAAACTTCTAGAAAAAACAACAGTAGTGTTTCTCAGTGCCCCTGAGTACAGATGGATCTGGGGTGATTTTAATACTGCTATGGAATTATCTTATTTCTTTGAAATCTTCTGTTCATGACTGGATTAAAATCCTTGGTCCTAAATGAAAATCGGGCCTTGCCACGGAGTGAGTGGGGAAGGAAACGGAAGGTTCTTTGCTATTGTCTGTCCCACATCATCTCCCGCTAGCGACAACCTGCCTGGTGAGAAAGGCCGTGTTTGACTTGCTGTCAAGAGAATGATGACTATTGCCCTGGTCGTCTGAACAACATCTTCCTTGGTCATATTTTGATAGTTGCCTACTGTTTTTCTAACACAGATGAGGAAGGGTGAGCCTCTTAGGGGAAGTTACTGTTTCTTTCCTGAGATGCTCAGTAAGGATTAATGTGGACCAGGGTGGGGAGCAGGGAGGACCCGGTTAAAATCTTGGCAAGGGCCTAAGAGTGGGCCCCACCTAATAGCTGACAGAATGCACAGTCCTGGTCCAAGCTGTTCCACAGATGTGAGCCGGGTGCCTCCCAGCTCCAGCTGATGTGGCTTAGCAATGAAATGGCATCATCCCCTTAGGAACCCCCATTGCTGAAATTTCACTCAGGAGATAGGCTGCTTGTGATAACAGTGTGTTGGTGACACAGCCTTTCATACCCGTCCTTGGGTGACCTCAGATGTAGCAGGCAGAGACAGTGAAGGAAACCTTTGCAGAGGGGAGCCTCCTGTTGGTGGTGACTCTCCATGCCCTGAGAACATGGGGACTAGCGTGGGAGACTAGCCACATGGCCGCAGGGTGTGTGGGGAAGAACTGAGGTAGGAGGCCAGGCTGCTGATGCAGATATTTATTATTTTACTGAATGACTGCTGAGTGACAGGGGTTCCTTACGTCCTAGCAGGCTGGCATCCATGGAACATATTTCCAACGTGAATTGCAAAAGAAATAACAAAAATATGAAATGGCTAATTAGGCAGCCATTTCACAAAAGCCCTGCCTGATGACAAGTTTCTTGGTCAGTCTCGCCATTTGCTAGTTTCCAAGCAGAGTGAAGTCAGAGTCCCCGAATCCTGGACTCATGGAGTCTGGGCATGGGGGTGGAGGGCAGGCAAGAAGGAATAAGGCTGAACTATTCCACGTACCTTAATACATTTATAATGTGTTGGTGAATTAATTGCCTTTTGAAAAGCTCTGGGGGCATTTCAGTTTTTGGTGGGAAGGTGTGACCCATAGTCACAGAACAAGGATTCTAGTCAAGTCTGCTGGCCTGCCTGCTTTTTTCTCTTTTCTTTCTTTTTCTTTTTTTCTTTTCTCAGTACTGGCAATTGAACCCAGGGGTGCATTGCCACTGAGCTACATCCCCAGCCCTTTTTATTTTGAGACAGGGTCTTACTAAGTTGCTGAGGTTGGCCTTGAACTTTCTGAGACAGTGATGAGACATGCCCCTGCTTTCTGGAAGACTTTTGGAGCATTCAAAGCAGGTAACCATGCTCTTGAGTGATGAAGACCTATCTTTATTCATTTGTGCAGGATAAATCTTCAGAGTTTATAGCAAAGATGAAAAAATGAGAAATATTTCCCCATTGTTTCAGGCTAACAGTATGAGCAGCTGCTCATTCAGAGGAAAGGGCACAGTAAAGTCCATATCCCTGGTAGCTTCCATAGCTTCCACAAAAGATCTTTCTTCTAAGCATTGGAAAGAAGATGGCAAATTGCTGTAGTGTTTGGCTTTGACCTACACAAAGGGAGAAGATCCATTCCAGACACGGAGAGGAGATACACACAAGGTAGAAGAGAAGGCAAAGACATTTTGATGTCCCTTTTATCTTGGTATGTATGGACTAAAAGGCCAACATCCTGAGTATTGGTGGGAGTTGATTTCCTGAATATTGCACATCATCTTATGATCTGTTTTGGTGCTTCACGCTAGGAACTACCCTAAAACTTGGTGGCTGAACCAACCATATTGTCTTGCTCACAGTTTTATGGGTAAGGCATTCAAGAGGAGTTTGGCCAGGCAGTTCATCCCTAACCTGCATCTTATTTACTTTATAACTGTGGCAGGGGGAGGTACTAGGCATAGAGCCCATGGTCTTTCACAAGCTAGGAGAGTGTTCTACCATTGAGCTATAGTCCTATTCCTTAATCTCATAACTTTTACTGAGTTCCCTCCCTTTCCTCCTTTTTCCCTTCCTTCCTTCTTCCCTCCTTTCCTTCCTTCCTTCCTTCCTTCCTTCCTTCCTTCCTTCCTTCCTTCCTTCCTTTCTCCATCTCTCCCTTTCACTCCTCACTCTTTCCTCTCTTTTGCTGTGCTGGGCATTGAACCCAGGACCTCATGCATGCAAAGCGTATGTTTTATCACTGAGCTGTGCCTTTGGCCTCTTTTTCTTTTTAAATTCAGTTAAATTATGCCAAGGAACTTAGTAAATGAATGAATCTCATCTGAATCCAGGTGCTTAACCCTGTGTGTCTCTCATGATGGTGTGGCTGAGAGAGTGTGAACTGGAGACATAATGCTGGTCTGCCGGTGGG
The DNA here is from genome assembly GCA_020662805.1 of Glaucomys volans. NCBI lineage: Eukaryota > Metazoa > Chordata > Mammalia > Rodentia > Sciuridae > Glaucomys > Glaucomys volans. The sequence goes on from JAJEJO010000115.1 coordinate 501,123, forward strand.
AGTTTCTCCTGTACAAATGGCACAGAGAACTTGTATTTTCAGATGCAAAGATGAGGGCACAGAAGCTGTGAAAGCCAGTGTAAGCCAGCTTTAACTGGCCCTTCCTTGCCATCCTTCCCATGGCTTTGGCTCCCTGGTGACAGCTCCTGCATGAGTGTGCCTGAAAGGGCTCCTTCTGTTGCTTAGACACTGTTGTGTGCAAACACACATACAAGTATGCCCATGTATTTATATCCACCTGCCTGTCTGCCTAGAGAGAGGGAAGGGAAGGAGGAAGAAAGAGAAACTGCTTAAAACAGGACTGTGGTAAGATTGTTGCTACTGGTAAGTAGTACAGCCTTATTGTAGAGAAGTGAAGGACTCCCATTGGGCAGCAGAAGGACTGCTCAGATCTGGGTCATATTATAGCACAGTTACCTGTACGCCTCTCTTCAACTATATTTTGCCACTAAGAGAAAAACCTGAGATTGCACCAGGAAGGCTTTTTCCTGCCCAGATGGGCCTGCAATGAATCCAGCTTCTTTGAAGGACTGATACCCCCAGGCCAGAGAGAAGCTGGAGAGCTGTAAGGGCCCAGCTTGCTTCTTTCCAGAAAATGGGATTTAATTAGACATTCTTTTCAACAGCTCTTACCAACCAAAGGATTAGTAAGGCCAAGTACAGCCTCTCAGGAGGAAATTGTCTGGAAGAAAGACGATTTTCTGCACCTTGAAATAGGAGTAGGGAAAATATGGAAACAAATATTTTTGGTCTTGGTTTAGCAAACCCATATTCAGCTCTCCAGAGTCTATTTTTCCTTTTAGACTAAATGTCACTTTTACTCAGATTTTAATGTTATTTTCTTGTGCTTTAATCACATTTCTTCAGTTCATTACCTTTGGGCTTTACCTATTGACTAGAATAAAGAGGGTATTTGTTACACTGAGGCAAATTTAGACCAAAGTTTGTGTTTGCCTAGTTGGAAAAGAGATGGGAGGGCCCAGATGATTCGGGTCAAATGGTGGTCTGCTCTCAGCTGAAGGCCCAGCAGCCTGGGACCGTGGGATGTCAAGTGGGTCTAATCCAACAGGGGACTTAGAAAGCCTCTCCCAACCAACTTCAGCAACATTGAACATGCTTATCTGGTAAAAATGGTTAGCACCAAGGCCAAGTATTGGGTTTGAAGTCAGAAATGGCTAATATGACAGAAGATATGGTAGCAGGATTAGAATTCCAACCAGGGAGCCCCATGTAACTGCCCGATGGCCATGTGCGTGTGGTTCCAGGGTGAAGAGCTCTGCTGGATACCAGGATGAATGCCTCCCTCAGGACAAAGCCAGTGGTATCAGAGGGAAATGGCCAGGAGCTGTACTGTGCGTTTCAATCCAGGTGTGCTTTCCTGGAAGCTTGCAAGTTACAAGTTCATCACACTACTTTTGGACTGTTTGAAAGGATTAAAGAAGATAGTGAAGACCCTAACCTGTGGATTTTAGACAAAACACTCTTGCAGGTGGATATATCAGAGCCCTTAAATCGGATTTTTATATTTTTATTTTATGCTGGGGCCAGTTGGGTATGTGTGTGTGTGTGTGTGTGTGTGTGCGCGCGCCAGATGATAGGAAGAGATGATATAGACAGAGAGATAGTAGATAGAATATATATGTCTCTGACATTGTCATAGAAACCTATGGTATATATTCACTTTTGTGAGTCCTTTCTTGGTGCCAAGCTCTGTACTAGATGCCATATGGGATTATAGAAATGAATAAGCCACACCACCAATCCCACAGATGCTATCGTCTAGTGGGAGAGAAACACACATAAATATTGATATGAAGCACATTGTGATAATGCCATGGTAAAGAGATGAACAGAGCACTGAGAGAATAGAGGGATAGACATACTCCCATTGGCAATATCTTGGAAAGATTTTGTGGAAGAAGGGGTGGTGGTCCTGGGCTTAGAGGATGAGGAACCTCCTCATCTCCGGCAGGGTGGAGGAGTCAGGAGGGATTCCTGGCAGAGAGAGCCATATGAACAAATCCATCATCCAGGGAGAAGGCACAGGCCTTGGTGCCTCTAAAATCCACAGGAACAAATCCATCATCCAGGGAGAGGCATCCCTGGAATGGCAGGGACACAACATGAAGGTGGGGAAAAGACAGAGAAGTCTGAGAAATGTGAAGATACAGTAGGGGACTGATGGCTCATTAACAAGGACCACCATCCATGGAAAGAAGGTCTCATGAGATGGTGTGACCTTTGCTCCTTAAAGTTTCATTTAGCATGAATTATATTTTTGCTTAGAATATGAGCACTAAGAGAACAAATGTTTCCACTAAGGTGAAATATAAGAGGGATGTGTGTGTGTGTGTGTGTGTTTGTGTGTGTGTGTGTGTTTTCACATACATGCAGCCATTTGGTGCCTGAAAGATATTTGAAGTAAGGTAAAGCATCTTTTACCTATAAAAATCACCTGTTCTTTGCTTTTTCTTACAATTACAATGTCACAGGTGCACATTTTAAATCTTTTTTTGAAGTGAAATTAGATGGGATCCTTTTAAACCTGAATTGTTTTGGATTTAGATTGAACCTGGAGTGTTTTTGCAGGCCTTGGAGACGGGCCCACTCAGCTTCATTCATGGTTGGACGTTCCTTGGTATTTGCTTACATATCCCTATCAGGAGACATCTTTAATATTTTATCAGGTTTAAAGGGTAGTTTTCATCACATGGCATCGTGTGGCCTGCAGAAGGCACTAGGAAGTGGAAAGAAGGGTCTTGGCCTGTACTAAGTGACATAACTTTAATATACATTCTGATGTTGGAATTTTATTCACCTGATAGCAAGACTGCAGATTGGTATCACCATGCCAGTTTTGCTTGTATCATTGAAACCAGCTATTAGCACAGCATGCTTTACTTAAGACCATCTCCCCTAGCTGGCTTAATGGACTCTCAGACATAAAAATCGCATACTCCTGACCTGTGCCTATGCTGCCCCCATGTTCTGGGGAACTGGGCAGAGTCTAAGTGCATGATTTGGCTGTTTGCATACCAAAAGGAAGCTCAAATCCTTCTTATAAGTGAATACTTGGAAGGGAAGTGGAAATTTATCCATTAGCTGAAAGAGCGGAATGCACTATAGGATGTAGAAGAAGCACTCTATTTGATTATTAAGTGTTTTGTAATCTGAAACTGTAAGTTAACAATAATAAAATGACGTGACCCAGGGGCAGAACAATTTTTTAAACTTTAACATGAGAGAAACAACACCACTGTGACTACTCAGAGAAATTGCCTGGATGTTTTCAGAAATTTGAAAACATTCTCATATAAATAAATACTTCCCACATCATGAACAAACACAGAATGGGAAGTTAAAGCCTACGAATGTATGATATGTCAAAATACATTCTATTGTTATATATAATTAAAAAGAACACATTTTTTAAAAAAGAAAAAAAATTCCCACCACCAGTTAGGATCACCCTAGGAAGCAAATGGTTTTGATCTGATTTTTTTTTTTTTTTTTTTTTTTTTTTTTTTTGCAGTGTATAGGGTGGAATCCAGGACCCTCCCAGGGAGCTACACCTCTGGCCCTCTACCTGAATTTCTAACTAGTTCTTTGAGTTTTGTCTTTCACTAAACTGTCTAAGGATGAGAAACACAATCTTAGTTGGAGACACTTGCAGTTTCTTTTCTATGAAAACTCCACAGCTCCCTTGTCCTGGTCTGGCTTCTTGATGAGTCAACCTGTTCTTAAATGAAATCAGTAGATTGAAAATTTGCATCAGCTAGAAGCCTGGTGGAGCCATAGCTCACTGGGTCTTCCTTTCCAGAGTTTGCATTTTAAAAAAGCTGAGATGGATCCTGAGATTTTGTATCTCTTTCAGGTTCCCATGTGGTGGTACTGCTGTGGGTCCTGGGACCACACTTGGAGAACCACTGAATTCAGTTATTTTTTCCTCTTAATCATTTACATTCTTACTCAATTATAACCATGAACATCCTATTGTATCGTGTAAACGCATCTACATAAATTGTTTAGTACTGCATAGTATCGTGCAATATAGCAGCATAATAATTATTGAAAATTTTCTATAGATTTTTCTGTTTTGGTTTTTCTATGACTTTTTTGTATTAAAAATCCAGTGATTTCTAAGCCACTTTCACTGCTGTAAACAATCCAATGAACCTAATGGAAGCTTTTATCTCATAATAACTGATCAACTGGCAAAAGAAAACAAATCAAGTTAGGAATGAGCAGTGTGATGGGTGAAAGGAAGGTCTAACACAAAATTTGGGGTTGGGGTGGAAAGTGACCAAGAAAAAGATTGAAATAAAAATAAACAGTTGAGGTGGCATATTTATGAATGAATGAAATCTGTACCTGCTCCAGTGAGGATATGAGATCTTTTTAGACCTTCTTGTTCTGTTGCTCACTTGTTTTTGCATGATTAAGGTTACTACACTAAGCCCACCTGATAGAGAATCTCAACCTAAAGGAATACTTTTTGAATTATATGGCTCATCAATGATCTCAGGCTTCTCGTTAAAATGTAGTCTGTGTCAAAGGTCTGGGGCCACGCCTGGGATTTGGGTGTTTCTAAACAGCTGCCAGGTGCTGCTAGTGTGGCTGGTCCACTATCCCCAGGGCCAGTACCAGTGCAGGCATGCAGCCGGGTAGCAGGGCAAGTAGGGCCCTAATGATCAACACTGCTTTCTTTGGATCATTGCTGTATTTTCTTATCTTACAGCCTTGCCACCAAATGTTGGCTTGTGTCACTGAGATTAAGACAGGGGTTTTATGTTTCTCTCCCTGTGATTGAAGTGATCCTGAGACCCTGTTCATATCATGAGATTATTTAGTTATTTTTCAACTCTCTTAAACAGGCATCTTTCTCCTGTATTAAATTGTTACTCTGTGTCCATTTTTCTTTTCTTTTTTCTTTTTCTTTTCTTTTCTTTTTTTTTTTTTTTTTTTTTTTTGTGGTGCTGGGGTTTGAACCCAGGGCCTTGTGCTTGACAGGCAAGAACTCTACAAACTGAGCTACATCCCCAGCCCCCTTGTGTCCATTTTCCAAATGAGTCTCATAACTTGGTTTGGGGCTCGAAGTCAACTGTAGTTTTCTGGCCCTTCTCCTTGATTCTGGGTACAAAGATGAAAAAGGTCAAAGTGGGCAGTGATCCTACGGCTGCCTTTGACTCACTAGTGCTTTAGTGGGTATACAGCCCCAGCCTAGGGAGTGGATGATAGCTGTTGATTCTTTTCAGAGAACAGACCAGCTTTTTTCATTTGCATAAGTTCAGTCCTTTTCAATGCCTGATGTGTATTCGACCCCAGTGAGCTGCTGGTCAGGGCAGTTCAATAAATTTTTATTGAGCATCTTGTGTATTTAAGACCCTCATGAGGACATCAGTCTAGGTTTTTAAGTTGATCATAACCCAGGAGAAAAACTTAGACAAAAGAGGAATTCATTTAGGTGAAAACTGGCATAAAGTATTCTACTAAGCCATGACCCAGAAGTGAGGAAAGTCTGCTGGTGTAATGACAATGGTCCTGCACTATCAGGATGGCCAGGTAATTGTTCTTCTGATCCTTTAGAATCCCCCCTACTGCTCAGGTTTTCAGCTTCCATGTTAACCAAAGACAGACCTGGCTGCTTCCATGGAATTTGCTACTTTCCCATACTTTTCCTACAGACAACATATGGTACTCAGTGGCATGGTAGAAGTTCAAGTTTTTCTTAGTCTGTATGCTTTTCTTCAGTTTTGCAAAAGTAACATTTCCTCAGTCCTGTGGTGGTGTTCATATAATGTCACCTAAGGAGATAAGTGTTGGTGTCCTGATTTTACAGGGGTAGGAACTGAGGTCTTGAGAAGTTAATTTGCGGGTTCAACAGCCATTGATGGAACCAGCATTTAGGCCTGGAAATGCTGATTTCAGGACCATTGTTCTCCAAGGACCTGCAGGATTTGTGAATTTATAGAAGAATGTTCATTAATGCATTGCTCATTTGCAATTATTATTTTTATTATCCCTGATGAATTTCTACTCTACTGTACTATTCAGGAAAACTTTAAAATTGTTTAAAAAGTAAATAAAACTAAGTGGTGAATCTAAATATTTTAATCTCTTATTAGTTAATGCTATTTTGATTTAGTCAAGAAGTGGCCCAGGCACAATAAAGTATCATCATCCCATCCTTAATGTTTAATGCATAGTGTGTGGACTTGGAGACTATTGTTATAGTAATTGGATCTGCCAGTGCAAAGTTCCTGGGATCTAAGAGGTGTGCTACTCACCCAAACACACAAACAAGGCCTTTGTAACTGGGACAATGTTGGGAGAATTTCATCTGAATGAACTAAAACATCAATGTGTAACTGGTTTTAATTTATCTTTCAGTTTTAGTTAAAATGTTCTCTGTTTTCCTGTTCTTGTTTTATTTTAAAAGGAAATTTCCTTATTTTGTTGTTCTAGTAGACTTGATTTGAATGACAATGATATATGTAATTTCTAGGTTCAATAGGAAAAATGAAACAAAACATTGGCCTAGAAATCAGGAGGCCTAGTATCCAGTTTCAGTTGTGTGACCTTGAGTGAGTCATTAATGAACTTGGGCCTCTGATTCCTTGCTGTAGAATGAGACATTTGAACTAACTGCTCACTGAAGTTTGCTTTCAATTCTAAGTCCTACTTTTCTATTATTGCTTATTCCTATTAGACAGAAGCATGAAAGTCAATGTCCCTTCCTTTCTTCTGCATCAAACCAGGAAAATTGCTGTTTAAAAAAAACACAAGACAAACAAACAAAAACATCTTAGTGGGTTAACAAAATGGAAATTATCTTTCTGCTTCCATAAACTCCAACATGTCTGCCTGGCCAGTCAGCTCTCCTGGGGGCCTCTCTTACATGCAGTGACTCAGGGATCCAGGCACCTTTTACCTGTGCTCCTTCGTCCTCCTCCAGGACCTCAGACTCCTCTGTAAGATCCTTGGTCAGGGGGTGACATGAATCTGGAGGGCCTCACAGAGGTTTTAGGAGCCAGAACACAATCCATTAACCATAACATGTCAAATGATTCCACCCAGATACAGTAGGTCTAGGAAGTGTGGTTCACTTATGAGTATCCAGGTGGAAAATGAAAAGATTTGGTGAATGCAATCTCATTGACAGTTTATTCATTCAACAAATGTTTATTCAGTGACTACTAAATGCCAAATACTATAGTTGGCATACTACTTTTTTCTTATGGATCTTAATTCTAGTGGGGGAAATTATGTGAGTATGCAAGTATGTTTATAATATAAACATTAAATATCTAACATTTATCCTGAGATTAAAAATAGTATCACAAACATGGATGTGGCTGCATCACTGTAAATGCTGATTTTTAAGTCCTTTGGGTATAAACTGAGAGGTGGGATTGCTGCACCAAATGGTGGTTCCATTCCAAGTTTTGTGAGGAATTTCCATACTGTTTCCCATAATGGTTGTACCAATTTACATTCCCATCAGCAATGTGTGAGTGTACCTTTTCCCCCACATCCTCGCCAACATTGTTGTTTGTATTCTTCATCATACTACAGTGAAGCAGACACATCAATGTTTATGGCAGCTCAATTCACAATAGCTAAACTATGGAACCAACCTAGGTGCCCTTCAACAGATGAATGGATACAAAAAAATGTGATGCATGATGGAATATAACTCAGCCTTAAAGAAGAATGAAATTATGGCATTTGCTGGTAAATGGATGGAGATGGAGAATATTATGCAAAGCCAAATAAGCCAAACCCAAAAAGCCAAAACCAAATGTTTTCTCTGATATGAAGATGCTAATTCACAATGGAGGGGGTGACTAGAGAAGTATAGAGTTACTTTAAATTAGGTAGAGGGGATTGAAGGGAGGGGAGGGGGTATGGGGATAGGAAAGATAGTATAATGAATCAGACACTATTAACCTATGTACATATATAACTATAAGGATTCTACTTCAAGCATAACTAGAAGAATGAGAAATTATACCCCAGTATATATGATATATCAAAGTGCATTCTACTGTCATGTATAACTAATTAAAACAAAAAAATGTTTAAGTAGTATCACAAACTGGACATGGTGGTACATAATGATAGTCTAACTATGTTGAGTCTGAGGCAAGAGGATGACAAGTTTGAGGCCAGCTTGGGCAACTTAACAAGACCCTGCCTCAAAACTAAACTTAAAAAGTGGGCATCAGGTGAGTTGGGATGTAGTTTAGTGGTAGAGTGTTTGCTTAATGCATGCAAGGCCCTCGGTTCTGTCTTCAGTAACACATAAACATATACAACCATAAAGTAATGATGGATAAACTTTTTGAGAGCTTTTTATACACTACAGGCACACACAAGCCTCCTTCTAATGACTTTACACATATATATATTTTTTCATTTAATTTTTCAGCAGCCCTATGAAGTAGATAGTATTACTAGACCCATCCGCTATATCAGGAAACTGAGTCACAGAGTAGTGCCTCACTCAGTTTCCAACATACCGAAAACAGTGGAACCAAGCTAGAAACCCAGGCAGTTTGTGCCAGAGCTTCCCTCTTGAGAGCATGTGCTGGTGGAGGGGAAGCTCTTCTAGCTGTCTCTTTCTGGGTACCTGCCTATAAGTAGGTGGCTGAAAACTAAGGGACCATGAGGGGAAATGTGTGAAAGGTGTTTGTAAACTAGAAAACATGAGAACCTAATATGTTCTCAAACTACTCCTGGCCGCAAAATCTTCAAAGGCTTGCTGCTGTCCACAGCTTAACATTTCCATTTGTTAATTTTTTGGACCTTCACTCTCTTGCTTCCAGATTTCTTCCCTCTTCCTCACACTTCCACCCCACAGTGCACAAATCGCCTTCCCAGAATAGGGTCCAAATATTCTCACCCACTTGTCTATCCAGTTTTTGTACATCATTCCCTGCATCCTAGGCCAGCATTCAGCATGAATCTTCTCTGTATCCTGATAACACTAACAGAAAATGCTTAATAAAGAGAAGAAGATCCATAGATAACACAAGATTTAAGGTGGTCAAGGAGGACTCCACTCCCCCACCATGAGATTCAGGTAGAGTGACTTTGAACAAGAAGCTCTGTCTTGCCAACTCTGTCCTCAGGGTCTAGGAGATGGCAAAGAAACAACAGGAAGCTGTAGCCCTCACAGTTCAACCAGAATGTTGGAGATATGGTTGGTGAAGAATCCCATTCAAAATGGAGTTATTTTATAACATTGTAATGAAGGCTCTAGGATCAATCTCCAGGACATAATGGTGGAAGTAATTATGTATGGAGAGGCTTCATTTGATTGATTTGTACGGGAGGTCTAGTCTTGGCACACCTTTAAACGAAAGTTAAAGAAGAAAGTGTACACAATTAATCAATGCCCTGAGTTCACTGCAATGGAAACATATAACCCAGTGTGGGAGCTACTATCCATTCTTCGTGTCACCTTTGCTAACAGAACCTCCATGTGCTTGGGATGGTGACATGCCCAGTCTCTAGGGATGGAAGGAGGATGGTCTTGACCAGTGCTTCCAAACTTTTTTCATGACTTGGCCCATAGAAGATAATTATATTTGCTTATCACACTGTGCTAACCTGGAGGGAATTTGGAGACATTAATATGAGGCTTGGAGAAAAAAAACATATTGCATTATCTTCAATATTATTTAAGTAGGATAAGAAAAATAAAACACAAATATTTTGAAAGATGTGAATTATTAAATTTGGCTGAAAGATTTCAGATAAAATGTTTTCTAATTTGTATATGAAAAATTCAAGTTTATTTCCAGAAACCTAAATTATAATACTAGGTTTTAGATTTGAAGTGGTCAAATATGATTTTTCATCCAGCTTTTTAATGATGACTTGTTCACATTCTTGATAGTCGTCACAGTTTTGTTCAAACACATTGGTGACTAAAAATATTAGAGCCAAAAATACAACCATTCCAAATTTGTAATAGTTGAAGTGATTTTTAAAAATCTGACATTTTCTTGACAGAATTTTAAAATTTCACTTGATAATGTGAAGTCCCAATTGTAGTCAAAATTTTTATATCAAATGTTTCAAAGTCATGATGAAACTCTAATTTCCAGGATGTGTAGTCAGCCTACCAAAATGGCACATCAATTGCACAAGGACACCCCTTTGATACAGGTAAAACCTCAAGTTAAGGATGTGCAATGGGAGCTGGGCTTGCCAGAGGCCCCCATTTAATTTCCTTTATCCCCAAGCCCTCATGAGCATACCTTGGGTCTTTTCATCTCCCCCTTGGACCTGGACATAGGAACCTCTCTGGCAGTGTCCTAAGCTGCTTGTTCCTGTGCACTGCTGAAGGCTCTATAGCTGGTTGTTCCAGGGCATGTCCAGGTGGAGCATGCTCCTGTATCTCCAGCAAGTGCCAGAGGTTTCTCCCTGCGGCCACTATCTGAAGGGCCCAAGGCACATCATTGAACAGGACTCTACTTAGGTCTCCTTCCAAGGAGCTCTGAAAGAGCATGCTCATGGCCATAAAAAACTTGCCATCCCAAGAGATCGAGGATCCATTTCACATGGCACAACTATAACCAATAGGCCACACTCAACATGGCACTCTAGCTGGGAAACTTAGGTCTAACTAGCATGATGAGCCTCTTTTCCACGTTCCAGCCTCTTTGAAAGGTAAGAGTGCTGAGTAACTTAGTTTTGGTTAGTGAAATCCAGGTAAATTGTCTAAGAGCATGGGTAGTTCTGGGAAAGTTTTTGTTTTTCCCTGATAAAGGAGATGGGGGAGGATAATGCTGATCCCTCCTGCCCCCTTCTGCCCTGAGATGGGGTATGTGCTGGAGCTTCTGCAGCTATCTTGTGAGCAGGAAGTAATGAGACTCAGGAAGAGATCAGGAGTGCTGCAAAGTTCCTGGTAATTCCATCACTGAGTTTCTGGACCAGTGCCAAGGATGCTAGCTCCAGATTTCTTATTGCATGAGAAAAATAAACTCCTGCCTGCTTAAGACTGTGGATTCTGAGTTGTCTGTTATTTGCATTCAAATGTCTTCCTTATACAGTCATTTTTCTAAATACCTAAGAACACACAGAGGATGAATAACATTAGACTCCTTTATCTATTCATGAAACTATTCCTTAAGACACTTTCATTTACGGGCAAATATAATGCTAGTTTTGCAAACATTCTTTAAGAAGTATAACTTATATTTGACTCTTCTATGAAATATGTGTGGATATTCTGCACCACATGTGGCTTGTCAATCTGAAAAGCACCTTTCCCACACGTTCTGTGGTAAGGTCCTGCTGGGTGGAACGAGAATGAGCTGTGGCTCCTTGCATGAACTGGGCAACTTTATATCTCCTTTCCTGTATCAGCCATAGTGGCGCAGACTCCAAGACCTGAAGAAGGACTTTTCATGGGAGCTTGAGTAATGGAGCATTGGTCAGCTTCTTTTGCTTCAAGCAGTAGAACTCATTTGAACTGTCATAAACCAAGGAGACATATATCTAAAGGACCCTAGGCTAACTTATGTGAAACCAGCCTGTGTGCAGAGTTGGGTTTGCAGTGAGTCATTAAGAACTGCTTAAAAAGAAAATGAGCATTTGCACATGTCTCTGTCTCTATTTCTCCATCTGCCCCGTTGACTTTCTTTCTCTGGCCATAGACTGAATTTCTTTGCTTGCAAAAACATGGCTCCCAGTAACTCTGAGTTTCACATCTTTTAGATTCAGCTACGAAAGTGAAAGACACACACACACACACACACACACACTAACTGTCTGGGTTTCCTGTCCCAATAGCTATTTGCTGGGACTCATTGTTGCATAGTGAGCTAAGGGAAGAGTATTAGACCAAGAACCTGCAGCCAAAGGGCGGGTCATGGGAACCTCTTGCAGGAGCCAGAAGGATGGATTTGGGAAGAGAAATTTTCCAGAGAAGGAAGTGGTAGTGATTGTGGGTGGAGTGCCACAGACAGCCACTTACAGAAGCTGTTCCCACCTCAGCCCTGAGCGTGTTTGTCCTGACACAGAAGACACATAGGGATCAGAAATTGGTGTTGGCTTAAGGTTATACAAAATAAATAGGCAATTTGGCATTAAAATACAGAAATATTAATTCTTACTCCAGGTGGTTTCTGCCACTTTAAAAAAAAATTTAGTTGTAAATTTTTTTTAAAAAATTTAAAAAAATTTTTAAATTTTTTTAAAAATTTAAAATGGACCTTTAAATTATTTTAAAGGATAAAATGGACCTTTATATTATTTATACCTTTATATTATTCATCTATTTATCTATGTATTTATTTATTTAATGTGGTGCTGAGGATCAAATTCAGTGCATGCTAGGCAAGCACTCTACCACTGAGCCACAACCCCTGCCTGTTTCAGTCACTTTTCAGCTCATGTTCCTTTTAAACTGTTACCCTTCTTTGTAGCAATTGGCATTGCTTTTTTGAAGGCTCATTAAGAGGACCATACTGTGCTTGACACAGAAACTTCTTAAGACAGCTACCATAGGACCTGGAAGGAGTTTGGAAACAAGAGTGTTTCCTAACCTTATCCTGGAGAGATATTATTCTAATATCCTTGCAAACACAAATGTTTGGGAATCAACTCTGAGATTTTAAGAAAAATAGAGCAATGATCTTTCTTGGAAAGAGTAGGTATAAGATCATTTTAAAGCCAGAGAGAAGAAAACCATTACAAAACATGACAAAATAAAATCTTACTTTTGCTATTAGTTAATTCTTGAATTTTGACTATTAAAGCCTACAAGTTGGGCCATAATATCTGGGGAAAAATAAGCCTTATAAAATTACTATTATCTAATCATCAATGAATATTTGTTTAAATTCCAAGCTTTCAGTGGAACAAGAATTCATCAACCATTCATTCATTCAATAAATATTTGTTAACATCTGCTCTGATCTTACTTTGTGCTGGTCTCCCCTCTGTACTTCAGTCTCTTGGTATGTTTTAAGAATGAATGACTAGATTTCTATGATGTAGTTTAGGAAATATCAATTATGAACTTCAACAATCATTTTCTCCTCACTCCCTATTTGGAAATCCTGTTATCTTTTCACAAGAAGCTCTAAACACATGGAGCCCTGTTTCCCATGACAGAGCTGATGGGACTTAGGGCAGGGTGTGGAGGACCTGCCTGATACAGCCAATCAGATCCTGTCCTGCAGAATTGGAATAGAAAGATGGCGACCTCATGGATTGGCATTAGAACTTGAATTTGAAAACTATAGATATGCTGGTGGGTGAGTCCATCACCCACCATTTTAGCAAGAAATGGATGGACCCACTCAGAAGTCACTGAGTGAGTGTTCAAACCAGTTCACACACAGAGAAAAGTAGAAACAGAGCAGAAGTTCCCATGTGGCTCGTCTGAGAGACTAGCCATTTACGACTTTCCAGAGGCTTCATTATGATAACTGCTCTAGAACCTGGTTGGGCTCCTTGAGCTACCTTTTATGTCTTTACAAGACATCCTCAATCGCTTGAGCCTACTTGATAGTGTTCCTGTTTCTTTAAGCAAATCCACTCCATCTAGGAAGTGAATCAATCAAGATCAACATGAGCCAGCCAGATTTTGAGAAAGCTCCAAATAAGATAACTCTGATGTAATGGAGGATGAATTGTGTAAATGCAATATGAACAATTTTAGAAACTCATAATGATTCTCTTACTAAATGAGAATTGCCAAGTAAGAATGTATTAGGCATGAAGTAGCATCTTATTTGGTTCATTTAAAGGAACATGTAGGCAGCTGTCCTGAGAGAGTACCAGGGCAAGTGACTTACAGGAGATTTTTTTATAGTCCATTGGGTCTGTGTTGTAGTAATATTCCTTTCAAGAGATTATGGAAGATTTCTGACAGTTGCTACCATTCAGCCTCCAATGGATCTAAGCAAACGTGTTGTGAATAAAGACAGTAACAGACAACACACGAGACAAAACTCATTAGTTACTAAAGGCTTCATGGATTTACTTGGGATTAGATATAACCATCTTCAGCAATATGGTTTTGCTAGATCACTAGCTAGTAGACAACCATTTTTCAGATGTTATAGATCCCCATCCTTCCAGTCACTTCAAAAAGCCATCTATAGTTGTGAGAAAGGAAGCAGTCTCTGAAGAAGCTCCATATTTTTAACATCTCATGATGAATATAGTCCTGTGCTGTTTAATGAAGGGGATATGTTCTGAGAACTGTGTCATGACACAATTTTATTGTTTTATGAATGCAGTAGAGCATATTTAAATACATTAGGATGGCTACACCATCACTAGACAATATAATCTAATGGGACCATTATATATGTGGTCTATTGTTGATTGAAATGTTATTATGTAATGTGTAATTATAGGTAGGTCCCTAAATGCAGGACAGGTTGACCTGATTAAAAATAAAACTACTTTTTTTGGATAAGATAATATGCAATAAAAAGTTAAAATGTGATTCAGTAAACAACAAATAACCAGCTTCAAATAGCCAAGCGTACAGTGGAAGAACATTCAAGAAACACAGAGATGAAAGGTACGATAAAGATTAGAGTTGCATATATTCAAAGTATAAAGCTAAGATCATAAGGATTTTTTTGACAAATAGAAATGACTTTTGGAACTGCAAATGAGAATAGGATGGACATTAGAAAGACTCTCTTGGGAATTGTGAGCATACTGAATGGTCTAAAGGCAAATGTAACAGGTAGGATTGCCACCAGAAAAGCACTCACTTCCTTCAAATTATTTCTGTCAAAATTGCAAATAGTCTGGGCCTCTGTCAGAGTCTGTGTTGGATGACATGTCCTGGTACTTGTTATAAGATATGACTGCTCTGGTCACTGGACCAGGTGGGTGGGTTGAATGTTGTGAGAATACAAAAGAGAACAGAAAGGAAAAGACAGGTTGGCCTTCCTATGAATGTTTATTGTGTGCCCGTCATGTGTCCACTGTTCAAGAGCTTGGGTCACAGGGGTGAACAAAATTGAAAATGCCTGAGCTCTTTATGAAGTTTACATTCTATTGGGTGTGTCAGATCATAAAAATAACAACTAAATATAAATTTTGTTATATGGTGGAAAGCACTAGAGGAAAGATGAGAAAAAAAAAAGGGTGATGGAATTTTGTATAGGATGGTCAGAAAAATCTCCACTGAGAGGGAGACCCTTGAGTGGGTGAGCTGTGTTTTATGTGAGTGAAGAAAACTGAGAGGGAGAATGAACAGCTTGTGACAAGACTCTTAGGTAGATGGTGCTTGAGATGTGTGAGACCCTTCACAGGTTATCAGTGGAGCTGGAGAGGTGGACAGGGAAGTGGAACAGTGGATAAGCTCAGGAAATCCATGGGGTGAGGTGGGTCATGTAGGGCTTTTAGAGAACTTGAAGTAGACAGTGGTAACCGTGTTTGCTTTTGCTCTGAATTTCGTGAGAAGTTGGTGTCAAGTTTTGAGTGGTGAAGGGACAAGGTTTGACTTTCATTATCAAAGCTTCCTTATGGCTATCAGTTAGGAAATTATCATAATGATCCAGGTGAGACACACTGATGTCTGAGACAGGTCATAATAGTAAAATTGGTGCTAAGGGATAGTTGGGATTCTGATCTTGCTGACAGATCGGTCATGGAGAATAAGAGAAAAATAAAAATGACTTAAAAACAAATATTAAAGGAATGAAATTCTGAGAAAGAAGTAAAGGAAGGATGTGTCTGGAACACATCAAGGAGTTATCACCAACCTTAGGGCTTCTCAGGAAGTCAAGTAAAGAACTGCAGGAGTTGATGGCCTGCGTAACTAGCATGTAATTCTTGGTTCTGAGACATACAAGAACATGACCTAGACAGGGATGCTTGTATTTCTTGACTGTTAAGATGTGACAGTCCCAGACAAACCTATAGTGAAATGAGGTTGTGTGGCAAACCACTGTGAATGTGTTAGACTAGTGACCTCAGCTGCTCTTATGGTTTGAATGTGTGGTGTTCCCCAAAAACTCATGTGTGAGATAATGCAAGAAGGTTTTCAAGAGTAATGATTGGGTTATGAGGGTCTTAACCCAATCAGTGAATCAGTCTCCTGATGGGATTAACTGAGTGGTAACTGTAGGTGAGTAGGGTGTGGCTGGAGGAGGTGGGTCCTGGGAGTGTGACTTTGGGGTATATATTTTGTATCTGGAGAGTAGGGTCTCTCTCTGCTTTCTGATCATCATGTGAGCTGCTTCCTTCTGTCATACTATTCCACCGTAATGTCTTGCCTCTCCTCAAGCCCTGAGGAATGAAGCCTGCTGTCCATGAACTGAGACCTCTGAAACCATGAGCCCCCAAATAAACTTTCCCTCCCCTAAAATTGCTCTTGTCTTTTAGTCACAGCAGCGAAAAAGCTGACTGAAATAGCTGGCAAGTTGGTGGGAAGAGGAAGTGGGAACATAGTGACATCAGGAAAGGAGAAACTCTCCCCTCCTTCTTTCCCTAGTAATGGTGACTCTCAAAAGGTAAGCCATGGTGTACTGGACCTGTGAGGAGCAGATGTCATTAACCAACCCCAAATTTCATCATACGAAGGTTACGTATATTTTTTTTTGCATTTGAGTGCTTTATTATATTGGAATTGCAGTGATATTAACATTTGTACAAATGCACAAAATCTTGTCTCTTCTTGCTAGAAAGAGATGTAAAAATCTGACCTAGTTCAACAGTCTTAATGAACTCATTGTCCATTGGTAACAATAAATGTGTTCAGGATGCAACAAAAAGCTTAACATAAAATTAAACATATTAAATGCTGCAGCAAATATTTACATGTATGTACCCCCAAGTTTTTTCTCCTTCCAATAGGAAGGTGGTTGCTTTACAGATAGACAGACAAACACAAATGCTTTGCTGTTTACAAGGACAAACAACCCCAAGTCCAGAACTTAAAGTGACAGCACCTTTTTTGAGGGGACTTTCTTGGTCAACACTTACTTTACACAGTGCTAAACTTTTTTTTTTTTAAATTATATTTTTTGGACAATATTTATATTTCAATTGTCCTAGAACATTGTGTTTAAACGGAGCCTTTTATTTTTTTCTGGGTCTTTTCAGAAGATCCCCAACCCTATGCCCTCACCAGGGAGGACATTTCAAGCTTATCTTTTCTCTAAAAAAAATGGTGATAGGCAGCTTCCTTTCTCTGGGAGGTGGATGGGGTTAGCAGAGGTTAGAAGGAGAGGGGGTGAGCAGGTCTTCTTGTCTACTGGCTGTCTGATTGGAAGGGTCCTTTCTTTGAAGCCCACTGTACTTGGGCACTGCTGATACCTTCCAGTGTGTCCTGCCATGTCAGGAGGATTGGCATCCCAAAGGAGCCAACTAGAATCTAATAAGCTTATTGTGCGGAAGATTTTAATGATGTATTTAAAGCTAATTTATTCAGGTCCCACATTCTCAGTCCTGAGGCCATCTTATATTATTTTTTAAAAATCCTATAAAGTTTCTATAATATAAAGCTTAGTGTACGAAAACCTTAAATAGCTTAGGAAGAGCTTTGTAGATCCTGATTTCTAATGAGCTAGATATTGTAAATTGGTTTGAATATAGCAGTTGATAATTATCGATTCCTTTCTGATGATAAGCTTGGAAAGGTATCATAGTGCCACTTCAGAGTATTAATCTTTTAACAAATGCTGGCAATTTGGCTTTTCCCCCCTCTACAGCTTGCACTTAAATAGGTTTTTCTTTTCTTCAAAAAATAGATGATTTATAAGGAAAAAAATATATAAACATTTTTTAAGCAATTTGGCTACAAGCATTACATCACTGAAAAACTCCACAAGAAATAGTAAAATATTTTGAATGGACATACACTTTTATTTTCACAACAAGAATGAGATAGGTTTTTTGTTTTTAAAATTTCTTTGTGTGTTTATTTTGGTATTGGATTTTACTTGTAAGTTTATTGCTCCGGAGTTTTCTTATCCTTCCTTAGACTATAATTGTGAAATAGAGGTGCTGTCTCTAATCATGTTAACAAGGCAACACTGTAGTTTCGAGACCTAGGAATGAAATCCATAGGGCCACTGCTATGTCAGCAGCCCCAGAAACTATAGCTAGGACAATAGTCAAATGTGCACCATGATGCACAAAAGAATAAGTCTCCTGGCTCATTCAGGACACTTTGGTTTGGAGGACGAGATAGAAAATTCTTAAGTGTAGCTTAGCTGCTGCCTCACATCTGTTGCATAATATTACATTTTTTAAAAAACATGCTAGGAAAAAGGGATAGAGACTATAAACCTATAGTGTACTGGCTCTTCTTGGCATTACTCGTAGCAGGCTTCACCTAGGCTGGTGTGAGAAACACGTCTTAGCTAGGCTACTACGAATGCGCGCAAATGTACCTGGTGCAAATATTCTGTAAAGTATTTTAAACGATGCAGCTCAGAGCCTTAGAAGAAGGGCAGAGGAGTCATACAGCAGGGAGCCAGGGCAAGTTTAAGGACAGGGAAGAGGTCAGAAAGAGAACAAGAGAAATGGAAAGGAATCAAAAAAGCTAAAGTGCAATTTTAAAATATAAATTATTTTAAAAGCAGAAAAGAGATTCTAAATTGCTCCTGTTCGCATAGGCACAGTTTTATTCAAATGTAAATGGGTTGTTTCCTTTCCCTTCTCAGATACACTGCACAATGGGGCTTGAATGGCTTAAAGCTGCTGCATCTTGTTTGGGAAGGGGCGGGAAGCTCTGAGGAGGCTGAGCATGCAAGGCCTTCCAGGAGATGGGGAGAGAATCAGAGATGAAGCTGTTTTTGCACTTTTACAAGAAAGCTGTTCCAGTTATAGTTACTGATTCCCTTTAGTGAAACTCTGCTTCCTAAATTAAAGAGCTTACTTTAAAAATGAAAAGAAGAAATAAATGTTAAAAAGAAACGGTTCAGAATGTAGATTAAAAATAACTCACAGAGCAATACAAATCCTTGAAATATCTACGCACAGAGATCTAAGCAAACGTTTCCACCAAATGATGGTGAACAGCCATTTGAAACCCTGAAAAATGAAAATACACACAACTAGGGTAGTTTATTATGGACTAATACTTTAAAAACAAGTAGATCCTACAGAAGAATACTGTTCAAATGGAATGTTTAAAAATAACATTTATTAATAAATATCTTATAAAATTCTAAATTAATAGATTCCTGTTCAAATTTTGCTTTGGTCCTTGAATTCCACTGTATACACACATACATACATATATATTTTCTTAGATGGTTTTTATTAATCAGAAAGAAGCACATTCTATCCTAACTGGATGGCTAGTTTTGTAGCAGTTATTGATGCTTAAAAGACCAAAGGCTGGTCTTTTGCTGTAGCTGGTTTATGACTTTAATGACAAACTCAACTAATCTACTAAAATTTGCTTAACTGACAGGCAACAACCACCTGAACATTGACCATTGACACCTTTCTCTGGGAACATGCACTGCATTTTATTTCATTGCAAGATGGGCTCCAAAGGGCATTTGCTCTAAGTCACCCTACTTATTATAACATATGCCTTGATAGCACGCCAGCCTCTTGCCTCCCTCAATGTATGTTGAGACGATAAGGTGACCTGCGTGCACCATGAGGGGAGGGTTTGAGTGCAAAGGGAAAACATCAGACTTAACACCTGGCTTTGAAATGAGTACATTCATCCATGACTGGGACTTTTAATGTCCCTGTCCCAGCATCTGAGATGGAGAAATGTGTCAAGGACAAACAAGACGCAGAAGCCTCCATTTAGGTGAGGATTCATCACGTAGAAATGCTCTCAGGTGTACTCTCTAAGTTGTTAGCCCCAGCACATTAGGCAGGGGAGGCACTGTAGACATTTCCAGAAGCTGGCTATGGCTTCCGAGGCTGATCCAGAAAGCCATACACAAATGAGGAGAGGCAGGGCTACAGGGACCTTCCCTCCCCAGCATGGCGCTCTGAAGGCCATTATCACTGACTTGCAAATGTGTACATGGCTGGGAGAGAACTGGCTTAAGATGTTCTCCTAGATTGGCAAGAAGTGTGGGAGGGACTTCCAGGCAGATCCCATGATCTGGTGAAAGCTTGACCTTTAGGTGAAGTCCTAACTATTCGTATGCCAAGGGTTGATGTGACCAGTGAATCTCTCTGTCTGGATTCCAAGCACTGGCAACTAGCTGGCATCTTCCATTTACTGTATTTCCATACTGTGAATGAACATACCTAAAGGCCCTGAATATAACAAGAAGGCAGTTTACTCTAATTATATGTTGAGGCGGGTTTGCTAACGTGTGTGGTTGGTTTGCCTACTTAGCATAAAAAACAGACATAATTGAGCTATAAATAATGCACATCAGTCAAACTGTCGAGTTGCTGAATTAAGAAAACTCAGGCAAGTTCTTAACTGCAAAGGCTTTCAGTTTAACAACTAAATATTTCAATCAAGAGAAGTAACTAAATCATAATTTTAGTGACAGGTCACTCCCTGGGCATTTTGATATTACTAATGGATTTTTAAAAAATCCATTTCATTAAGTGCTATGCATCAGAAAAGAAAGAAAAGCTTTTGTTTACTTAAAGTAAAACAAAATGAAAATTAAAAAATACTAAAATCCCCAATCATTCCAGTTCATTCTTTTTCTTGTTTTGGAGGGGGGGAAGGAGGACATATAGATGGTACTTGGAAGGAATTCTAAAAAATTATTTTTGATTTTAAAACAGCAATACAATGTTAACTTCTTTTTAAAACTAAATCTTAAACATTTCTTAGGAAGCCAGTCTGGTTAAACCATTGTTACTGCTGGAATTAAAAAAACAAACAAACAAAAAACATAACTATGAATTCAGTATTTAAAATACTTGAAAATGATATGTTTCTCTAAAATATAATAGAAAATTCTTTTCATTTGCATTTCTTTTTTTTTTTGCTTTTCCTTTTTTCTTTTTTTTCTATTTTTTTGCATTTGTTCTGATTCTTAGACCATATATCCAAGTCCTAAGTTGTACTGAACACTCAAAACCATCTTTCAAAAGCACTGCATACATGGAAAGATTGTTGATAAATATTGATTTAAAAAGTAAGTTATTAGATAAAACTGAAACTAGTTATAAAAAATCATGCTTCATGGCCCTCATATTTTCTCCCTTTTTTTTTTACTCCAAAATAGATTCTCACACTATGATGAGAGAAAAAAGCCACATCCTTCCCTTTTCTGAACTCTTATAAAAGTGACACTTTTTGTAAAATACTGTTGTTCTAAAACCCATACACACACACACACACACACACACACACACACACACACACATACACACACAGAGGTCAAGCATTCAAATGGAGATGAAACACCAGCACCTGCCTAGACTGCTAGAGAGAAACACTAGCCCCTATTATTTGTGAAATGCAATATTAAAACATTAGCACAGTAGAATGGCTTGTTCCAAGGAGGCACGACTGTGGTTTGGGTCCTATCTGTTTTTTTGTTTTTTTTTATAATGGGCAAATTCACATAAGTGGTTGAACATATAAATCAGAATTATTCAGAAGAGTGGAGTGAGCAGCCTGTGCCACACATATACATGGGATTCCGTCAGCAGCCTTGGAGTGCTGCAACTGTTCTGGAAGCTGAGAGCACCCCAGGGAAACACTGGACTTGCTTTCTCTCTCCATTTCTCCAGGAGTTAGTCTGCTTTCACCCACCAGAACAGCAGAGCTGGTTCTATAGGCTTAAGAAAAAAATAATAATAATAAATCTTAGGCTATTAGGAGCTGATGATTGAACAATGTAATCTGTGTAGTGAATAGAGCCCTTCTGAATTATTATATAGTACATGGATTTTCAACATTATAGACAGGCTGTATAAAACCAGTTGTAATTCAAGGGTGTGATGTTATAGCCCCGCATCAAAATTTGGGCTTTCACAATCGGGGCTTACAAAGTTCCCTTTCCTACTGTCTCCACAGCTGGCATTCAACAGTGCTTCACCTAAAACCAAACCACCTTTTATTTGCTCTGATTATTAAAAACCTTAAATCAGGCACATTAAACATCTCCTGGTTACTATTTTGTGAAAAGTGAGAATTGAATGAACTCCAGCTGTGGGTTACTGGCAAGTGAAGCAATGGCTAGGTCCACAATTTTGAGGTTTGCTTTTTCTTTTCTTTAAACATTATTTTCTTCTTCACATGCAATGCTAAAGGGGAAAGAATAAAACAGAAGAAAGTTAAAATGAAGAGTAATCAGGGAGCCCAAGATTAAGTGGAAATGGGGAGGGAAATTGGGCATTTGAGCAAGTGGACAAACAGGGGGAAGAGAGGAGGTGAGGTGCTTGGTGGCTTTTATTAGGACATGAATGAATCTTATAATTTTTTCTGGTAAGAGAGAAACAGTTGTCGGAAAGGTTGTGTGTTTAATCTGGGATTCTGGTGACGTCACAGCACAAGCTCAACATGAGTTATGACGTCCTCAGAATTCCTTACCCGGTTACCTTGGATCGATCTCACTTGACATCTAGGTATGCCTCATTTTGGCTAAAAGCTGTGTTTTACAAGATTCATTGTTTCAGACAAAGGGCTGGACTGATAAGAAGGAAACCATGGCTATATACAGAAGAGGTTCCGTTTATAAACAAGTAACTGGTACCAGAAAATTGGAGAAAAGCACCAAAGCGTTTCCCAAGCTGACAGATATTAATTGCATAACTCCCTTTTTTTTCTTATATAACTAAGTATAAAAGACAACATTTCCATAATAACTATAAAAATGAAAGCCAGTCTTTGAAGGGCTGAGGAGTCTTCCAGCTCTGAGTTAATTCTAAAAATGCCCTTAGGAGGAAGGATGCATGGTATGCTACAGCTCTTCTTGGAGGCAAGGTCTGACCCGTGCATTTTAAAGGATTGGATTCAGGTCTGTTCGGTGAGTAGTGAGCTGACTGAGGGTGGAGCTTCCCACCACCTCACTGACGGACGAGGAAGTAGTGATGGTGTTATGCTGGATGACCTGCTGCTGTGAGCAAGCTGGGACAGGACTTGCAGGAGGACTACTCTCCGGACCTAGGAAAAAACACATATGCACACACCAATATAGCTCTTTCTTGTGTGGACTTGCAAACTCCTCAGAATAAAACAGGACTAGACATTGACTTGACGTGGAAGGGTTGCACACATTTTCTTCTGGAAGGTGAATTCAAAATTTCATTTTAGACTGTGGTCACAAAGCTATGCCTTTCCAGTTTATAACTACAAGCAAAGCCATGCTTTCTGTTTCAGCAAAATGATTTCATATATTTGAGTCTTGATGTATGAACTTCCCCATCTTGGATTCTCGGATACACAGCCATATATCAAATGTGCAAAAATACTCACATGTGGAGGGAGAGTCTGTGTTGCTCAATCTAAAAAATTATTTGAAAATAAATTGATCTTAAGCCAAGAATCACTGGTCCTTCCCCCAACCCCTACTCAACTAGCATTTAACCTACAGACTGCTGGGTGTAGAAACTGGGATGGAGAAAAAGGGGTACACTTTATCTAATGGTACACTGAAAATGGGTCACTAGCTTTTCAGCTCAGTGGGTCCCATGCAGTCAGTGTGTCCCAAGGCACTGGAAGTGGTTCACTAAATGCCTTTTTCCCAGTCCAAGGATTTCTCAAGGAGACAAGCCACTGGTAATTGGCTTCTAGCAGGTTATTTTCTTATCAGCTACAAAATTGGAATTTGATAGGATTTTGCAATGTGGAATGCCAGGGAAAGCATAGCCAAAGTTACAAGGAAGTGGTGTGTACAACGTTGGGTGGGGTCAGGAAAGAGGGATCCTCCTAGCAGAATAGGCATTCAAGAATTCCAGCATATCTGCCTGGGAGTACAACTACCCTTTCCTCCTGCTCTTTCCATAACATGCAATGCAAAATTTGTGGCAAAACACTGGATACCAAAAAAAGCAAGAGTACGGGACTTACTTAAATATCCTTGTGATTCTTTCTGCATGGCTGTTATTGGGCAGTCTTTATGCGTTAACAATAACTGTTTCAGCTGGGCCACCTCGTTTTTCAGCATGGACACTTCGTTCTGGAAAGAAACAAATTAAAGTCATGTTGAGAAGACAACAGAGAATACAACTCAAAGTCCCATGCCCTCTCAACAATGAAATCGGCAACTTTTCATATTATGTCTGAGTGACAATAAGACCAATTTATTTAGAAGGGGTTCATCTGAAAATTTGTAGTTTGCCTTCAATTTGGTCCTTACATTTACTGAGGGCTAAGTTGGACTTTAACTCAAGAGTTGAACCCGAGTGGAAGGCCCCAGACCATACTCTAGGTGATGGGCTCTCGAGCCAGGTGATACAGTTGAAAAACCCCACTGAACACTTCCTGTCTGACTCTAGAAAGATGACAGAATCCAGCTGAGCTCCGCCAACTTCATTTATAAGACAGAGATAGAAATAGCACAAAATCATGAGTCGTTGTGAGGGTTAAGTGAGGTAGCAGATGTAAAACACTTGTAATGATGTGTAGTTCATGCTAAATATTCAATAAATTTAGCCATTGTAACCTTCACAAGTTCAGGGTTACATTCCATACAAGGACAAAGTAAAGGAGAAGCACGAACCAGCAAGAATTACATGGCAGGATTAGTGGCCTTAAACTGAAATGCAGAAAGAGTAGACTGACTAGATTATCATCAGATTTCCCCCAAAGAAGTTCCATGTGGGTTGTCACTGAGCAGAGCACAACCCAGCCTGTGACCCATTTTGAAGGGGGCACTAAAGCACATGGTACCAGTTGTTGGCTATCTATTGGCAGAAAGACATCAGCCCAGGGAGACAAGAAGCAATAAGATTCAGGGCTGTGATTGGATTAATGTGATCAGTCTACAAACTATTTTGACTAATTTCAGTCTATAAATTCTTTCCTTCCACAATATCAAGATTGTAGGGTTTTTTCTTATTTACTCAAACAAGTACCTTAAATTTTTACTTTGTGTAGTAAATCACAAAGACTTGCTCATAGCTTTGTAGAATAGTGTGCTGGACACCCATTGTCTACAAATATGTATGTGGAATAGACGGTTGGCTTGAAGGTGTTTCCTCTTGATAATAGTAAACTATAAACATCACACTATCTAAAATAAGCTGTTTTAAAATTGTGATAAATAATAGCCTCTCTCTGGCCAAGGTTCATATGTGGCTGGCAGGCATTATATTTCACATGTAGGAAATTTTTTAAAAGCATGCACAGAAAAAGGTATTGAATGTTGCTGTCATTAATTTGTATCTACACTTGTGATATGAACTTGACTTTGCGGGCATTTATTTTTCACCTAGAGAAGTAAGTATGGGATTCTAGAAGTTTCTTTAAAATAACTGAAACCTGTTTTAAAGAACATCTCCCATTGCCAAGTCATTTAGAACACTGAGTACAACATTATATGAGTAACTTTAATAACAAGGTAATAAAAACCTCATCTACAAAAGCATTTCCCTTTCTCCTCTGAACTACAAAATAAAAATGCCTGTTTGAGAAATTAGCCTTAATGATGAATAAATCACTTAATTGCACAGGAAAATTGCTCTTAAACCTGAGAATATTCATGAAGGTAAACAGCACCTCCCACTTCCCAATGAGTAGGATTGATAAGGGGTCCTGTCACAAACCAAACTGACCCTTGTCAACCCCTTTATTTATAGGACAATTTATGTTAGCCTTAAACACTAACTCTTTCCTCTCTAAAATTATGCCTAAATACTTGTTTTTCCCAGTTGTCCATCTGTGCAAAATAACAAGATCAAAAACAGTCATTGTAAGACCATCATATAAAAGAACTCTCTGGTTAAAAACAAAAGAAAACAAGCACACAAACACGAAACACAAAAAAATTCAAATTGTGCGTGTGTGTGTGTGTGTGTGTGTGCATGCTTCAGGATGAAATGTCATGTTATTTGCATTTTGACCACAGGAATAACATTTTTCTGAAGTCTGGATATCTGCCCTCTGAATAGAGGTTCTCTCAGGTGCAGATAATGTGGACAATAGTTTGAAAATGGAAAGGAGTTCCAAATTTAGTGAATTCACACTTTTCCACTGTGATTTAGAATACAACAAACAAGTCAAGTATGAAACTCAAACTGTGTTCTCTTGCTTTCTTGAACTTCAGGAAGAAAAACTGCTTGGTGGCCATCTTGCAGAGGGTGAGTTTAGGTTCCTTTTCTTCTGCCACCATGTCCTGGGCAGTTAGACCCTTTGCAGGCAGCACTTGCTCTCCAGGCATGAAGAGTTTTGCTTCTTTTAATAAAAAAAAATTAATCCCTTTCTCTGGGTTTCTGCAGTTGCAAGGATCACACACACCAAACCATTTGGAAATGAACCTTTTGCTTCTATAAAACAGCACCAGATCACCATTCTGAACAGTACAGGTGGTGTCCTGGTCTACCACCAAAGCCCTATACAACATATATAACCTTAGTGGCATGTTTTCTCTGAATAGCAAAACACTTTACTAACAAACCAATATGTTCTAAGTATAGAAATGGAGGCCCCAAGGGTTGCTAAGTTCTATAAAAATGTGGGAACACAGTGTTGTAAAAACTGACCATCACTTAAAGATATATGTTAGTATGGACATATTTCTAATGTAACCTGTTAGTCATTGTAGCCATGTTATGTTTGAAAAATAAACAACTCATATCCTTGACAGAGAAGAAGAATCAGCCTCTTGTTCACATGCACATATAACTATGACATTGTAAAGATTAAGTAAAGGCCTAACAGGCAGAGAAATTCAGGGTGTAGATCCATCAGGATGGGGGGCATGAAATAAAGGGTGAGTTCCAGGGTTCAATACCCTAGTACTGAGACAGAGAATGAATAATGGTTGTTGAGTTCCTAAATTGCAACATCAACAAAGTATAAAACAGGACAATTGCACTAATCCTCTAAATTCCTCCCAGAAAGACTGCTTCTTATTCCATGAGTGTTTTTATGTTGCCTTCCATTGAAAAAGAGAATTACCTGATTCTCTAATGATGAATCCAATCAGTTTTTATTCATTTGTTGAATACCATTAATATACTTAAATATATTTATTAATCTTTCAGGTCTTGGATTTCATAAGGAATTCAGTTTCAGCCCCCCATGTACTTCCTGGCCTCATCAGCAGAGATTCTAAAGCAATATTTTTAGTTTCATTTTATAGTAGTTTTCTATGTCCATATGCTTGTCCACATTGTGAAAGAGTAGAGCCCCTTCATCAGGTTCCAGAAGGGTACTTTGGCTTAAGAAAGGTCAAGAATCACTGCCCGAGAGAAGGAGAATGGGTTGTGCACTCTGCATATGTATAATTATTTTAAATATTCCATATTGAAAGACTGATTGATGTAGGAAATGCAGAAATACTAGACTATATTCTAAGAAAAATCCTTTTCAAGATAATGTAAGTAGAATCACCTTAAATTCATTTTGGAAGAGAACAACCAGATAGCAAATGTTTCAAAGTGCATGAAAGAAATCAAATGGGGCTTCCAAGTCCAGTAGGGAAATAAAAGCCAGGAATTTTGGGTGCATTTTCTTACTTTGAATTACCTTACTTTATGAATCAGGAAAATCACCAGTTTTAAAATTCCCCAATGTATGTTATAATAATAGTTCTGGATCTCAGTAGAAAAATACTCTGCAAAAGCGAAGTATAAATAGTAAGTATTGATTCTTTTGCTGTAATCAATCTTCATTTTTTCATTTTTATAAATTAATTTCTGTTCATTACTCTAAAGCAGTAAGCCATTTAAATAGAGACTGAGGGAGGGAAGATCCAGTTGGACTGATCTATTTTTAAATCCATAAGTTTTTCAATACTATGATAACATTCTTGAAACAAGTAATCCAAGGAGTCTCTAAAAGCTACAGTTACAGATTTTTTTTTTTTGCTTGGGGAATGTCATTTTGATATGTGATAAATCCAGAATGTTTTTTGGTGTTAGAGTAGTTTGTGCCAAAAAAATAATTATCAAAATGGGCTCTATGATGTACTGCCCCCCTTGTTTTTAGATTAGCTGAGACCAGGTTTGGTTCACTCTGTAACAAAGGGCTTTCAATTTGTCAAGCAACAGTTCCCATCTGGCCTATTCTCTTGCCAAGTCCCAGACCTGGGCTTGTGTGTCTAAAATTTCAGCGGCAACTTAGACCATGTGTCTTTGCACTAAAAAGGAAAAGCAATTATTTCCATGCACCCATGGAAAGTGCAGATGATTTCCATATCCTCTACGGAACACAAATGGTCTACTGAGCACGACATCAGTGGTGATCTTAGCCACTCTGTATCAGAAAGAAGGATGTGGATTCCTTTAGTTTAAGGTCTTTCTAGAACGAAAGATGGAAAAGCAATAGGTTAGGTTAATAGAAGTCTTGCTGGACTCCTCCTTCTGCTCCTTACTGGTTGTATGATATTTGGGAAGTCTCCTCATCTCTCTGAAACTCAGTTTCTCCCTATATAAAATGTCAGATTGGGTGGTTTTGAATTTTCCCCTGATTCCTTACACCTGTGCTGACCTCTTGGCCAGAAATTTGTTCTGAGACTAGGAAATGAAGTCTGGGGTTTTGATTTTGTTTTCTTAGGTCTGGTTTTTCCAATCTGAAATGCTGCAGCCTAACTAGAAGGTTCTATGCTGGAAAACAACTCAACAGTGGCAGCTGGCCATCCAGACCTTGGGTATTCCATTTGGCTGGAGTTTGTTTGCTTAGCACCTTCCATTTCTGTTTACTTAAAATTTGGCTTACTGAACCAGCCTCAAGAGAGACACCTTTTTTTCTGTTGACAAAGGTCCAGTGAGAGGGAAAGGGTCACTTAAAGGTAGCAGAATCTGCAGCGTCCTCTCCAGCATCACAGGGCATGATGCAGAACCCGCAACGTCACAGAAAACACTGGATGTTTGTGGCTTCTGTCCTTCCGAAGCAGAGCAGTGGTTGGAAAACATCAACAACTTAGTCTTTTAAGAGATTTTCCCTTCCTTGAACACTGCATTAATAACCAAAGGACACTGGTTTCTGTTGCATGAACTCAGTAGATTTTCCCCCTGATTTTCAGGAGCTAGAATTCTTAAAATCTCTTTTTCCTAGCCATTTTGCTCTAAAGAAGTGAAAAAAAAAATCAGTGGTCTAGTAAAGGGTAAATTTACCTTGAGTTTTTGTGAAAGCAATCATAAGTATGTACATGTCAAGTCATGAACTCATCTGACCTCAAACTCAGTCAGGATCATTGCTTTCCTGGTTCTCTGCTAGGACCTGGAGGAACTCAGCAAGGACTCATTTTACTTGTCACTGACTTAAAGACTGCTGGCATGTGATATGTGCCACTGGCCCTTCCTGGTAAAGTAATGCTGATTTTGCACTACTATAATGATCCCAGCCCCAATTGAAGGACATTTGGCAAGGTCTAGAGACTTTTTAGTTGTCACTGTTGGGTGGGAGAATATGCTCCTGTGCTCCAGATACCTAGGGCAAAGGCCAAACATGCTGCTCAGTAGCCTGCAATACACAGAGCACAATAGAGGAAGATTGGGCCTAAAAGCCAATAGTGCCAACATTAAGAAAACCTGCATGCTTTCACCATGTTTCTGCAGGCCTACGGACTGGGAGCAAATTCTTGGATACTCCCCCTCACTCACTGCAGAACCACTGCTGCAATGTTTTCCAGTTCTACCCAGACCAGAAAGTTCATTGACTTAACATGAATGTGCAAATCAAATAATTCTAAAACGATTTAGTCTAATCCTTACAAATAATACCTGTAAAATTTCAGGTTTTGGGTTCTAATTACATTTTTCAATAAATATCAAGATGAAAGTGTGAGTGTTAATATTAAAATATTATCTGGGTTCTACCTCAAAGTTTCTCAAAGATTACTGTGCCTGCCAGATATTAGGAGTGACTTTAAAGGTGCTGAGGTCCAGCCATTCCCCTGTGGTTTGACTCCCTGAAATCACATCCATGCCAAGTGGTCAGGCAGCCAATCCGTGGCCACTCCAGAGATGGGGCACTGATCCACTGATTCAATACATAGTTATCAAGTGTAGACACTCTACTGGACACAGGGGAAAGACAGTGGGGGAGGGGTAAAAAGACACAGCCTGACCTTTATATGGTATACAATTTGGGGTGCAGGGCAATTGGTATGTGGTATTTTCCCCCATATCTTGTCATGTTTCCCAGTTTCTTGCTCATGTCCATCTCAAAAAGAACAATACATTTAGTGGGGAAAAGTCAACATCCGTAAATGATGAAATTTCATCCATGTATAACCCGAACTTTCCTCGTCTACTTTAGATTTGGACACTGGTTGCCCTAAGGGTATTTCCATTCAATAGAATCAAGAATGCAAAGGCTATTGGGCCAATTCACAGTAATCCCAGCAGCTCAGGAGGCTGAGCCAGGAGGATCTCGAGTTCAAAGCCAGCCTCAGCAACTTAGCGAGGCCCTAAGCAACTCAGCAAGACCCTGTCTCTAAATAAAATACAGAAAAAAAAGGGGCTGGGGACGTAGCTCAGTGGTGAAGCACCCCTTGGGTTCAATCCCCCCGGTACCAAAAAAAAAAAAAAAAAAAAAAAAGCAAAGGCTTTGGGGATTTGGGACACTAATTGCTTCTTCCTAAAGATACACCAAGGACCAGACGAGGGAAAAGGATGAAGGTGACCTATGAACTACTAAGATGCCTGGCCTCCCTACTTTGGGCACCTCACCCATTTCTGCTCCTTGGCTATTCTCTCAGCTCCTGGAGATACTGGGTAATAATCTCAACTCCTATTGCTATCCCTGTTTGTCATGTGTCAATTTAGTCGTCTTGTTTTTGCTGGTGAGCACTGCTTTCTCCTTTTTGATATCAGAACAAAGGCCCTGAAGAGCATTATTTGTGCTCTATGCCCTAGGTACTAGAGTTTCCTCTGCTTCTCTCCAGACACTCCAGAAGTGGCCTCATTATAAAATGTCCCCAGTTAAGCCACTCATGAAAAGCAAAATTCAAGCAAGTTTCAAACCTTGCTGAGTTTGAAAACAAGATGGAAATGTTCCTTTGCTTTCAGAGCAAAATAACAATCATAAACCTTTCTTTCTTCCACTCAACAAAAATTTAGGTCATAGGGCATAAGCCAAAGTGACCACCTCAACCTGGTGAATACGATCAGCTACTTTTCAGTTCAAGACTTATTCTGTGCCAGGTAGTGTCAACTGCTTCATAGACACTGGTTCACTTTTTTTTCTTCTAAACACTCTAAAAGTTACCATTCCCATTTCATACATGAGGAAACTGAGTCAGAGAGTTTAAACACAGCAAGCAATGCTGAGCCAGGGCTTGAACCACTGTCTGATCAAAGCCTGAGCTCTCAGCCTACAACTTAGCTGGGTAGGTCCTCCTCTTCAGAGCTTTGTAGGTGGAGTAACTAAAAACTGAATAGGCTGTTTTGTTTGTCCCAGAATTAATAAAGCTGGATGAGTAGGCCTGCAGCTCCTCTGCAGGCGAAGTGTGTGGTATGTCTGTGTAGGTCAACAGGAGCTTGCGGGGCAGGAAATGCCAACTGTGCACAGGGCCTTGGAGGACTGAGGAAAGAGACAGTGGCCTGCACCTGAAGCTGCATGTTTGTCTGGGTGAGTTCTTCTGCTTTCTTTTCCAGTGACATCACCCAGACCTTCCTCTTCTGTCTGCAGCGGGTGGCAGCAGCCCGGTTCCGTTCCAGAAATTTCCGCCGCCTTTCGTCGGGATCTTCATCCACCACCCTTCGCCGGCGTCCCCCCGTGGGTTGGGGCGGCTGTATTGTCTGGGTTGGCTGCATCTGTTGCGTGGCTGGTGAAACCTGTAGGCACAGAGAGGGAGGAGGCGATGGTAACCCAGAAGGACAAGGGAAGAAACCTGAGCTAGCGTTCCAATGCAGAGCACAGAAAGCCAGTCACTTTAGTTAAGCACATTGAGATTGTATTCTGTGAATGAAATAAACAATGAAATCACATCCACGAAAGAAAAGAAAGAGCATCACTGAGCTTTAGTCTGATGTTTTGCCCAGATACAGGAATGACTCACAAAAAGATGTAGTTGGGTGGATTTTTCCCTGACAGGTATTTGGCCAAATCATGGTAGAGGAAACTTTTTTTTTCTTCACCTTCAGGTGTTAGAAATGTTTTTATTTAAGGTATTTTCATTAAAAAAACTAAAAAATAAAAAAACTTTAAAGTAGCCAATGGATGGCTATAGAGTGAAAATAGAGAGGTCCAGGTTGCCACAACACTGATGACTATCTGTCATCTGCAGAAATCCTCCTGTATGTTGCGGTTCCTTTCATTCAAAGGGTGTTACAACCACATCCCTAGACAAACCTCTGGGACATCGTTGCTTCTGTGACTCCTATTGAAAGAACCCCGTGAAGCCAGAAGATTACACTACTTCACAGTTCTTCATGCCCAGGACTAGCTGGACCCTCAGACTCTAGATGGGTCTGCTGGTCTTCAGAGCTTTGAGTAAGGTGGAGGAGAAGCCTGCAGAGCTTCCTAGATAATTGGGGGACATTGCCTTTGATGCTGAAGCTGCCCTGATCCTGCTGCTTGTGTAGGATACAGAGGGATGATGTACAAGACCATATATCTGCACTGTAAGGAAATCCTGGGAGTGGCAGGATTAAAAAGTTTCACTATGGTTATAGACTCCTTGTAAGGTCTACATGGAACTCAGTGACATCTAAGGCTTTGAAGACCGCCACACATATAGCTCTATGTCCCTCCATAATGCAGATGTGTAGCACCTTGTGAAATTTCTACAGCTGATTCTTCACATGTCTGGACACTGAATGCTCTCCCTATTGCACTTTGCTCCTTCTTCCTTCTTCATTCTCAATAAAGGGTGCTTTCCCCCCTCTCCCATTTCTCAGTCACTCAGGTTTATGGCTGTAATACCTATAAAGTTGTTTTACAAGAGACATTTAACCTGCAGAAATAATAGGCAAAAAAGTTTTAAAAATGAAGCCAAACAACCTTTTCTACCACATTCCAACCCTCTGATTGAAATCAATCAGAATGAGTGTAATTGCACTAATAATGGCTACAGGTTGACACCAGCTGACTGATGGTGATAGATTTCAATCCTAAACTCTATCAAACCTTCTATGACTAACTGTAAAAGAATCAGGCTCAGGAGTAAGGTCGAACTGCATCTCAGTAATTTTATCTAAAGCAAAGACATTTTCTAAAAATTCTTTATTGGTGATTCCTTTCCTCCAATCACAGAGGAATAGCAAAATAAATTAATTGTCTAAGGTCTTACTCACCAGAGTTGCTGGTGATGACATAATCCTTGTTATTGGCAAAGATGTAGCACTTGTCATTTCAGATGCTAACTCCTGAGCTCACCCCTGACAAGCCAAGCAGTAGGAGGAAACGTGCTATGACTGTTTCTGCCTTTACTGTTTCTTTTGTGAATAATTAGTGATCTCTTATTGCCAGCCCCTGACAAGACTAGGCAAAACTGGCTTTCCATCTCTACTGCAGGGACCTCTCTTTCAATGCTAGGTCCTCCCCTATTGCAATCAACCTGCAACTGGTGACACTTTTCCTGTGCCTTTGCCCAAATAGGGTAAGCCAGGTGGGGTTGTTTTAGGTGCAGTGCAGGTTCTGGGTTTAAGGAAGGTGAAAGGTTGGTTAAGAGAAATTCCTGGTGTCCATGAAGTGGCACCTGGACCCAAACTCACACATTTTTTTTTTTTTTGCATGATAATCACAAGAAACAGGAAAAATTGCAAATGCAACCCTATGATCAGAAATTGTCTTCCTGGTAATTATTATTACTTTCATTTTATGGTAAAGTGGAATTTTCTTGGCAAAGATAGCCAATTCTGATCAAAATAATAAATTGTGATTTTTGAAAAGGCAGAATTTATTCTAAATTATCTCGTAGTTTCAGAGTTGGAAGGACTTTTACAAATTTCTATTCCTACTATTCAGATAATCACACCATTAACCAACATGACAAGATCTCTGTGATCAGCCAAGTTGATAAAACTGAAGACTGGTATTTTAGAATACAGTCTAAATTATCTTGTTCAAATTTTAGCAAGACCAAACCAGGAATCTTTTTTTTTTTTTTAAGTATGGAATAAAAAAGAAACTGTTGGTGCAGCTAATTATAATAGCAATTAACTAATTGCATATACAATTGGCCATTTAATGACTTGAAACAGAGGGCAATTGGCTAATTGGTACTTAGTTAATGAATGGTTTTTATATGTAAAGAACTGTTAAACTTGCTGGTGAAATAACTTGCCCAAGAAGGCAACCAAACCTTGATGTTCTTTTCCTTAAAAAATCAGTACTATGTGACTTGATTTGCCTATCTTTGATCTGGTAGTTTTCTTTCCCTCTTTTTAATACACGTCCCAGTGTAACATTTAACTAAAAAATGGGACTAAAAAGGTGGTCTGGATACCATTTTATTGCTAAACTTCTTCTGAATTATTTTGGTTTGGAATTTATCATGGCTAACACATTTTGAAAACTTCTACAGAGGTTTAATACTCATAAGTCTGTGAGTTTAGTCTATGATTACCCCAATTTGCAAAAACTGAGGTTTAGGGAGGTTAATTGTTCTTTGTTCAAGTCACACAACAAGTAAATTAGAAAAAGAACTGTACTGTCACTCTAAAGCTCTTGTCTTTAGAGGAGGAGGATGGAGGAGACAGTGAATAAGCGCTGCTGGCGGTCCCAAGCTTCCGACACCATTCTGACCAAGCTGGTTGGGACCTGGCAGTGTAGGATGGGTGGAGGGAACTGGTGAAGGTCATCCCACTGGAGGATCCAAAGTGTCTGGGACCAGCCATGTTCTTGGACGTGCCCTGCATCTGCTTACTAAAACCCCCTCCTGTACTGGGACTCGCCTCTCTCCTTGGCCTGGGTGACATAACGTCTGCCTGGTCCCCCAACTCTCTTTCAGTATAGTCTAAATGCTGGCTTTCTTTCTAGCCACTCCTGGTGACTCTCCACCCATGGGATTTGGCCTTTCTCTTGGTCTGATCATCTATGAGTTTGGCTCTCTCTCCGCTTCCTCCAACGCATTTCACATTCGGTGGGATGAGTCACCTCTCCTCAGCATTTACACAGTACCTTACGGCCTAGCGTCCATTATGGAGCTTCTTTGTCTGCATGAATTGTTACTCTTTAAATTTTAGCATTTACTGACACTCAGGAGGATTGCCCTTTGTATTTAACTTCCATTTCACAGGTGACAAATTGAGTCCCTAGGATGTTTTAAAGCATGACAGATAGAACCAGGGTTACAATTAACTTATTTTTCTCATGTTTTTGCTCATCTTTCATCACTAGCTTAAATTCCTCCTAATCCTCCCATTATTTCACGGTTTTTAGGAGTTGCTTTGAAACCCACCGCAAAATACATTTTGGAGAACTTCAAGTTTATAGTCCTCCCTCCCTACAAAATGGACCTGAAATTTACTATATTATTTATAGAAATTATGATCCGATACTGTCTTATGGGTAACTCCTGCCTCGGGAAATGAACAGAGCCCTCCAGAATGTTCTAAGGAACACCCGGGCCTGACCAACGAGTTTGCTGCAGATGGCCCCCCGTTAGAGCTTGCACCTTTAGCCAGAAGAGGAAACTGGTTATGGAGAGGGTCTACCTGTGCTTGGCTGCCGGTGTGCAGGGGTGGGTGCGGCGAGGTCTGGTGATGTGCTGGGTGTGTGTGAAGGTGGGAGTGGGAGTGGTGGTGTGGGTGGTTCTGCTGGTGATGGGGCTGAGGGTGAGCGTGGTGTGCTGGGTGTTGGTGCTGGTGCGGGTAGGGGTGGTGGGCCGGCAGCGTCTGGTGCTGATGCGGGTGTGAGTGCATGTGGTGGTGCGGCGTCTGGTCCTGCCGGGAGCCCATCATTTCCATCATGTGTCCCATGGTGTTCATATTCCCATTGGACATGGCAGCAGGGTGGTGGGTCAACGCAGCCTTCAACCTCTGAAACAGAACAAAACAAGAGAGGACAACTGAGGTCACTCGTGGACACAACAGGAACTCTGAAGCAAACTGACTCATGGTTTCAGTTTGATAATATTTCACAGCACTATTGTCAACAATTTGTGACAGATGGCAGGATAGATTCGATATTAACTTCATACTTACATACTGTGGGAGGTTGGAGGGGCAGTGTCAGCCATAGCTGTTAAATGAGCTTTTCATGGCTACTGCACAGGACACCTATCAAGATTCAGATATTTCACTAAAAGGTATTTCCTACTCTGCAATCATTCACCATATTCTATTGATGGTCAAATACAAGTGCAAACCAACAGAACTGTTCAATATTGACACCATTGAACAGAGGGCTCCCATCTGACATGTTGCTGCATTTTGTAAGGATCAGAAGAATGAGAGACTACCTCTCTCAAAAGATTTCTCAGATGCATGGAAGAAATATTTCAATCTTTCAACTGCAGGAAGATTACTAATGTTAATTTAGGGATTCAAGTTAGCATTAGCAATCCATAATCTCTGGAGGCAGTATGTGGGTCCTCTTCATCTGTTACCATGGTGATCATGGTCCCTTCTGATAATCTAACTTTTCTCACATGGTAACTTTCTTCCAACTTTGACAAGGAAGTGAGGGAAGTAGGATGACCTGGAGTATTGCACTTGTACCCTTCGACGATGGTGTATTTCTAGCATAAAAGCATTGCTCATTAACCAGCAAACAGTGCACAAATAACTTCTACCTGAACCTAAAGCAGGACTGAGCCAACTTTTTCTATAAAGAGCCAGATAGTACATCTTTTTCAACATCATGGACCTTACAGTCTGTCACAGATTCTCAACTTGACTGTCCTTGTGCAAAAGCAGTCACAGACATGATGTAAATGAATGAGCATGATGTTTATTTTCCCATACAACGTTATTTAGGGACAGGAAGTTTGAACTTCATATAATTTTCACATCATGAAATGTTACTCTACTTGTGATCTTTCCTCCTTAATAATTTAAAACGTAAAAACCATTCTTAGTTCTGAGTCATCTAAGAACAAAAATTGTTTTGCCTCTATGTAGGCAATTATCATCCTCATTGCAAGGGCCACACATGCAAAGTACTGTGTGAAGCAGTTACTCCTTGGAAATGTATCCTACCCAGAGATGAGAGTCTGACTGGTAAGCTTCATCAAGTATTTACTAGGGGTTCAAGTTACCTCCAGATTTGGACACTTATCTGCCTGAGAGTGGTGTGTAATCAGTAAGAGAAGGAAGAGCTGCATTTAAATGATGATCAAAGCCACCACACTACAGCTCTGTGCAGCACACAGGATTCTCAACCATCAAACTATTAGAAAATCCTAATTCAACAAATCAAACACTTTAGTTAAACATAAAAAAACCCCTCCATTTGTTTGATTTTTTTTAAAAAGGGAGGGCAGGATAGCATACTCAGTGATTTAGATAATTGTTAAAAACATTTCCTACATCCTGATCCAGTAGCCACCTAGTCTACTTGCCTCCTCATGAAAGAGTACTCATGCTACTTCGAGGTGAGACCCCACTGTGTAATGATCCTGAGGGAGGTATGCTTCCCGAACACCTGGGGAAGGTAGACACTGGCATTGTGTGACTACTAGAAAGGAAAGTGAACTACACTCCTCCTTTCAAGTTTTAGAAATGATTTCACTGTTTTTATAAAAATGCTCATTATAAAAATTTAAGCAATGCTTAAGAGTGCAATGAAGTCAGCCACACAGAAGCCAAATGTATTGTTTAGACTGGTGGGTGAACAACATTCCAGACAATTCTATATGCATATGTAGAGATGGACGAACAAGTAGGATAATTTTTAAAGCAGGGGAATCATAATAAAATTTAATAACCCTCTGACGATGGCATAGCAAAGAAATGAAGATTGAATGAATTGCTTTACATGTTTCTTTAACCCAAGAAAGTTTCTGAACACTTCCCAACTTAAGGGTTAAACAAAAGGTATGAAAACATTATGTTGAAATCATAATTTCTTTTTAAAGATGAGTTACTGGATAGTATTGATAAACTTTCTAAACTCTTTTTATAATTCCATTATTATAAAATTATGTAATTGCATAGTAAAAGAAAGAAAATCAACTACTGCCTAGTGTTCTTCCCCTAAGCCCCAGTCTCACTCCTTACATGTAATTACCATGTACCTTCAGAAATTTGCCTGGCATTTATAAGGATATGTTTATGCAAACCCTTTTAACACATAGCTTTGTAACCTGCTTTCTGTCACTTTATCAATATAACTTTAACATTTTTCTCTAAGTGAATATAGCTGATAGTAATGACTAGCATTAATTGAGCACTCATTACATGCTGGTCCTTATGCTATGTTTCATAAATACTAAATTCCTAAGCCCACATGGAAAGACACTGCAAGACTGAAAGAGAGGTGAGAGGGAGGGCCACATGCCCAAACGCAGCCACTGAGGAGGAAGGTGCTCTACCTCAGAAACCTATTCTCTGCACTGAAAAGAAGGTGTGGGAAGGCATGCCATTTACCCTCTGCCAGAAATAGGAATAAACTTTGTTATGCCACCTCTCCATCATCAAAAGGAAAGGCAAGAAAAGGAGAAGGGGCCAGAAAGGTATCAAGATGAGAAGTCATGCTGTGAGGTCCAGTGGTAGGTAGCCACAGTAGCCAGGTATGTCTGTTAGCAGGCAACTGGAGACCCAGGCACACGCCCTCTGGAGTTTGGTGGAGAGGAGGGTGGATGGGAGGAATTTCTAGGAAGCTCACTTGCAGCACAGAAACACTCAGGGCTCAGCATCTTCACCTCCCTTGTGCATTTGTGAGGAAGTGACACCCCTCACCCCCATTTCAAAATGCAGGTACAATAAGGAGGGCTAAGTTCTGTGCATCCCTTCCCCCTCCTTCACTTTGGGGGGTTAGAAATGTCTGGAAATTGTTCAGGGATGAGGACCAAAGCTCTCAGTCTATGAAGGGTGAGGCCCTGTCTTCCCATCATCCCCCTGTTCTTCCCTGACCTACTTGTAGTCCTTGGAGGGAGCACAGCATTCCTTCCAAACACAAGGCCTTTGTGTGTAAATCAATCAGTGTGAATCAATTCCTGATAGTGTATGGTCCCAGTAGAACCATATTCCTTTAAAAATTTTTTGGTTTGTAGAGCTGGGGATATGGCTCACTGGTAGTGATTGCCTAGCACACATGAGGCCCTAGGTTCAATCCTGAACACCACAAAAAAAAAAAAAAAAAGTTTGAGTTAGTTTGTATTGTAGTTATATGGTTTTTAGTAAGACTATTCCATTAATATCCATCAGTCATCCCACATCATGAGTTTCATGAAAATAGGAACCATGTTGGATTTTACTCAGGGTTGACTTCACAACTTTAATACAGAGCCTGGTACATGGTAGATATGGAATCAATACCTTTGGAATGAATGGATGAGTGGAAATGTGAATGAATGAATGAAACCTTCTGAGCCTTATGATGAGGGGTGATGTATCTTTGTCCTGGATCACTGCAGGTGGTATTTGTATGGGAGCATGATTTTATTGGTCAGTTGAGTTACAATCAACTCTAGGCCTATAGGCAGATGGGCTGTAAAAGCACTATCAAAAGATCTCCGCTCCACACCCAGCCTGCCCTCTAGAAAACGATAACAAAGAAAAAGAAAACATAAATAAATAAGAGGAATGTGCATTAATTTCCCCATGATATATTTTCCCTGAAAATGAGGCATGGAAAATTGAAAAGCTGTTTGGGAGTGGGTCATCATGTTGTCTCTTCAATGCTACAAACAACTTTTCCCCCTTTAATTAGGAGCAAATGGAGCCTTGCAAATAAATACTATGCACCAGATCTTCATCTCTCAAATAATTAGCTTGTACTGTTAAGGGAAATTACTTGATTGCCTCAAGTCTGTTCTTGCATGTTCTACGCCAAGACAATAACGCTAGCAATGCTAATAACGTTCCGTTTAACTATTTATTCACCCGACAAATATTTATTGGGTTTTGACTGTGTGCCAGGCACCACACTAGGCACACTGTTACCTGCCCACTGTCTGAAGCAAAGGGAAGAAAAATAAAAACAAAGCTTTTTAAAAGCACTGGTGAGAACAAATGCACTCTTCCATTTGGAAATGAAAGCTTAGAGCCTCCCTCAAAAAGCCTCAGGCCTCTGGGTTGAGTTTAGCCCCTAAACATCACCCACCATCCAATTTGAAGGAAAACGAAGAAGATAAATGATTATCAAGCTGCTCTGCAAATGCCACATTTAATATTCTCCATGTCATTTCAAAACAGTCTGGGACACTTCTCAAAGTCCTAAGGAGCCTGCTGCTTCCCTGTATACTGGTGCCAGTTAGAGCAACCACACTGTAAATCATTAAAATATACCAAATATAGATATTTGTACCCCACTCTCCGAGTGATGATAAATGACCAGTAAATGAGTCCAAGCTGTATTTTGCAGAATGATTTTTCTTTTTGAAGCTGAACTGTGTCTTGTTTTAAATAACATTCTGCCTAATGCCAAGAAAAGGCAAGGGAGAGAGAAGGAAATTAATGAGCAAATAAACATATTTTTCAGCTCCAAAAACCAGGGCTATGACTGAGATGGGCCTGCAGCACAGAAAAGGAAAAAAAATTTAAAAAGGATTCCGTTGACTTTCTGTCCTTTTTTACCACATTCATTTACTTGAAAGAGTGAATTGGGAGAGACTCTCAGAGCGTGACACACAGCTGGTTCCAGTCAATAGGGGTCATTTTCACTTGCTCTGTGTATTTTACCAGCTCGTTGTTCACTGTTCCTGACGGGAGGGTGGGCTGCTGCCCTGGATCTGAGTCTTGGTAAGAAGCCAGCTGTCCACATCATCTCAACTGAGTGTGGCCACTACCATAATGGCCGGGCCCCAGCCCCTCTTTCACTTCCCATGTAGCGTGGTGTGCGTTCTAGCAGGTCTTGTGAAGCCCAGGTACATGCACCGTCATTACTGCCACAACCATGCACGCGTTCCTGTGGGAGTACGCACCCACCCACACCCACCCCAGGCAATTTCTCTCTCATTAACAGCTTGCTCATGCCAACTAGAAACATTTGTGGGACTGTAAAAACTTTTCTTCTCCATCTTCAGTGAGACAGATTGCTTGGGCTTTATAGACTCTGAAAGCCAAGCCAAATTATTAAACATTATTTGAAAGTCGGTTGAGTGGGGTGTGGGGAAGGTTGCAGCATTCTTTCTAGAAAGATTTTAATTATGAGTGGCTGGTGGGTTTAGTTCCAGAAAGGACTATGATATCAAAATGTAGTGTTTCTGGGTTGACTGCAAGCAAGAAACTGTCTACATACAAATATGACAAAAATCTGTATTTCCTTCTTAAGGCAAAAAAATTATTTATCCTCCCCAAGCCATTGCTGTAAAATGTGGATTTTTTCCTCCCCCCACAGCCCAAACATAATGGATTGCAGAAGTGGTCAACACAGTCTTTTGAATGGCCAGGATGTCATGGTATGTTTATGGTATGAGACCATAAACTTCCACTGGCTATGTCTTTTAATGCCAATGATTAGTGACTTCTAGCTTATCAATCATTTTTGAAATTAAGTCCCCAAGTTAGTAAAATAACAGCAATAACAACAACCCCCAAACTGATATTTATACGCTGAATTTAATAATTATAAATAGTTGGTTTTGATTCTAAAATGCTTCCAAACTTGAGGAGAAGTAGAGGTAGGTAGAAAGAAAACTGTCCATGCTGATCATGGGACAGTTACATACTGTGCACTTCACTGGCCAAGGCAGAAATAGTTTTAATGCCCAGAAACACACCTGGGCTTCAGGGTGAGCCTTATCCTATGACCCTGATCACACAATGAATCTTAAACTCCAAATACATTTCAGGATTATCATTAAGATAATGAACCAAAATCACACTTGTCTTAATCACTTGGAATGAAATGCACTTTCTTTCAAAATTCTCATAAAGTAACTCAGTTCCAATGGTGCACAATTTAAATATTCTCTTGCGCTAGACTTTTTTTGGTAATAAAACTTCAGATAAGTTTATCAGATGGGAGGAGATATGACCTAGAAAGGAAAGGATGCCATATGACCTAGAAAGAAAAAATATTCATATTATTTTTCATTTTATAGCATTAAAAACTATTAATGCTGAAGATATTAGAGATGATGTAATCTGTACAAATACAAAGTTGTATTGTAGATCAATACTCTAGCTTACTGGAAAATAACTCAAGGAAATCTCACAAATAAGAATGGTACCTGAGAGGAGTGGAAAGTCACTGGTTCTAGTGTGAGCAAGGTGAGAACTGGGTTTTGATCGCATCTCAAGAGTGAGGTGATACATTGCACTTTGATGGTTATAGAGCCCAACAAACTCGAGAGACAAATCTTAGCAATTTCACTGCTAGCCTTTTTCATATTAATTTCTAAATCATATATTAATTACAGTTCTGCAAGAGTGAGCCTTCAATTTATTCTTGTTAAATGAAGAAATTAATGAATGCACATTTGTAGAATGATTTTCTTTCAGATAACCACTTCTCTGTGTCTCTTGGACTCAGCAACTGTCTTTTCTAATTCATCACAATTGTGAGCTTCCCTGAGGTTGTCCATTTTGGTGAATTTCAGAACAAACTGCTGTTCTGAGAACCAGAGCTAGTCTTGGCTCTGAGACAGCTTTAAATTCTTTGCTAAATAAACCACATAACCTGGTGCCCTCATTTACCTATTGAAGAAGGCAGAATCCTTAGCTCCCTATTCCATCAGAAAAGGGCCCAGTGGATGCTTGCTAAGTGTTAGGGGTCCATGGACAATAGAGTTGCATGAATGACCCAAAGAAGGGAAGAAAAGCCAGTGTTGCAGAGAACTTCAGAAAAAGAAGACACATGACTTGGAGTGAGAAGTCTTGGTTTTAAAGCCTGACTCCACCAGCCTGGGCTGTCACCTGGAGCTGCAAGTCCTTTTCAGTGATATGGAGATATGTGATCAGATAAGAAACTATATAAACCATAAGGAAATATAGAATATTAGTGCGACAGAGTGGCGGTCTTGTGGATGGGGGTGGGGGGTGGGTGGGTGGAGAAGGGGTTGACACCAACTTTTGAGGAAAAATAAGAAAACAAATTAAAAACATTTTTTCTTAGTATTAAAATATTTTGTTCTGATTTTTAAAAATTCAGAAAAAAGCACAGTGGAGTATAATTCATTCATAAAAAGAAATATAAAGCACTGATATATGCTATAACATGTGTGAATCTCAAAAGCATTATGTTAATTGAAAGAAGCCAGACCTAAAAGGTCATGTTTTGTATGATTTCATTTATATGAAATATCTGGAATAGTTAAAGCCATAGAGACACAAAACAGATTAGTATTTGCCAGGAGGTGGGAGGGAGGGTGACTGTTTAATGGTCACAGGGTTTCCTTTTGAGGTGATGAAAATATTTTGGAACTAGATAGAAGTGATTGGTTATACAACATGTTGAATGCATTAAGTGCCACTTAAATGTGCACTTTAAAATGGTTAATTTTATATGATGTGAACTTTACCTCAATTTTGAAAATAGTTTTTAAAAAATAAGCAAAAATCTAGGTGTGTTTGCTCACTGATAGAGTGCTTGTCTACCCTGTGTGAGGCCCTGGAATAGATCCCCAGTTCCTTATTTTTATTTATATATATATATATATATAAGATAAAACAAAATGAATCTCTTTTCTTTTAACAGGGTGCTGATAGAAACTCTTGACTTCATCTGATGATTAATAATAGCCATTAAAATGTCCCTATAAGTAAAACTGTGGT
Organism: Glaucomys volans; assembly: GCA_020662805.1. Classification (NCBI taxonomy): domain Eukaryota; kingdom Metazoa; phylum Chordata; class Mammalia; order Rodentia; family Sciuridae; genus Glaucomys; species Glaucomys volans. The sequence goes on from JAJEJO010000115.1 coordinate 544,947, forward strand.
GTGAAATGAGAAAGGCCAAAAAACATATTTTGCCCTGGAAAGTCCAGGCCAGGTTTTAGTATTTGTCTCTCGGACTCTGTCTCCTTTGCAAGATACTGGTACTCTCCTCTTGCAACCCGAACATCTTCTAGCTGGTTTAGAACTAAGCAGCAGCCATCGCCATCACCGTGTAACACGACATTAGCAGGTGTTCTATGCAGCCACTGAAGAATCAGAACCCACAAGAACTTGTCTACTACGAGAAACTTACCAGGAAACAGTGTAGCAGTTTATGCTTGATTAACAGAAACAAAACAAAGAAAACTAACAACAACAAGAAGCATCTCCTGTCCAAAACAGCATAAGGAAGACGTAGCTTGGCACTAACATAAATCACAACTGAGCGATGTGGGGATTTTATTTAACTTTGTGAAGACCGTCATAACAGCTCATGTGGTTTTCCAGCTGCTTCCATAAAACTGGATTAGAGAACTTTATGCCAGAGAACCAGAATCTGATTCTTTCCTGTACCACCTCACATGTGTACCAGCCTGTGTTGCTTCCCCTGCTTACCCCACCAAAGATGTCAATATCACATCTAATAGGCTCTGGGTTTTCTCTGGGGAGTATGGATGGACAAGCACCCTGCTTTCATTTTGTCCCTCACTTTGTCCCCCACTGTGATGAACATCCTTGTATCCATGTGTCTGGGCAGGTTTGCCTATTTCAAAAATGTATTCATTATTTTTTAAAAATTCTGATGCATTGACCTATGCATTGGGTTCAGTTTCTGAGTAGAGATGGTGGCAGTGGTGGTGGTGACAGTAGCCTATGCATGCATGTGTGTTGGGAAAGGGGGTTATAAAGGGAAGGGATAAGGGAGACCCCTGACAAGTTTCAGCTTGAAAGATCCTTTCCTTATTCTATCAATATTTCCCTGCCTGCATGAAACATAGATCTGTTCTGCCACCGAGCTCCTTTGGCACTATGAGATGACCTCTGGTATTAATTTAGCCCAGAAAGATACAATATGCTGGTTTCCCTGGGAATTTTAAAGATACTGAATATATGGTGAATGTAAAATAAGTATTTGTTGATTGCCTGCCTGCCTGCTGCCTGAATTCCTAGAGTGGTGTCTAAGCATGTGATGTCTTTGAAGCACTGGCTTGCAATTTTCTCCACTGAAAGAACTCTTTCTGGTGGTGACTGCAGGGAGAATAATACCCTTTGTCTTTCTGGCAAACACCACTCACCCCTAAAAACCCAGCACCTGCAAACCTGGGTAACTTTAGGTGAGGGCTTATTTCCAGCTTTTATAGAAGAAAATTTCTATTGGAAAAAAAAAGTAATCCCTTGTTATTTTATTTTGGACGAGCATTTAATCAGAAACATAGGCAGTAACATATGTTAGAAAAATACACATGAAACATAGAACTTTGCATTTATAACTCACTATGGAAAATCCATGCTAATGCAGCACTGAGTTTGGGATTTTAATTGCACAGAAGTCAGGAAATTCAGAGTTCAAGTTCCCACAGCAAACTTCACTCCATATGTGCATCACAGGGCCTTTCCTGAGTGGGTGACCTAATTATTTGGCAAAAGGTGGTGAAATGAATAGTGATGGAAAGGATTTCTCCTCAGTGTTACAGTTCCCATAATCCCAAGCAAGATGGTCAGCTGGTAACCTTACCTACCTACATAAAAGGTACTCTTTTTAATGCATAACGGTGCTTGGGTATGTGCTTGGTGACCATTATGACAAAAATCCCACTGTAGCACCTGATGCTGGAGGTGCAAGACTTGGCAGTGTGATGCTCCAGGGGAGCAGATAGTTGCCGCCACATCGCCCAGTTCTCTGGCAGATCCTTCCCATGGGTTTGTAAGAGCAACTGCATTCAGTAGGCACTGCCTCTAGCTCCATCCCCAAGGAGTCCCTCAATAGCTCTGAAGCCCAAATATCTGAGTCTGAATGTTGACTAAAAAGCCTTCAGGGAATTGGAGAAGGAGCTTTCTCTGAATGCACTCTATCTAGCCCTTGGAGAGTTATCCAAATCAGTTGTTCTGTATTACTGTCTTCTTTTGGTTTTATTCTAGTTGTGCACCATTAAACCTCTGTTGGAGACATTTGGGGTGGCCTGAAACTTACTGTAGTAAGAGGTCTCCAGGTGTTTCTCTCTGATTAGGAGATCAATGATTGTAAGGAGGTATGGTTGACTTGTCCCTTGATGTCCACATCTGATGCTCTATGTGCCTGCTTGTGTCACTGGTCACTATGAACACAGAAGAATGGGAAGAGGCCAGAGACTATGTTTCCTGCTTGACTTATTTTTGAGGCTTTGTGCGTGTTGGTGCTCCAAGACCACTGGATCAATAGCCAACTCACCGTGAGGTTCTACTATCCTGTTAAACAAGAGTCCCAGGCCTGCCTGTGCTTGGTCAGAATTATGTGGTCCTTAACCCAGCAACCCCATTTGACAACATGAACACACATTTATCCTTAGTTCCTGGGCTCTTAGCATGCTGGGAATCCATGATGCTGCCTGTGAACCACCTGGTCTCTGTGAGCAGGATAGGCCTCTAGCAACCTTTGAAAGACAGGGTGAAGGACAATCATCCTGGACAACAGGGTTGACAGTTTGTAGTGCTTTAGGCAAATTGCAGCAGGGAGAATAGAGCTGTGTGCAGGGAAGCCAGAAAAAAATCACAAAACCTTCTCCACTTTCCCCTGCACTTCTACACTTAAAACATTTCAAAGAAGAGTTGATTGCTTCCCAAAGAATTCAGTCACATGTGCATGTCTAGAGCCACACTTAAGAAGAGGTTTTGAAATAAGCCTGGGAAGATGCATCAAATCATGTCATTTCTCACCTACACTTCAAAGATTTCATTAATACCTGAGTATTGGAAAATATTGAGTATTTTATGCTTTTTTTCCCCCCCTCGTTTCAGAGTTTTCATGAAAGTTTTTCTTTTTTTTTCAGCTGGTATGACAATCAGAATGCATTAAGGGCTTGTCACATTTTTAGTAGAGGAATCACAGGCCCTTGCTAAGCTCTCTCTTTACCTCTCTGTTTCTATTGTCTCCATGGTATACAATTCAAAACACCAGAGACCTAAATCTACTGTTTTACTGCCTACAATACAAGTAACAGTGGTGGTGAGGTGGGGAGTGTGGAACCCTCTCTTTAAATCACATTGTCACAACTGAGCACTATTCTAAAAATGCCAAATAGAAAGTTTTCTGGTTGATTTATTAATTGAAAATGACCTCTCAAAGAATTTCTCTCTTAACAAGCTGAAGATATCATTTTCATGATCTGTTTTCTTTCTCAGCTCAAGTGATTTCTTTTCCAACTCCACATTTCTCTTAAGCAATGGCTCACCAGGGAAGGGCAATAACACAGTAGCTTGCCCTAAGTCAAGACCTTCCTTCAGAAAGGATGAAGCTCTTGGCAGATATTCAGCCTATTCAGTGAGCAACAGATCAATCTCCACCTTTTGGTGACATAGAAAATTTCTGTGAAGCAATGTCAAATTACCTGCTTGGAAGTTAGAAGGGAAAGCAGGGAAAGCAGGTAGGGAAGGAATTTGAACCTGAGGGTTGTTCTTTGTGGTGAAGCCTGGTTGGCACAGCAGTTTCTTGCTTAGAAGAAAGATGGTGGATAATACATGAAGAAGACAAGAAAGAGAAAAAGAAGCCAGGGCAGAGGGAAAGAAAGAAGACATGGGAAGAGGGATAGGTGTGAAAGCAAGTTGGCTCTGCTGGAGGTGAAAAATATGCTTCCCCCAAGGGTCGTGGTACATACTGATTTACACTGAAAATACAAACACAATGTTGTAAGAGAGAAGTGAATACTGGATTGAGTTAGAATATTCCAATCAAAGCAAGCTCAATTCCCTTTTTTTTTTTTTTTTTTTTTGGTAGAATTGTCCATTCTACTGTGTTTTCCAGATAAATCAATCACCAAAGTGGTACGGTCGGGTGTTTTCTTTCTTTCACCAGATGCCAGAAAAGCAGAGTCTGAATTTGTTATGGCACATAAGAAAGGAATAGCACCCTATAGGGTTGTTTTTGTATGAATAACATTATATTTAGAAATGTGCCCACTTCTGTAAGGTTTTCAAACCACACATGGTTAACCAGAGGCTAACAAAATGGTTAACCAAATGTGTCAACCACCAAGCCAAGTGGAAATAGTGATGGCAGTTCTAGCAACGGGGAGTTGCTCTCCCATTTCTGTGACACATTCCAACCAACAACCAACCTACCAGCACCCAGCCTGCCTTTCAGAATGGCAGCGTGTTTAAAGAGCATTCTTGGGTCGTCAGAACCATCATGAGTGAAGCCCAGCATATGAGGAGAAGGGTCTTCCCCATTAAAGGGCTGCTCTCCTACCAGGCAGATGTTCTACTCTAGTGTGGACTGAAAGCATTTTCACCAACATGTCCACATTAAGGGAGCTCACCATTGGTTCTGGGCTGACTAACTGATGAGACCAAACCCATCTGAGTGGGAATCATTTCTAAAGCAGAAGATGGATTGTTTTTCTTGGTACCAATTCAGTGCCTGCAATTTTCCCCTTTCTTTTTGCTCAAAAGTATCCTTTGATTTCTTTCCAAAATTCATTCACTACGGGAAATATTTCATTATTAAGCTTCCTTGGTGGGTTACCACATATTGTACACTTTGCCAAAGACGGCGACTGTCAATAGTCAAGTAGTCGGCTTATTATGACTGGTAGCATTCACTATGAGTAGGGTTATTTTTTTAAATGAGCTAAATTGATTTGTATTATTTAGCAACTTGAAATCCTTTCTGGAAGTAGGAGGGAAATGTACTAAAATTCAATTTATAAACAAAGAACGAAATATACTCTTCTGAGACTAACCCCAAGTGTTTCCTCTAAGTTAAAAAAAATTAAAATTAGATTTCAACAAGAGAAAATACATCTACGTGCTTTTGTTCATTCTATTCCATAATCTTTAATTTGATCTGGGTGCCCAACATTGTTTCCCTTCATGTTCTTGGATGGAAGATTAGAGACAGAGGGAAAGTGGGTGGAAATAGAAACATGTCCTCATTCTTTAGAGTCTCTTTAACTATTTTTGGTTTTTCATTTGAAGATAGCACATGCATCACGGGATAAGAATTTGGCATTCTAGATGTGCATTCGTGTGACCCAGGCTGATGACGTAGGGACTTACTACTACACAAATCTACTTTCTGAAAAAAGTTACCCTTTTCTTTGAGTCATTTTGGGTCAGGTTTCCTATGCAGAGATGGTGAGCTCTCTGAACAGACTCTTTTCATTCCACTACGCTTGGCCTAGTTTTAATCTCAGAGACCATTCAGATTTCTGTAACATCAATTGTCAATAAAGTAGAGATGTTTCTGGACTGATGGTGGGGTCAAGTCCTGATAAACCCTCCATATGATGAAATCAGATGAAAATGTGTTTAATACACTTAATGTACCCAAACCCACAACTTATCAACACAGTAGAAAATCAGTTCTATTTCCCATCGTGGTTGCCTGGCTGACTGGGAGATCATGGGAGATACTGGACATCTTACTAGCCCAGAAAATGATCAAAATTCTAAGTACAGCTGTACATGTACAGTTTTCCTTCCTTCCTTCCTTCCTTCCTTCCTTCCTTCCTTCCTTCCTTCCTTCCTTCCTTCCTTCCTCCCTCCTTCCCTTCCCTTCCCTCCCTTCTCTCTCTCTCTCTCTCTTTCTCCTTTCTCCCTTTTTCTCTCTCTCTCTTCTTTCTTTTCTTCCCTCCTTCCCTCCTTCCTTCCTTCCTTCCTTCCTTCCTTCCTTCCTTCCTTCCTTCC